>JARWLC010000018.1:23172093-23497093 GCA_033318265.1 Phyllotis vaccarum | reverse complement strand
CCCACAAGCTATATATTCTAGAAACTCTCAAGGCTATGCACTCCACCTCTAGGATAGCCCCATAGCATATGTAAAGGCAGAAAGACAGAAGAGGGACCAGCTATCACACTAGCCTGTTTGTGCTGAAGACAGAACCCATATGGTCAGAACTGCCTCCTGCACTCCATGGGCATAATGGGGGAGAGGGCTAACCCACCCATGCTGAGGAGTGCCTGTCAATCACCTTCATCATGTGCAGATTCCCCAGAGGCGGAGACACGTTTTATCTAGTAAAGTCCCTCAAGATAGTCCTTTATGGACTAGAGGCAGCTTCTTCCCAGAACGCTCATGCCAATGCTAGATAAAGGAAATCTTAGCAAGGACATGCTGGGAGCAGACACTGTGCCTTCAGAGAGCCCCTGAGCTGTGGGCACCTAAGCTGGTGTTTACTGGGGCAGGCAAGCAATGCAGCCTTAGGGAGCAGACCTTGACATTCCAATGTGTAGAATAATTTCTCTGCCATGCATCACTTATATTTCAAGAGTAGCTTTGGAGGCGAGTTTATTCAACAGCCCACAGCCCACAGTGACTGTGGGGAGCTGGCTGAAAAGCCAAGGATTAGAGTTGCTCCACTTTGACAGGAGGGAATTGCCATAGAGAGCTCAGATCTTGGGATTTGCTCAAAGTCCCTCCTGCAGGGCTGAGCCAGTGGTCTGGAAGTCCTGCTAAGGCCTTGGCTGGGGGGTTATCTGCAGCTGAAGGAAGAAAGAGCATTTTGCTTCGAGGTGATTAAGTATGTTAACCACCGTAAAAAGTCTAGAGGCTACACCCCCTCAGGCCTGTTGCACACTTAGCCAACGGGTAAAATAAATGCACTTTTCCAAACCCACGATGTGAGCAATCGTCAAAACTTTAGATGAAGATAAGGTTTGTCAGCCCTCGCGGGCCACACTTGGCACACAGAACACAATGTCCTCACTGCATCCCCCACTTCCATAAGTACTGGGGTGATGCTGGCTTGATCTCTGACCAATGAGGGTAGAGTTCACCAGCCTGGGTATGCATGCCCTCTACCTTAGAATTTGGAATGTAGGAAAGAAATGTCCTAGGCACACCAGGTTGACCAGGACTGTTGGAAAATCCAGTGAAGACTATAGGCTTCTTTCTGCAGGGGGGGCCAGGCCTGGGCCCTGGGGATCACTTGCTTCCATTCATAATAAAGGGATGCAATAAAGGCAGTAACTCCTTGACTTTTCTGGGCAAACAAATTCTGTCCACGTTGTCCCAAGGGCCACCACCCCTCCAGCCATGGTGAGTCTGTCCTTCTGCCTCGAGTACTGTAAGGTGTCTGGATTGCCACCCATTGGGAAGCAGATTGGGTCCATTCCAAGACTGTGGCTCTCTGTCCAGTCTTCACAGAGAACATTTCTATTTTGAGAGAGTTTAATTTGAGTCCAGTCAGAATCACAGTGGATGGGTTTGCCTCAAACACACTAAGATGCAGGCAGCTGCTCAATTAAAAAAAAAAAAAAAATCCCCAAATAGCCCTTGCTCTATTTTTTTTTTTTTTTTGCATTTTTCATAAGTTCTTTGAAAGGAAAAAGAGAAAAAGAAAATGAAGTGCCAGGTTTCTCCCTCCTCCACATGATGACCCTCCCAGTGGTAAGAAAGACCAGAGTGGAGGGTAAAGAACTGAGGGAAGAACTCCAGCTGTGCCTTTGCAGTGCCCCACCCCCGCCCCGCCCACTGCATGCACCTGTCCATTCCCCTGGTTCTGACTGGGAGAGGAGACATACCCTCCAAAGTATTTGTTCCCCCCCGGATCCTGGAAAGATTGAGATGCCCATACCCTATGCTCAGTGCCCATGGGCTCAGCAGTGTGGGACCCTGGGACCCACAGCTGGGACACACTGGGCCTGAGAGGCAGGATGGGGACAAAGAAACAACACCCTGATGTAATCCTTTGTTTAAAACCCACCAGCTCTGCCACAGGGTCAGTTCCTCTGAAGGGACATCTATTTGTCTGCAAGATACCCTTACAAATCCCATAGCCCCTCGCTACAGAATTCAAACGAGGTCTCCAAATTGCCGCTGCTGTGGCGCTAAGCATTGGGAAAGTCTGGATGACCTTTTATTAACATTTTTTTCTAAACCAATATGCGGGGGTAGGGTGTGTTTTGTCGCTGAACTGGGTGGGTGATTTATTTATTTATTTATTTTGCTACAAGCACCCAAAGGAATTATGAAAAATACTTGGTTTCTGTAGTTTATCCCATATGCTCTTAATAGGCTCACAAATATAATACCATTATAAAAAAGAAAAACTACCAAGTCTGCTAAAAAATTGTCATAACACTAAATTATTATATAAATATAAAGGGAGTGTGTCTGTAAAATATTCAGTCAATGAACATCCCTAGGTGATGGTTTCGCTGTGTTGTTTTTATTCCTGAGAGATCCATAACGCATTTGGGTATGCCACGTGTCACCACATGAGTCAGGCACTTAACGCGTGTGCTTTGCAGAAGGGTGTCTTCCCCATAGAATGAGCCATAAAAAAATGGAGAGATCCGGTTGCTTTGTGTGATAGGCATAATTTAATGTCTTGCTTATAACACTGCATCTTAAGGAAAAATACACACTGTCCTGTGTGGTTATTTACAATATATTGCTAAGTCTATGCAAATGGGTTTCCCAAGCCCGGGATTATATAACAAAGGTCAACAATGTTTGAAATATTTTGAAGCATATTCCCAGTATGCTCAGGGTATGTTGCTAATGTCCGATATATGCACATATATCTTAATATATTTCCAGATATTTCTGTTCATTGTTCTCTGTGTTGTTTCCCACAGAATACCATTAAGGGGTGTTCGGCTTTCTGAAGGGAGCCAAATGTTGCTATCTATCTTGGAAAAATTTATTAAGGTAGCTAATTATGCGGTCCTTAATATTGAATTAGTAAGGAGGCTCCTTGGTACCAGTGCAGAAGAGGAAACACCAGAGTCATTTCCTCCGAACTGAAAAGAGACAGTCAACAAATGGAGAAGCTGGGTGCACACTTAAGAGGTCTTAGTGCTTGGTCGAAGATTTCCAAATTAGGTGTTGCGTGCGTGCGTGCGTGCGTGCGTGCGTGCGTGCGTGCGTGCGTGCGTGCGTGTGTGTGTGTGTGTGTGTGTGTGTGTGTGTGTGTGCGTGTGCGTGTGTATAAGGGCTTGTTGTCAGGTGTTCACAGAATCAGGATCAAATATCAAATACACATGTGCGCGCACATACACACACACACACACACACATTTCTTATATTAAGTTTTATGGCCTGAACTTTCCAGCCTAGCCTCGTGGCCTGGACCCGCAGACCCACAGTCCCATAGTCCTGCTGAAACACACAGACGCTTTTATTAATTGTACGCTGATTGACCTAGGGCCTGGGCATATAACTTGTTAGCTCTTTACCCTTGAGCTAACCCATGATTCTTATCCTGTTCATCCATGCGGCTGGGTATCTTTTCTCAGAGCAGCATAGGTGTCCCCTGCATCTGCTTCTCTGGTCTCTGTGGTATCTCTGCTCTGTTCTTCCTGTTCCCAGAGTTTTCTTCGTCTGTTAGCCCCGCCCACATGTCCTGTCTGCCTTCAGCCAATCAGCATTTTTTAATAAACTAGTAGGTGGGACAATTATTTACAATGTAACATAATCACACTACACACATACATACACACACATACACACCCATGCAAGCAGGCACGCGCACAAACACACACACACACACACACACACACACACACACCACAGGGAGAGAGTGTGTGTGTGTGTTTTGCCTTGTTTTTATTTTAAAGTCTCAGCTAGAGGGTCAGCAGAAAAATTCCCTGAGTAGGGGAGAGGGCTCAGGGAGTCTAGGAACTCATTGCCACTATCAGGACTGGTGACCTGAGTTTCATCCCTGAGACCCACATGGTAGACAGAGAGATTTGACTCCAGCAAGTTTTCCTCGAAAAATGCACACTCACTGTGGCACATGCAAGTCCTCACACACACACACAAATACTAATAAATACATGTAATTTAAAAATCTTTAAATCACAAAATAAACTTCTGAGGCAAAACTTTCTAGTAAATTCTTTTTTTTTTTTCCAGACATTAACCAGCCCTCCCCTTACCCCACCAGCCATCCTGTCTGGATGTGATTGATGGTGGATCGGAGGCTTTTCAAGAGATTTCATTTCCCTAATGACAGCCTGTCTGGTGAGTCCTTTGCAAGGAACAGGACCAAGGGGCCTGGACTTGCTCTAAATAATGTCTTGCAGCGGTGTTCCCACAAAAAGGAGAGCTGAGGAGCCTTCTGAACAGCATTCCTGGGATAACTCATCTTGGCTATCAACTTGACATACCCGGGGAAAAGGAAATTCAACCGAAGAATCATCTGGATAAAACTAGCCTGTGGCATGTCTGCCAGCATTTTCTTAATTAATGATTGACATGGGAAGGCCCAGCTTACAATGGGCAGTGCCACCCCTGGGCATGTGTTTGTAAGCTGAGACCAGCTAGTTCAGTTCCGGCCTTCAGATCCCTGCCCAACTTTACTTCATGATGGACTGTGACCTATAAACTGAGTTGCTTTGGTCATGGCATTTATCACAGAGATAGAAGGTAAACTAGAATACACACCCCCAGATGCAGAGTACGGATCTCCCCATAAGAGGCCAGCCTTCTCTTCCCCCAGAAAACGGTATCATGGCCACACATGAGTCCCCACATGCCTTCCCTGCCTTCTTTGGCTTGGGTTTCTTTGAGCCCCAAAATGATAATCCCTCTTGTGGAGGGAAGATGGCAAGTATATATGGACCACTGAAAACAGCCCTTGTTTCCTCCCAAATCTCAAAATGCTTTGTGGAACATTCCAGAAGGTTTGGAGTGGGGGATTTCAAAAGAGCCCAGAGAGCTACGAGCAGCTTTGTTCTCCCTCTGGAAACTCAACTGTATATAAAAGAGAGCAAATGTTAAATCATTTAAAGAGAGCTATTTTTCATAGTTCTCAGGACATAAATGTGTTTCAGTACATGTTATTGTAAAATAGTGTTCCTACTTACATTCTTATACATCTGTTGTTGTGTTTACCCATCTCTAGGTCTGACTTTTAGAAATAGCAATAAATCTATTTTTTAATCCCCTCTCCTGATGACTGATTATTCATCGCTAAAAGGGATGGAGGGGAGTCCGTGTGAGGAGTGATCCGCCCTCCCCAGTAAACTCCACTTTTACAAGATAAACAGGGTCCAGGGAGATTCCTCTCCTGTCCTGGGTAGTTTATGCAAAGTAAATAAGGAGTTGGTGGCAGCTCAAATAAATATAAATTACCCTCCAGTGGAGACTCCAACCACTTGTTACAGTCTATTTCAACAAGAGGGAGCCAATGGTAACATCCACACAAACAATACAATTCATTTTTACCCTGCAACTCTAATACAAAGATCATAAATGGCTTCACAGAGACTCAGTCATCACAGAGCTAAACTGAGGGGATGGAAAGCCGGAGAGGCAGAAAGAGGAGGGATGGAGTAGCCATGCTGAACCCTGGAGAAGAGGGGAAGAGTCACCAGACCCAAGGCCTGGAGATGTGTATAAAGTGGAAAGGTGAGGCTTACGCTGCTGTAACAAACAGCCCCCCAGGTCTTGGTTGTCTGGGCACAGCTAGTGTTCATTTCTTACTCTCCAGAAGCCTGCAGAATCTATGAAACTCAGAAGGGTATGTTTCCATTCTGTATTTCTGTGTTCTGGTGATCAAGCTGTATTCCCTGCACCTTCAAGGTGATGGGCTAGGTAGGAGAAATGAGGAGAGAGATGGCCGTGTTCTGCCACCCGCTGGCTTTTCCATACTTTGACCTTAAAGCACCTCCATTACCAGAAGTCACCCATCCCATCTGCATGGGAGTCAGGAGATTTAGGAGAACAGAAGGACATCCATGGTTCTTTCTCTGCCACAAGTGACAAATTATTTCCCCGTCAATAACCATGTCACCTGACTAGAAAGGAATGAAGACAGCCCCCATAACTTTGCGTATGCTAAGCAAGCGTGCTACTATTGATCTACCTATGCCCAGCCCTTGTTTAATTTTTTTTTTGGGGGGGGGGTGATTTTTAAACAGGTCTTGCTATGTATCCCAAGATAGCCTCAAGTTATCTGTGCCACAAGCTTCACCACCTGAGTGCCTGGATTACAGGTATGTGTCACCATGCTCAGATTAAGTGGCTTCTTTGAGGTAAGTGACAGAGGGTGTGGCAATGCCAGTCTAATGCACGAACACAAAGATGAAAAGCTACAAATTCATACATGTGCATGGTTACTACACACATGCAGATTGGTGGAAAGAGCAATAACTATTTGGCCAACATTTCAGGACAGGGATGGGCATAGGTCAAAGGTTAGAGTTGCACCATACACAGAGACCATCAATTGGTGACACTATTTGATAACTAACCGCTGCTTCAGAAGCACATCTGCCTTTAGTGCCTCTCAAACTCACATTTGTTTTAATATATCTGCCATTTATATGTGCCTTCCTAGTGTATATGTCATCTTCCGGATAGTATCTTTTTAATAGGGTCCAACTGTGTCCTAGAACACCTGACAGTGTATGGTGAAACACTCTCAGCAGAAAGTTAGGAGGCATTACAATGGACCTGGAAGAGGGTCACACGTGTTTCCAATGGTGTAGTGTTGTTCGTGCCGCTGTTGTTAATGTTGGGTCAGCCCTTACTTACAAGCTAATATTCCAGAATGCTTCTTAAAAATACAGTATCTCTGGGTCGCATGACAAAAGCACCCTGTGAGGATATAATGGAAGGAAAACCCAAAGCTTCTTCAGTAGGTTTACTTGGACTTAGAATGGAATAATAGAGCCTGGGATTTGTACTTGAGTTCTAATCTTAGCTTTTGCCATAGGCACCCTCAGCCCAGAGAGCAGCAGTTTAGGGCGTCTCCTGGTATGCAAGAAGGGAAATATGGAAGGGCGGACTGCATAAAATGCTGTGTCCAGGGGGTCAGGAGAGGCAGCTTGGGTGTTAAGAGCACTATGTTGCTCTTGCAGAGGACCTGAGTTCTGTTTCCAGCACCCAATCACCTGTAACTCTAGTTCCAGGGGATCTGACACCCTCTTGCGAGTACCACATGCGCATGGTGCACAGACATACATGCCGGCAAAGCACCAATACACATAAAATGAAATAAGTCAATCTTTTAAAATAATAAGGAAAAAGCAGCCATGCCAAGAATGGTGGCTTAGTAAGTACTGGGCATGTCCCTGGAGACTAACTCTCTTAAGTTCTAGGTGAGACCTGGAGCCTCTCCAGACGCCGGACGTATGACAGAACCAGACCGTGTGTGACTTGGGAAGTTATGCAGAATGTGTTGATGAACTGGAGCTACCCTCAGAAATAAGCCCATGAGAACCTCTTCGGGGCTTAAATTGAGACTTGAAAAACCCCCATCACACAGCCATTCAATGTAAATTCTTCAGCATTGTCAAGTTGCCAAGTTCAAATCCAGCCTTGGCTATGGCTACCTCCTCCAGCACTGTGGCAGATGTGTCTGGTGGCCGGAGTCTTGTTATTCCTGGGGCCCTCACTTCACCCTCAACCACAATGCCCCGCACCTAGGAAGGCTTTTTTTAACAGTTCTATTGGCTGTTTCAATCGGATTACAAAACACAAAGATAAAATAATAAGAAATACCCATTTTTCACTGAGAAGCCAGCTAGCGGGGCCTATAGGTTGTGAGTATTTTTAATATTATACTTTTGTACTTCCCTAAACTAATTTAGCTTGCTAATTTTCTATAATTACCTGAACACTCTTAACTTCGCCTGGTCATATGAGTTCTGCAAAGCTTATATAACCAGCATTAAAAAGATGTATTTAGCCACTCCAATTGTTCAAGTAACAAAGCCTGTGCAATCCGGGGGTTATTGTATTCTCCCAAAAGTACTTAAATAATAGCCTAAAATCTGAAGAATTACTTTAATACTTCAATAAAAATAACCCAATTCAAAACATTTTCAAAGAAACATAGTTCTTTGCTCTAGGCTACCAAGTAATGGCTGAGAGAAAGTATATAGCCTGTCACTTCTGATTAGAGGGCTGTGCCTCTGTGCTTTGAATGAGGGGCATGTCTGGTAATAGGAAGTGCAGATATTAAAGTTAATAAAATAATGTGGAATACGATCTATATGAAACTTGACCAAGTATTGCACTGACTAGCACATACATTACTCTGCTCAGTCAACTGCTGTGGCCTAGCATCTAATGGCAGGCTTAATTTCTGTTTCCAATGAGAGTACAGCTTAAAATACAATTTCCAGATTAGACAAATATTTTATCTGACTCTCTAACGAATGTAACCAAGGATGGCTGACACATCTCCACAGATGCCCGGCCACCATGAGAATGAACGGCAAATGTTAGAGACAGCTCGGCTAAAAACTCTGAAAACCCCATCATCTTTGAGGTCATTATAAATAATTAGCTGTAAACACAGTGATGTGGAGGCTTCATGACTGCAAAGGAACAAGGGTGGATCCATTTCTCTCCCGCCCTCGGAGGCTCTTGGCTCCCCCTTGCCACAATTAGGGCCTCTCCACAGAACTGAGGCCTCTGCACACTCATTATTGCGTCTTTAATCTAAAATCCCAACACCGACCATAATGGTTTTGCTTTTCAATACATTAAACCTTCGATGTGTATTTTCACTATTAAATAACCCAGCTCTGAGAACTACCTAGAATTCTTTTTTTTTTTTTCCTAGTCACCTTCATGAAGCCATGCGGTAGCCATGATGTGACCCTCTTCGGGGATTTAAAAGCAATTCCATGAGCTAATCTCAGTAAACCCAGAATTAAAGTTCTTGTTTCTATATTTCACTTTCAAAATATTTAGAACTTTGACGTATGTGACATTATGTTTTCATTAAAACAGCTGATTTCAAAATGCTGCGCTGAGCAGAAATGCCATAAACACTTTATGATGAACTGCCATACTCTTAATTAAAACAATAAATCCAGCACACAATATTTGTGCAGCCTCGGGTCTGACCTTTGCCTCCTGCTATCCACCACCAAGCTGCTGCTGCGTTCCCAATGCCAGACGTAGAAGGTTTTAAAACATGATCTACAAAGGCATTGAAGATAAAATAAGAGAAAAGCTACCATTAGTCTTTGCAGTTATGATTAATTCAGTTCATATTTTACAATCTGGTTACGGAGTAAAACTGCGGATTTTACATCAAGTATTTGCTGTGTCTGTACCTAATGTATAAAAATGCTGGATATTTTAGAAAATGGGTACTGTGCTGGTACGCTATGACGCCATGAAGAACACGGATTGAAAATAATCAGAATAGACAAGAGTCGCTTGTTCATCTGAAATGATGAACAGGGCTCACCTGTTGGTCAGCATCGGACAATAATTATGTCCATTAGATCTCAGCATTTCTGTATCACCTGTACTGGAGCAGTTCAGATTCAAATGGACACTCAGTTTACCACAGCCACCCCCAAAACAGGTGGCAAGAGTGTTATTAATTAATGAGGTGCAGTGACCGTGAACTTGTTACATTGATGTGATGTCGCTAAATGCTACCTACAGTGCTACCTCCAGGGCAAAAACTGTTCTTACCCTTGCTGATAAGCACCCCTAAGAGGGGATTACTGGGGATCTGGGGATCCCATGCTATAGCTCTCACTAGGTGGAAGGGCAGATGACATCTGGATTTCAACGTGTCCCATCTATGGTTGAAGCAGAGACTTCTGGCAAGGAGGAGATAGAATGGAGGATGACATCATGATCCTTATGGTAGGGTGTCCCTTTAACTTCCCCAGCCACAGCTGACATCAGCACGTGTCCTTGCTCCGTTCCACTCCCCTTTCTTTTCAACCTTCTGTTTTAGAGATTTATTTTTATTATTCTAATTATGTAACTGAATGTGTGTCTATGTATGAGTATGTACACATGAGTGCAGATGCTCATGGAGGCCAGAAGAGGGCATCAGACTTCTAGAACTGGAGCTACAAGCAACTGTGAGCTACCCAACATGCTGCTCCAAAATGAACGCAGGTCTTCTGCAAAAGCAGTACTCACTTCACTAAGCCATTCTCCATGTCTCTCTTCTCCAGGGTCCCAAACCTCTGATCTTAGGGGGTTTATAAGGTGGTCTGCTCTTGTGGGTTACAGCCAGAGCTCACCAAGGTTCTAGAAAGAGGTAGGAGAAAGAAGCTGTAAGGGTCACATCTAGACTCTCAGTCGAGGACCTGGGTCTATTCTACCTACATTTGGAGAAATGGAACTCCAGGGTGTCCAGTGCCTCCTGCAAAGACAAGATCTCCACCCTCAATTACTGGACTTTGGCCATCAATCACCTATAAAGCTTCATTGTGACTACTCAAATCCTCCTCTACCACAGAGCATTGTGAACTTACCTTCCCTAAGGAAAACCAATACAGCTCATTCTTGCCCATGGACCCACCAAAGTATCTTCCAAGGACAAATTCCAAGCAAGTTCCAGAGCCCTTTCCAATGACCAGAAACATGAGTCTCTGGTATCATTTCCCCAGGGAATTCTCCTCCACCCATCTTAACAAAAAAGTCAGGGGAAAACTGAGGTCTGAGGGTTCCTAAACACATCCAGGGTTCTTGTGCCCACATGGCCCTGTCCCAGGTCTCAGAGGTGTCCTTTGGATAATTTTAGAGTAAGTTCATGACATAAAAAAATATATATATTTTAAAGGCTAGAAAGAAGCTTCAGTAGTTGAGTGTGGCTGATGCTCTTCCAAGGGACACACAGTTTCCAGCATCCACATAGGGCATTTCATGAGAACTTAGAACTCCAGGTCCAAAGAATCCAGCACACTCTTCTGGCCTCCGCTGGCACATGAACGCACATGGCATACACCCACACAGACATACATACACACACACAATCCATGTAAAAATAAATAAATATAAACAAATTCTGAACCTCTTGAGGGTGAAGCTGGTGGTTTTTTTTTTTTTTTTGGTAAAGGCTGTGCTTTCTGCTGGGAGAGTCACAGGCTCACTCATAATGTTCAAGACTAGAGTGAACAGATCGATATACAGGTGGTGCACGGGAGCTAAAGGGTAGAACGACAGAGCTTGGTTCATAGACGTTACTTCCACCTTGGTGTTAGAAGTGAGACAACATCCCCCAGAGACTCACCCAGGATGTATAACACACATGTACCTTGCCCCAGTTTTATTCCTGTGGACTGAACCTTGGTGCACGCAGCTTCTACCTAGAAGGAGACGTGGAATCAGCAGTTTCTAAACACTGTAACTAAACACCTGAAAGAGGGAAATTTTATTCTGGCTTATTGCTTTGGGATTTTCTATCTGTGGTCACCTAGTCCCGTTGGTTTGGGCCTAAGGTGAAGCAGAATATCATGGGGGAGGAAATGATGGCAGAAAGGACCTTCTCAACTTATGACAACCAGGAAACAGGGAGACAGAGACAGAGACAGAGAGAGAGCCAGGCTCCAACTTCAGTTCCTACCACCTCCCAATGGTGCCCTGGTAATACTCCTCCATCGGTGTTGTCAGAGACCTTGTAATCCAGCCCAGTCCTCAATCACTGGCTCTGCCTCCTAGGAACCACGCCTTCAGCCAATGAGCCTTTTGTGGGGAAGGGAGAAATTCTGTGCCCAAAGCATAATAGGAGGTAATGGAAGAAGGTATCCCGCAAGCACACGTGGTCCCAAGGAACAAAATGCAATGGAAGTATTAGGCAGCCTTGTTCCTATCCCACCTGCACAAGAACAATAGCAGCTATCTGGAAAGAACCTGGGCCATGTGGACATTTCTAAAATGATGTCTTTTGTCCTTCTTCACGACTAAATGAATGTTGCTGCTCAAAACTGTGTTGTTTCACCATTATATTTGTGGTTTATGCTCGAGAGGACTGGGTTTTATAGTTGCATAGGGGCTGCAAACGGAGCTGACATCCGCTCTAAAATCTGAAGTAGAGAATGTTTCCGTCTTCTCTGAGGGCAACTGTGAGGATGAACTTCAATCGTGCAGGAGAGAGGCTGTGGGATGGCTTAGCAAGAGGTACTTGCTGCTCGCAAAGAGGACCCACGTTCAGTTCCCAGCACTCAGGCCAGAAGGTTCACAACCACAAGTAACTTCACTTCCAGGGGATCAAATGCCTCCTCTGGCTTCGGCAGGCACTGTACTCATGTGCGTGTGTGGGAGAGCACACACGCAAACATGCACACACACACACACAGAGACAAGACACATACATGCAAACACACACACTCACACACATACACACAGAGAGATACAATTAAAAATGTAAATGTGAAACACACAAAGAATAAATTTTAAAAACGAAAAATAAGTCTAAAAATAAAAATATAATTAAAAACAAAATAAATGTTTTTAATTCACAAAAGAAAAGCTCAGTAAATGTTGCTGTATTAAAAGCAGGAGAGGATCTGTCTCACTTTAACCTCATTGTGCAGGCACGGCTGAACCCCTATTTTCTGGAACTAGCTGGTCCTTCTCACTCAAACCAAGATTTAGGCTAAGCTCTCTCAGGCTAATGAATCAAAGAACACGGTCCCCTGGATCACCAGGTGGGATGTGGGGCTCTCATTGGCTGGAAATTCTAATGCCCACACACCTAATGTCCACCCCTCTCAAAACAGGCAAGTACAATTAAATAAAATTAGAGTTGTAAAATTCTCCAAGGTGATTGCACTGTGTTTTGCTAGCTTGGGCTTTCTTCTGGACAAACTGGACTGGAGGGCTGATATCTTGGAGGGTGAAATCTACAAGATGGAGGGGGGTGGCTCTGTGAGTCTTACCACTGTTATGACCAAATGCCTAAGAAAATCAACTTAAAAGAAGGAAGGTTTTGTGTGGGCTTGTGGTTTTGAAAGGTTACCCGGAAGGTCTTGGCTCTGTTGATTCCAGACCCCATGGTAAGACGGACATCATAGTCACAAGAGCATGCGGTAGAAACTGCTCACCTCAGTAGACAGGAAGCAGTAGGAAAACTGATAATGAGAAGTGCACTTCCCGAGACATCCTTCCTCCAGCTACACTCCACCTCCAGAAGTCTCCAGAGCCTTCCAAAACAGCACCAACAGTCTTCATCACATGAAATTGGGAAGGGCTATGCTTCAGATCTAAACTCTAATGTGAATGTGAACCAAAGCCTAGAAGGGACAATTGGCATGGGGCAGTGGTCCAGAAAAAAAAAAAAATGTGACACCATAAACAACAACATATTCAGCCAGTAGCTTGCTTGATGTCTGCTGGGAAAGAAAGGGGAGAATGAGGAAGGAGAGAGGCAGAGGACAGAAAACCAGCAGAGGCGGGTGTTACATTAAGGTTTCTGGCCCCGGGCAGCCAGAGGTCCAGACCCACAGACCTGCAGTCCCAGACCACTTGGCAGCCCATCGCTGCTTAGGCCTCCAAAATGACTCAGACACTTAACTTCATGCTGTTTGGCCTATGGCTTAGGCACCTTGCTAGCTAGCTCTTTCATCTTAACTCAACCCACCTCCATTAATCTGTCTGCCACATGGCCCTTGGCTCACCTGTGTTCCTTACATGTTTCTTCTTTGGCAGCTGGCTCAATTTGATCTGACTCCACCCTCCTTCTCCTAACTATTCTGATTCCCCACCTACTTCTTCTACGGTGCCTGCCATGGCCAAAACAGTCCTTTGTAGTAGTGGGGTTTCTCGGTCCCGGGTGGCCAGAGGTCTGAGACCCACAGACATGCCGTGCCAGACCCCTCAGCTGCCCAGCCGCCCAGGTCCCCAAAAATGACTCAGACGCTTATATTAACTTCATGCTATTTGGCCTATGGCTCAGGCACATTGCTAGCTAGCTCTTATATCTTAAATCAACCCATTTTTATTAATCTGTCTGCCACGTGGCCCGTGGCTCACCTGTGTTTCTTACATGTTTCTTCTTGGGCGGCTTCAGCTCTGTCTGCCTCTGACTCCACCCTTCCTTTCCTACCTATTCTCTGATTTCTCCTCCTACTTCTTCTATGGTGCCTGTCATGGCTCAAAACAACTCCTTTATTTAAAGATTGAGATTCACAGCATATATAAATGCATTCCCATATCAGTCCTTTATTTAAAGATTGATATTCACAATCAGAAATGCCTACAGAAAGACATTTCCATATCAGGCCCGACTGGAGAGATGGCTCAGTGGTTAAGGTCCTGAGTTCAGTTCCCAGAAACCACATAGTGGCTCAGAACCATCTGTAATGAGATCTGGCAGCCTCTTCTGTTGCACAAGTATGCATGCACACAGAAACATTGTATCCATCATAAACTATGAAAACCAGCAGAGGCTACATGTAGTGGTACACACCTGCAGTCTTAGCATATGGGAGGCAGGGGCCCTGTGAGCTGAGGCCAGCTCAGTGTGCATAGCAAGTGTCAGGGCAGAAGGGCTACATAGTGCGAGCCTGTCTCAAAAGGACAAACCAGCAGAACCATGAGGGGTCTGTGCTCTCTTCAGTTGCTCACTCTTCCTCCCTTATCCACACAAGCCAGAGAAAGTTTAAGTCCAAGGATGGGAATGTAGACTGCAAATCTTTTCTCCTGTTTAGGGGTGTCTTTGGAGTCTTCTGCATCTACCTCTGCTCTGTTATGAATGGTAACCCCGCCCCTTAAAAAAAAAGTATGTTGAAACCCTAGCCTCCAACATCTCATGGAGTGACTATTATTTATAAGCAAGACCTTTTTTAAATAGTTAAATTAAAATGAGTCATTAGGGAAGGCTCTAATCCAATAAACCTGATGTCTTTATGAGGAGACACTAGGACCAGAGCAAAGAGAGGGAAGATCACACACAGAGATGCAGAGAGAAAATTGCCATCAATGGCCCAATGGCGGAGGAGAGATGTCTCAGGGGGGGAAAAAAAAAAGCAACCCTATCAACTTGTCAGTCTTAGTCATCCAGCCTCAGAAGTGTGAAAAAGTAATCTCTGTTGTTTGAGCCATCCTGCCTTTGACACTTGTTATAGTAACACTAACAGATAAATGTACTTCTGAACCACAAAATCTGATTTCTGGGCTAGGATCTAGCTCAGAAGTACAACTGCCTTAGAATTTACCAGTGAAGACTAAGAATATGACTCAGCAGAAGAGTCTCTGCCTAGAATCCCCCAGTGAGGGGCTGGGGTGTGGCTCAGTGGTAGAGCCCCTGCCTAGAATCCTCCAGTGAGTGGCTGGGGGTGTGGCTCAGTGGTAGAGCCCCTGCCTAGAATCCTCCAGTGAGTGGCTGGGGGTGTGGCTCAGTGGTAGAGCCCCTGTCTAGAATCCCCCAGTGAGGGGCTGGGGTGTGGCTCAGTGGTAGAGCCCCTGCCTAGAATCCCCCAGTGAGGGGCTGGGGGTGTGGCTCAGTGGTAGAGCACCTGCCTAGAATCCCCCAGTGAGGGGCTGGGGGTGTGGCTCAGTGGTAGAGCCCCTGCCTAGAATCCCCCAGTGAGGGTTGGGGTGTGGCTCAGTGGTAGAGCACCTGCCTAGAATCCCCCAAGTGAGGGGCTGGAGTATGGCTCAGTGGTAGAGCCCCTGCCTAGAATCCCCCAGTGAGGGGCTGGAGTATGGCTCAGTGGTAGAGCCCCTGCCTAGAATCCCCCAGTGAGGGGCTGGGGTGTGACTTAGTTGTAAAGCACCTGCTTAGCACACCCAAGGTGCTGAGCACTGCAAGGAAATAAAAATAAGCAACTAATTTGACTTTTCTGTAGAAGACAGCTCTGCCAACTGTCTCCTCCAACTGTGTAAGGAGGCTGAAAAAAACAATGCGCCAGACAGCTTCAGTCTGTGACCAATCACAATTCCCCACCTCATGCTTGGCCGCTAGACCCCCAGATGAACCACATCTTGTTCCTGTGCCCAGTGCCAATATGTATAAGAGTGACCTGCAGAAAGGCCAAGCATCTACTTCAGATTGGGCACTTCATGGCACCTTCCTACTGTACCTATCCCTACTGCACTGGTCCCTAAGTGGGTGTGACATCAGATGTCCAGCTCCAGCCTTAGAGCCCCCAAGCACCTTGCTGTACCTCTATATCTGCCCACCCACCCCTAGGTACCCGCCATTTCCCTGCTGCCCTACTACTATACCCAGCTCTCTGCAGAAGATGAGGGTCAGAGGTTCAAGAAGACAGCAGAGGCTCTCAGGACCCAGCTCGGCTTTACAGGGGGACAAACAGACCATTTCACTCCCAAAAATAGCGTTCCAAGAACATTCCTATCTGGGGCCATAAAAAAAGGCCTAGGCCTGTGAATTTTTAGAGGGGATTTTATATCTGTGAGTATCTATTGAGCTGTATGCCCCTTCAGGGTGTCCATGGGCTGTGGCTGAACAGAGGGGGGTCCTTCATTAAACAGAGGAAGCAAGCAATGAAGAGAAGCAACGTGGGCTCCAGCCTCTGGTTTCAGAGTAATTCTTGGGAATCTCTTTCCAGCCTAGAGCAGTCAGTGGGCTGAGGCGCAGCACCCTCTGGTGGTTGACGATGTTCAGAGCCGAGCCCCAGGTCCAGCAGGAGGCTGGAAACCTGGTCACCAGGCAAGGCAACCAGTACTACAGAATGGATGGGAACCTTTAGGGAACCTTGAGAGGCTGCTGACCTGCAGCGTGGACTGAACCCAGATACCCCTGTGTGCATGTGGTCATGCAAAGGGCGTATGCATGTGCATGCACATGCAGGGGCATGCTTGTGATCGGTCTCTGAGGAGCAAGGTCGCCCACAGTGATCTAGGAAGCATAAGATCCTGTCTTCCTTGGGGTACCTCTCCCCAGTGTCCAGGCCTTGGGGCTAGGATTCCTTGGGGTTAGTTTCCCACTTACCCATCATTCTTACTCGCCCGTTCCACTTATTTCCAACATGTTTATTTTACATACACACACAGTCTTGAGGGAAGGGAGTCATTTTGAGATTGCTTAGGACACAATTCCCCCCAAGGACTCTGAGAACAATGTGGATGGACTCAGGAGACCAGTGCTCTCTGAGGTTGGCGAGCAGGGAAGGTGTGCTGGCCTGGAAGGACAACTGGACACCCAGTCTCCTTTCCTGCCAATGCGTAGGCAGCTGCATCTCACCCATAGACAGCTCACAGCTGAGGGCCTACAGTGTCTGCCCAGAAGTCCCCATAGTGTGCCTCAGCACATCCTCTTCTGCCAGCTGTGCGTGAAACCAGAACAGTAGGTTCCAAGGCCCTGGATGAAGAAGTCAGTCAGGACTTAAAGGGGTACATCCCAGCCAAAGGATGCCAGTCTGTCCCTCACCCAGCCACACCTGAGAGAGCAAGACAGTTTGAGTGTGCCAAGAGCACAGGTGTGAGAGGACTCACTCCAGCTCCTGGAATGGTATTTGAGCCTCAGTTGCCTCATCTTTACAGTGGTAAATAAGCTTGGGGCATGTTTCCCAGGCAGTTAGAACACGTGCCTGGTGAGCTTGCTTGCTTCCTGTTGCTATGATGAAACACTGAACAAAGCCACCTGGGAAGGAAAGTCACCGTTCACCACAGAGGGAATTTAAGGCAGGAAAGGAGTCAGAGACCACAAAAGGACTACGGCTCACTGAGCCCCGCATGGCTTGCTCAGCCTGCTTCCTTATACAAGACAGGACCACTTGCCAAGGGTACCACTACCTATAATGAGCTGGGCCTTCTCACATCAGACATTAACCAAGAAAATGCCCTACAGACGTGTCTGATGGGGGCAGTTTCTCAATTGAAATCTCCTCTTCCCAGGTGACTCCAGCTGGTGTCAAGTTGACAAAAGGCATCCGGCACACCTGGCCCCTAACTGAACACGAACCCTTAATCATCATTGTTCTCACTATTATCTATATTATTCCTTCCTCACTAACACTACACATCCCACCCAGAGTGAGAAATAGCCCAGGGACCCATAAAAGGCCCCAATTTTCCTGAGGACCCAGAAATCTTCATTTCCCATCAGCCTCTGAGGTCACAGGACATCCCTCCACCCGCAGGATTCCACAGGCATCAGACCTCAGGCCTGGCTGGCTGGCCCCATCTGTCTACTGTCTTAACTCTTTCACTTGGAGGTCCCTACTGTCAAGCTCTGTCACATGGATGATGGTGGCGGCTAAGACAGCCAGTACAGAAACAGCTCTGAGAGGACAGGAAAGGATACTAGTGTGTCCCCAAGTCTATTTCCATCTGGAACTTCAAAATGTCTCCAGAGACAGCCTTCGCTCGGCAATGAAAGTGAGTCCCTGCCAGCCCAGAGCCCACCTCTGCCGTTCCCCCAAAGCTTGCATCCAGAGCACCCCACAAACACGGGCTGTAACCAAAAGTATAAAAATCAGGAAGCGGGACGCTGCTAACTCTCACGGCCGCATTAACTCATTCGCTTGCACATATGGGGTATTTGGATCCCAGTGGGTCTGCTATATATACAGCTTATTATACAGTAGGTGCGACTTGGGAGAATTAATGTTACCATAGGAACATTTGGATCAAGGCTGGCTTCCAGGGAGGAGAGAGAAAAAATAAGTTTTCCTGCTCAGCGTACTTCTCTGTTTGGAGTTACAGAGAGGAAGGAGTTCTGTAATGGAGTCAAATGAGGCAAGAAGAGGCTTCCCCTGGTGGCTTGGGGAAGGTGAGAATTCCTGGAAGCAGCTCACTGGGGAGAGAAAACAGAAAGTTAGAAACCAAAGCCAGAAGCTCCTATAGCTCAGAGGCTGGGAGGGAGGGTGTGGGAACACAGCCCTCCCTGGCTAGAAGTGAGGGGTTGTGTGGCAAAGCTGGAGCATGGCCTCGGGGGCAAGCTAAAATCCCCCCCCCCTCCATCTCTAAAATAAGACGTTCTCACTCCCCACCACCGTACGCCATGTCTTATTCTTCCACAAGTCCACGGTCCTAGAAACAGCACCAAGATACAAGGAAGGTCAAAGACGAGATAGGCACTTTGCTCCTGGTTAGGCAAATTATAAGGATCCGTCCTTGGCTGAAGGGGACTGGGAAATATATTGGGGGATGGCTCATCCATGGTGAATGCAATAGTTCTCTGTGGGAAGCAAAGACCTTGTGCCTATCTGTAGATTCCAACCCCCGAGTCAAACTCCATTAATTAAAAAAAAAAAAAAAAAAAAAAAAAAAAAAAATCAGAGTATTCAGCCACTAGCACATTCTCAAAACATCTGGGTAGGTGTGCACTGAGCTGTCACAGGTTCTGAAGTTTGTATGTCTACCATTTCTTTTTGGGGAACTCAAGGGTCTGATGTCTCCTATCTTCTTCTCTTTACACATCTGGAGAGCGCTAACAGGCCACAGATTCTGAGATAGGCCCCGACACAGACAGTTCTACTCAAGCTAAAGGCAGCCCCGAAACCCAGGAGACATATGCCCCAGGTAAACCCAACCCCCACCCAGGGAGCAGGTGGCAATACAGCAGGCCCAAAATAACGTGACTGAAGGGGCGAATGTTGAGTCCAAAATGAGAGAAAAGAGAGAGGTTAAGAAGGGGGTTAGAGAGATAGATCAATGATAAAGAATATTTTCAGCCTTTCCAGGGTAGGAGTTTGGTATCAAAGCCCCAGGTGGGGAAGTTCTAAGCCACCTGCAATTCCAGTCCCAGGGGATTCAGCACTCTGTTCTGGCCTCCACAGACAGACAGACAGGCACACGTTTAAAATTTAAAAATAGCTCTTTTAAAAAGAAGAACAACAGAGAAAGAACTGGACAGTAGCGCCAGTTCCCAAATAGTAGACTCTATTGCACTGGAGAAAATGTGTGGATAATGAGACATTACTCTGCCTTCAAAATAGGAGGTGGACAGAACATCTCCAAGCACAGCATCTTGTTCCTCTCTCTCCGGAATCCAAGCCTGCACAGAACCTAGAACAGACTCCTGCCAACACTTCCAACATCAAGACAGTCAAGGTCAGTCGAAGTGGGAAGATGCTCACATTGGGAGATTCATCCTGAAAAACCGTGCAATGCCCTGAGGTCTGTTCCTACGGTCACCTGGCTTCCTGGTGACTCTACCAAAGTTCTCTTCACCGTTAGGCACTTCAGGAACCTGTCGAACACTGCAACAGGGATTCAGGGGACATTGCAGAAAGAGCAGAAGATCTTTCGGGGGATGGGAGCGGTGCCATGAAATGCTGCGTTCCAGACAAGACGTGGCTGTTGTGCTCATGAACTCACAGAAGCTATGGCTTCCTGCACAAGATCGAACCAGTAAGATCAGCTGTCATTTCCGAGGGCAACTCTGATTGGACTCAGGGGCTTTTCGAGAAAATAAAAGAGAGAATATGTAAATGGGAAGGGGGTATTAAGAGTATGTGGGGGGGTGGTGAGTCAGTCACAAACAAGATACATGCAAGTATGAAGTTGACAAGGAACAAATGATAGATTAAACAAACTGCGATAGAAAAGGGGAGGACTGTCCCCGCTTTATTTGAAGCCATGTCATGAAGCATATATAATAGTGGAGTGGGCTATCTCAATGCTTCCCAGGCTACCCCAGCTTGGCACTGTGTACTAAACATCCTAACACCCTGGGTGGAAGGGCGCAAGTCCTAGAGATGGGAGAAAGTCGCCCTGCATCCTAAGGAAGTCTGCATTCTCTCTTCCCACCCTTCACTTAAGGGGGAATTTGCAGTGTTCTCCAGCCGATGTTTGACAGACCAACAAGGGAGAAGGTGCTTTTAACAGCCCCGGTTGTCCTCGGAGGAGGGCAGACAAGTGGCTAAGAGTTATCTTCTGTACGATCATCCAGAGACCTCAGGCGCTACTGCAAAGACACCTGTACCATAGCTCCCCGGCTCCTCGAAGCACCACTCTGCCCTGGGTCTAAGATTTTTCTCTTTGTTCATTTCCCTCACTTCTGTTCCAGTGTGGCGTTTTTTATTCTGTCTGTGGCACGATTTTGAAATTAAGCAGTTTGTGTGCAGACAGCTGGTCATACAACTGGCCTATTCCCTGCAGCCCCCACAAAGAGCCGACTTTCAGCAGGGGGAGGGCTACACTCGGCAAATGCCCATCCTATCCACAGAGCGGGAAGCTGGAGGCAGAGGGGGGAGGGGGGATGCTGTCAGGGTGCCACAGCTAAAAATGGAGAAAGGTCTTTGAGCTCTGGGGACCCCTGGGATGAAATGTGAGTCACCCATAAAACATTATCCTCTGCTTTACAACACACTTTTCCAGATGGGGGTAGGGGAGGGAACCCCTCAATCCCTAATTATTAAGTCCTTTCTGTATGCAAAGCCTGCTAGCTTTAGAAGGTAACAAATAAAGATTGCCCCACCCAGACTCCTGGGCCAGCAGCTCCTCCAGCCTCTGGCAACCTTTCACTGATTTAGCACATAAGATGGAGCTCGGTTGTCTTTTCCTAGGGCATTGTCCTGGCACAATTTAGACCTTGTCTTTATCATCACTGTGGTTTGTTTTACACATTGCTGGTCTTGTGCATGCTAAGCACATGTTGTACCACTGAGCTCTATTATCATTATGGCTTTACTCTTGCTGTGTGTGTGTGTGTGTGTGTGTGTGTGTGTGTGTGTGTGTGTGTGTGTGTGTGTGTGTTAATGTACACCATATGCATGCAGTACTCAGGGAGACCAAAAGAGGGCATCGGATTTCCCTAGAACTGGAGTTGAAGAGGGTTGTGAACTGCCATGTGAGGACTGTCAAACCATCTTTGATTTATGCAGGTGACCTAAGAGTGGGAAGAGAGGTTTGTTTTTTTTTTTTTTTCTTAAGTAGCAAATATTCTGAAGCAAACACAGTGGTACCTGCTTGTAATGCCAGCACTCATAAGGCCAAAGACAGTTTGAAACTAGCCAATAAACCCATCTCTAATCTTAGGTGCCCAGCTTCTTAGACTCATAAGTGGAGAGCCGAGGTTAGCATAATGAGAGCATATTTTGTGTAAACTTGAGTTAATTGGATATGAAGCCTTTCTTTTGATCTTTGTGTGTGTTCCAGAGTGTGTTTAATATATGCATGTGCCTGTTTGTGCATGCTTATTTGTGAACCTGGGTGTGTGAGTGACAGCAGGAAGACCAAAGGGTAACCTCAGGTATGGATCCTGCTCTCCTGACTTGTTTGAGACCGTGTGTCTTTGCTATTTGCCACTGCCTATGCCGAGCTAGCTGACCTGTGAGTTTCTGGGATTCTCCTGTCTCCACCTCTGTGCTCAACAGTTTTTATCAATTTGACACAAACCTAGACATCTAGGAAGAAGGGATCTCAACTGAGGAATTGCCTTTGATACGTTGGCCTACAGGCACATGGGTGAGGCATTTTCTTGGTTGCTAATTAATGGTCCATCCCACAGTGGGTGGTACCATCCCTAGGCATAGAGCCTAGGCTATAAAAGAAAAGTGGCTGGATATATCAGTAACCAATATTCTCCATGAGCCCTACTTTGGTTCCTGCCTCCAAGTACCCCCAACGATGGGCTGTAACCTGTGAGGTGAAATAGCCCCTTTCTTCCCAAGCTTGCTTTGGTCAGTATCATACAAGGACAAGAGAAATCAAATTAACGACACATGCCATGTGTCCAGATTGTTATAAGTGCTGGGGTTTGAACTGAGGTCCTCAAATGCCTCTTCCACTGAGTCCAATCCCAGCCCTCAGGAGGCCTTTCAAACAGTGAAGTTAGACTGGCTGCCATTTGCTTTCAGAATGTTTCATCTTCCGTCTCTGCTTCCCCAATCCACCTATAGGGTCTGTGGCTCCCCGGTCCCAGCTGTCCAGGATTCTCATGCCACTCAGCTTTCCCACACCCGCAGGCTGTCTTTAGGCTCATTCCCTGTGTTTGGTTGGTTTTTCTCATTCTACATAAATGATGTGCTTCGGGGATCCACAACATGGATAAGAGAACTGAACCCGGGTCCCCTGCAAGAGCATCCAGTGCTCTTAACTGCTGAGCCACCTCTCCAATCCCTGAAGTTGCATTTTCAGTGCCTCTCTAGCTACAGAGACTAGAGCTACATACTCTCCTCGCTGTGACCATTCTTCTAAACAACCTCTTGGTGTATAGTGGATCCTCAGGGAGTTTCACTCTGTATTCCTGAATGCCCTTGAAATCAGGACGCTCTTGTCTCAGCCCCTCCTGAGTGCTAAGACTGCAGACATACACCACCACGTGCCCAGCCACAAAATACCTACGTCTAATGAGATGCTGGTTTGCATTATTAAGTCATGTACTCTGAAAAGCTAAAGTCGGGTGAAGGAAAGCAATAAATCAGACCTCACCAAGATGTTAAAACTTTTTACTCTTTAAAAAAAACTATAAAGAAGATAAAATCACATTCTGTGTATAGGGGAAAATAGTTGCAAACCACTCAGCTGGCAAAGGACTAGTATATGGAATATGTAAAGACCTGCCAAGCTTCAACAGTTAAAACTGATTCAAAACTGGGCCCAAAATAAAAAGCCACTTGATAGCAAAAGGTATACACATGTGTCAAATGGTCTCACAAAGGGCAGGGGAGATGGCCAAGTGATTGCTGCACAAGAATGATGCCCTGAGTTCAGATCCTCAGCACTGATGTACAGGGCTGTGCATGGCCCTATACCAGTAATCCCAGACGTGGGAGGATCCACAGGATGATCCCTGGATCTTGCTGTTCAGCCAGGCTAACCAACTAGAAAGTTCCAGATTTGAGAACAGAGAAACTTAGATAAATAGATAGATGATAGAGAGATAGATAGATAGATAGATAGATAGATAGATAGATAGATAGATAGATGAATAGATGAATGGATGGGTGGGTGGGTGGGTGGGTGGGTGGGTGGACAGATAGACAGATGGGTGGGTGGGTGGATGGATGGGTGGATGGGTGGGTGGATGGATGGATGGATGGATGGATGGGTGGGTGGCTGGGTGGGTGGATGGGTGGGTGGGTGGGTGGGTGAGTGGGTGGATGTACAGATGGCCAGATGGGTGGGTGGATGGATGGGTGGATGGGTGGGTGGATGGATGGGTGGGTGGGTGGGTGGGTGGATGGGTGGGTGGACAGATAGATGGGTGGGTGGGTGGATGGATGGGTGGGTGGGTGAGTGGGTGGGTGGGTGGACAGATGGACAGATGGGTTGGTGGGTGGATGGATGGGTGGATGGGTGGGTGGATGGATGGGTGGGTGGGTGGCTGGGTGAGTGGATGGGTGGGTGGCTGGGTGAGTGGGTGGGTGTACAGATGGACAGATGGGTGGGTGGATGGATGGGTGGCTGGGTGAGTGGGTGGGTGAGTGGGTGGGTGGGTGGGTGATGGACAGGCGGACGGACGGACGGATGGACAGATGGGCAAATGGACAGATGGACGGATGGATGGATGGATGGGTGAGTGGATAGATGGGTGGATAGGTGGGTGAATGGATGGACGGATGGATGGACAGATGAATGGATGGATGGATGGATGAGTGGGTGGGTAGATGGATGGATGGACGGATCAATCAATGGATGGATGGATGGATGGGTGGGTGAGTGGGTGGGTGGGTGGGTGGGTGAGTGGGTGGGTGGGTGGATAGATGGATGGATAGAGAATGGGTGGTGAAGAGATGGTTCAGTGGTAAAAACTATTGCTTGCTCTTCCCGAGGACCCACGTTCAATTCCTAGCTTCCCCTCATCAAGCATTTCACAGCTGCCGACAAACTTCAGAGCCAGAAGATCTTCTGCCCTTTTCTGGCATGAGCAGGAACCCACACATAAATAAAAATGTCTTTTTAGAAGGTGGACTGTGAGAATCCAGAAGTTGACCTCTGACCTCCAAGTACACACACACACACACACACACACACACACACACACACACACACACACACACACCCATGAGAAGAAAAGTGCACACAGCAGCAGGCTTTGGAAAGTCCACATTTCCTTCTGTTTCTGCTTCCACCAGTTTCTCTAGAGCAGTGTTTCTCAACCTTCCTTAACATCATGACCTTTTAAGACAGCTCCTACCTTGTGGTGACCTTCAACCATAAAATTATTTCTGTTGCTACTTCATAACTATAATTTTGCTACTGTTATGAATCATAACATAAATATCTGTGCTTTCTGATGGTCTTAGGTGACCCCTGTGGAAGGGGTCACAACCCACGGGTTGAGAAACTGTGCTTGAGAGGAGCCAGAAATGTGTAATGAGAATTCAGGCTGAGGAATGCCAACTGCAACATGGTTTACTTATAATATTGATTACACTAAGTCTCCAGCTATGAGACAGTGGTTGAATAAATTGTATTTTTCCCAAAATGCCTAGAATTAAAACTTGGAGGGTCAAAACCTTTGATTTAGGCACCAGTGTGTTCTAGAGGTCTCAGAATGGGCAGCAGTGAATATTTTCCGTTTGATCTGAATCAAATGTGAGAGGCAGGCATCCCAGAAACCATGACGTGGTAAAAGGTTCAGAGCTCAGAAATTGAAAAATAGAAGGGATAGAGTCTCTAAAACTGTGACCATATGCCCTCGGTTTTGTTTTTCAAGAGGATGGGTACATTGATGTTTGTTAAAAAGACAAAAGCAAAGTCATCTAAGATGCTAGCAATACTATTTCTAAAGAACACTTAGGACAGGGTTCTTTCTTTCTTTGGCTGCTTTTATATTTGTGCATGTGTTCTACATATTCTAAGCTTTAGGTTTTTTTATTTTTTTTAAAAGTTGTGGCTCTGTGTGGTCCGGCATGCAAATGGACACATGTGTGAGTGCAATGCTCTTAACAGCCAGAAGAGGGCATCAGACTCACTGGAGCTGGAGTTACAAGAGGTTGTAAACTACCTCATGGTGGGGCTGGGAAGCAAATTTCACTCTTCCGAAAGAGCAGTGAGCACTCTTAACCATTGAACCATCACCTCCCCCAGCCCGTATTCCAAATTTTAAGCAAAGGACATTTTGCTTTTCCTTTTTCAGTTGAAAATAGTGGGAGTTTGGTTGGTGGGTTGTTCTGCTTTGGATTTTTGTTTGAGGTTTCTGAAGACAGGGTCCGCTACAAAGTCCAAGCTGGCCTCAGACTCAAAACCCTTCTGTCTCACTCAACCTTCCAAGCACTGGGATTAGAAGCATTCATCATCGCTCGGAGCTTTCAGTGGTTTTTAATTTGTTGAATTGACACGTAGCAATTGTTCGTATTTCTAAGTCTAGTGTGGTGTTTCAGCACATGCATGCATTATGTAATAATCAAATCAAGGTAATTAGCATATCCATCACTCCAAGCATTCATCCTGTCTGTGGGGCTTGTCGGGGGTGTAGTCTTATTTTTAATTGGCCCACAATAATTGTACATGGCAACAGTAGTAGTTTCAAATAGCCTTGAATGCATGCAGAGCCACGATGATTTCTGAAACAGTACAGAAGTTTCAGGGACAGGCACCCAGCCTCTTTCCCAGGCCACCGTCACTCACACAGTAACAGTTGATCACCTTCGGATCCCTCCCACAAGCCAACATGTCTTATTCACTTAATATTTTTCTGAGTCTCTTTATCTACAGAAATTTATTTAGAAGGAATCTTTATCATGACCATAAAGGGAAATCAGTATCACTTGTCATAAATACAATGAAATGATATAGTAAATGCCATTTTAAATGGCGGAGATTTAGCACTAGCTGAATATTGTTGCCTGCGGAATGTTCTGAATTCAACATCTGCCCTCGGTTTATCAAATAAAGAGAGGTTAGCAAATACAAAGAGGCAGGTGCTAATGGCATATTTGAACCCCCTCTCCAGACACACTTAGAAGGCCTGAAAGCCAATTGGTGGAGATATTGCATTGAGTGTCATTGGCAGGTTCCTATGGCATTTCTCAGGCCACCAGTGAGACATACCTCACATCTGAAGCTCATCAGACTTCCAGAATAAGACTGGATAAAGCCCAGGTGTGGGGCAGCACCAAGGCTGGTCAGTCCCCTATTGGCAGTCTTCTGAAGGGGACTTGACCTCCATGGAGCCCTGGGTAACCACACTTCCCCCTCACCCTTCAGGCTGCTGTTTGTTAGTCTTTGAATGGCATCTTCTTCCACCCCTGGAAGGAAGGTGATATGAAGAAAGCAAGTTTTCTTTCCTCCGTCGAGTGCAGGGAAGGTGTGAGGGGGCATTCCTGGATGCTGGATGGAAAGAGAGCATGGTGAGCCATGTGCACTCACCTATTCAGGTTATGACAATGGGATGATCTGTCTGTGTCTATAGTGTTATCAAGTGAACTACACCATCTCCATCAGTATCGGAAGCTTCTGTATGAAATTATAGCCCTGGCTGGGAATGCATCTGTTTGTGATCAGAAGTCCTATTACATGTGAATTCCATTCTAAACAGTGCTGCCAATAGACCCAGATGATTGACATTTTAAGCAATGTCCCTTCATTATTTCATACTTCGTCAGGGAGCAAAAAAACGCATGTGTATGGGCTCTCATGATGAGAGATGATTGGTACCCAACAGGAGGGGCTTTTTCCTACTCCATTCCCTCTGGCGTGGGGGTCCCTTCCCTCTGCCCCACTTCAGTAAGCAAATATGAGAACTGATATCACAGAAGGGGCACACACAAAGTATGTTCCAAACATCTTTTACGATTTAATTTGGGGGGGGGGGGGCTAGAGAGCTGGCTCAGCAGCAAAGAGAATGAACAGTTCTTACTTACAGAGGCCCGGGCGCCGATTCCCAGCACCGCCATGATGGCTCACCGTCATGATGGCTCACACAACTACCTTTTGTTACTCCAGTCCCAGGGGATCTTAATCTAACTTCTGGCTTCTTCAGGCACCAAGCACTCATGGGTGCACATACATACATGTAGGCAAAAATGCTCACTCATAATTTTAAAAAAAAAATAAGGTTTGTTTGAATTGTAATTATCCATGTGTGGATAAGTGTACATGAGTCCAGTGCTCAAAAGTGCCAGGAGAGGGCATCAGGTTCCCCTGTAGCTGGAGTTCTTTATGACTGTGCGCTGCCTACCGTGGGTACTGCAAGTCCAACTTGCATTCTCTAGAAAAGCAGTACATGCTCCTGACTCTTGAGCCACCTCCCCAGGCCCCCACAAAAAAAAAAAAAAAAAAAAACCACACCTCTTCTTAAGTTGAAGCTAAGCAAGGTAAATGATTCAGGTAGACCTCTGGACATCATTTGACACCTAACATTCCCTTCCAACCAGAGAAAGGAGAAAGGATAGCCACTGGTAACAGTGTGATCAAAATGCCCTACCAGGGTCATGTTTTGAACAATCAACCCCCCCCCATTGTAAGGCAATTTCAATGCAGTGGGGCTTGCCTGGTGAAGTGAGTCACTGGGGGTAGACCTTACTCCATAGCCCCTGTCTGCCACCATGGGAGGGCTGTCCAAATGTTCCCCTGCCCTAACATCACCATGCCTTCCCGGCCATGAGAGACTGGTTGCCACCCTTGACACTCTAAGTTAAAAATCAATCACCCATCACCCTACCATTAAATTGCTTTTATTGGGGATATTAGTCACAGCAATGGAAAACAGCTAACAATTTTCAAAACTATTTATTCAAAGCTTGAAAACACACAATTTTTAAGTTAATTTTAAATTTCCAGGAGAAGGCAGGCAGGAGTTGTTGGGGGCAGAGATATTAATCTTCAGACAGAAACAAATGTGAAGCCCGGTTGGTATCTCTTAGGGAGCTGTCTCAAAGGTGGCATACATAAGGTCTCTTGCTCGCTCTGCATTTGTTTTGGGGTTCATTTTTTCCAGGGAAACAATTAGCCAGAAATACCATGATAACAAAGGTATGGTATAGACCTCTCCACACAGCAGCATCAGGGGAGACATTCCTGGGGTGAGGGTGGGGGGCAGGGATAGATGGTTTTCTCCAGGTTTCTATAACTAATTCATTCATCCGTGGGTGCTTCTGTTTAGGAATGGTGGCCTGAGGACCCTCTGAGGGAGAATCGTTGGTCAGAGTCCATGGACTGGTGTTACCATAAGGACTCCGCATCTGGACAAGCAAGGAAAGATGTAGAGGAAATGTAACTGGACAGATCTGCGTGTGTGGAGGTCAGGAAAGCACGTGTCATACACGTATAACAACCTGAGTTCAGTACCCAGGACACACATAAAATTAGTGTTTGTTTTAAAAGCTGGAAGTCATGGTAGAAACCCATAATGCTAGAAACAGGAAGATCCTCAGACAAGCTCCGGGATCCGTGAGAGACCCTTTCTCAGAAACTGAAATGGAGAGAGACAGGAGAAGACACCCAACACTGACCTCTGACCTCTGCACGCACTCACAACACACAACATACACACACAAGCACATAAATGCCAAAAAAAAAAAAAAGACAAAATTCTCTGCAGTAGTGAGGGACCTGCTACCTTTTAGAATTACATAGCTGGGGTAGCCTTGGACACCCACAAGTAACCAGTGGCAAAGGTTCGGGGTTGTTTCCCAGCCACATGGTGTTTGCCCATCATGTTCGGGGGCTTGGCTTCCATCTCCCATATGATGAAAGAGGGATGTCGAGAAATTACCTGCAGCAAACATGTTAGGATGTAGCCCCAGTGGCACCGCCCTGACTTGTCATGTTGAGTCCAGAGCAAACTAAGCTGTGGAGTGACAACTGCCCAGTGCTCAGGACACGGTGAGGGTACGTCCTTGAGGCAGAGCTCATGCTTCCCCTTGAGCCCCCATAGCAGGCTTCCCCTGTCTCTCTGCAGTTCACGGTCTCCTTAGAACCAAAGCTACGAATTGCACAAAGAACAAGTAATTCAATTAACTCTATCGTCTGTGATGAAAAAAATAGGCCATTTTGCTAGCTCTAGCGGTGAACCAGTTTAACCCCGGTGCTCAAGAAATTCCCAGGCCAGACAGCATATTAAACCAGATCTTCAACTTAAAAACAATTACTGTCATTTATCAGCCTGAATAGCAATAACGCACAAATCGACAGCTTTCAGGAGGCAAAAAGCTAGCTAGCTGTAATGATATGCAAAGCCGCAGCAGTCTACATTTTGAGCTGTCTCCGTCCCATCGATACATCTCCAGCTACCTACAATTTATCAATACAAATGTGGTCCCGATGAAGGCAAGACCAAGAAGATAAATATGAACGGGGTGAGGGAAGAAAGGCCTCAGAAATGTTTGAATTTTAAAATGATGAAGTGCTGACCAGATTCTTAAAGCATTTTACACGCAATGACCCGATCACATCAAGTCCTCTTTGCAAAGAACAGAGAAAATAGACGGGATTTTTTTTTTCTATCCCAAGGTCGCAGGTCTTGTTCCATTCCATCTTTCTAGAGCATGTCTTTAGAGGTGTGTGATCATTGGAGACTCTAATAAAAGTCATAATAGTGATACTAATTACAGTGATAAATTTGCATACAGCCTCCTTTTTTTAACGTTCGTGTCTATCATTTTATTTTCCTTCTATCACATCTGCAGGAGAAAGTATGAAACCCATTTTGAATGAGGGGGAAATTAAGGCATACCATGATTCAGGTACCCTCCATATCAGTCAGACACTGGAAAAACCGGAGAAAGAATTACAATCCAGTTAATCCCTCCAAAGTCAGAGTCCGCCAAGGGCCCAGAGGGAACCCACGATGCAAGTGGAATTGAGAAGGAAGGAGAGGTGAGGCAGAGATAGAATTTCACATCTCCAAACCAGCTGAGGATATTTTTCAGTAGCAGCACACAGTGGGTACCTACTATGTGGAAACTGCAGGCAAGGGTGAAGAAAAGCCAGTTCTGACCCAGGTGTGACTGTGGTCCTGTCCCCACCCCTTCCATCCCCAGCTCTCCCGGCCACACACTGACATTCTGCTGAATAGCATCACTCAGTCTGAAGGCAGAAATAGACTTTGTACCCAAAGTAGAGAGTGGTCCCTACGGAAACAGGGATAGGATCCCCCTAGAGCTCTTGGTGCAAGCCCAGCAAACAACAGTCCTCAACTGCTGGCTGGACGGACCCACTCTGCCCGTTTGTCTTCTCATCCTCCTAACTATTTCCACAGACCTAGTCAAGCCCATCAGCAGCTCTGTCAATGACACTCATCATTTCAATCCTGCAAGAGCCTTCAACTCTGACCCACAAACTTCCGCCCTTTCTACAAGTCATAACTCTGATCCATTTTAAAAGGAAAATGGTGATTGGTCTAAAATGGTGATTTCTTGTCTGTTTGAAAAAGAAGTGTTCTCTCTCTCTCTCTCTCTCTCTCTCTCTCTCTCTCTCTCTCTCTCTCTCTCTCGTGTGTGTGTGTGTGTGTGTGTGTGTGTGTGTGTGTGTGTGTGCTCTATCACATGGGTACACCCGTATGCTTGCCTTAGCATCTCCATCTGCCTGTGGAGATGAGAGGGCTGCATCAAGTACTTCCTCTATCACTCTCTTGAGTTGTGAGATGGGTCTCTCACTAAACATGGAGCTTGCTGATTGGATAGATTAGTCAACCAGTGAGCTCCAGGGGACCATTTGTCTTCATGTTACACACACACCCCAATTCTGGGATTACTCACACACTGCTATGCTCAGTGTATACATGGCTACTGGGAATTCACACTAAACCATCTCCCATTTAGTTTTTTTTTCTACTCTTATCTTCCTTTTTATCACAAAATCTCTACATAACACAGAGAGAGCTTGTGTGGTGGCTCATCACTATAATCAGGAAGCGGAGGCAGGAGGGTTCCCAAGTTCAAGACCAAGCCTGAGCTACATAATGAGACCTCGTCTTAGGTGGGGGAGGTAGAATTATCAAAAAGGAAAGAAGAACATACTGTACCTTGTTGCAGTGGTTTCGGTGAGAATGGCCCCCATAGGCTCTTATGTTTGAATACTTGCTCTCCAGTTGATTGAACTATTTGGGAAGGATTAGGAGGTGTGGCCTTGTTTGAGGAGCTGAGTCACTGGGGACAGGCTTTGAGGTTTTAAAAGTCCAGATCATTCCCAGTTTCTCTCTGTGCCTCATACTTATGCATCAAGGTGTGAGTCCTCAGCGACTGTGCTGGTGCCATGCCACCTGCCTCTTACCGCGCTCCCCACCATGATGGTCATGGACTCTAACCCTCTGGAGCTGAAAGTCCCAACTAAACTCTTTCCTCTATAAACTGCTTTGTGGTGTCTGTCTCATCATATCACTAAAAAAGTAACTAAGACTTTTTTTTTAAAAAAAAAAAAAAGTAACTAAGTAAAAGAATTTAGGGAACTGGAATCTTGTGTTTCCACTTTCTATCTTTTATTAAAAATAGATAATCTTCTCATGCATTATTTCCTAGCTACAGTTTTGCCTCTCTCTACTCCTCCATGTTCCTTCCCACCTCCTCTCCCATCCACTTCCTCTCTGTCTCTCATTATATAAGAACAGGCTTCCAAGATATATATTTAAGAAAGCATAACTAAATAAAATGTAAGGTAAAACAAAAACCAACACAGCAAAGTTGGATAAAGCAAACAACAGAAGGAAAAAAAAATCCGCAAGAGAAGGCACAAGAATCAGAGACCCACTAATTCATACACTCAGGAGTCCCACAAAAACACTAACCTGAAAGCTATAATACATATGCAGAAATCCTAGAGTGGACCCACGCAGGCCCTGTGTCTGCTGCTTCTGTCTCTGCACATTGACATTGCTCAGCTGATTCACAGGGCCAGGCCTCCTGGTGTCCTCCATCCCCTATGGCCCTTCACTCTTCTCATCTTTATCTGGGTTCCCTGAGCTTTGAAGGCGAGGAATTTGATGAAGACATCTCATTTTAGAGGTGTGTGTTCCAAGTTCTAAGCAACAGCTGGCTGTATTTCTCTGCATTTGTTTTCCATATTCTGCCAGAGGTTTCTCTAATGATGGCTGAATAAGGCACTGATCTACAAGCAGAGCAGTAGGAGTTCTTTTACTGTTAGGTTTTTTTTGTTGTTGTTTTGGTTTGGTTTGGTTTTGGTTTTGACCAGAAGTACTTAGTTTTATCCTAGGTCTCTTGACTATCTAGGTTCTGGTTCTTGGACACCTAAGCAATATCGGGTATGGATTCCATCTCATGGAGTGAGCTGTAAGTCGAATCAGACATTGGTTGGTTACTTCCACAAGTTTTGGGTCACCGTTATCCTAGCATATTTTGCCAGCAGGGTAGATTGTGGGTCAAAGGTTTGTGGCTCATGTTGTCAATGGGAGATGGTGTAAACCTTCTCTGTGGGTCCCGAGACTTTGGGGAAGCCTGGAGGGCTGACAGCATTGTTATTGGCACCATCCTCATTGCCATTGTCATCAAGCCAGAGACGTTCTCTAAGCATGTAAGCTGTTAGGATTTTTCTCAACAGCCAAGAGAGGGTGACCACTCAATTTCATTTCATCCTTCTGTGAGGAAACATCCAGAGTACAGGTGAGGCAGAGAACAGGTAAGCAGAGTGATGAAGGCACGTTTCCTCATAAGCAAAGGAAACTCCATTTTAGAAGGGCTGACAGCCAAGAGAACGTACCAACTCACAGACAGGAGAGGCTCCTAAGACTTTGGCCAAAAGTGAATCAGAAACTGACACCCTGAGGGCTTGCTGGGATAGCCTTCTACCCCTACCCAACATTCAGACCAGCAGAGTCCAAACCAATGCCTATGTTTACGGTGTCAAGTATAGCTCCTGAATCGGTTGCTTCAGCTACCCAGAGGGCGTACATAGATTAGCTGAGACTGGCAGAGTGATGCTTGTGAGTGTAGAAAAGTTCCTTATACATTCAACAGAGCCAAAGTTCAGATGGTTAAATGCATACCCACTACAAAGCAAGGAGAGCCCACGCTATTTCCCCCCTCTTCCCATCCTTCTCCCTTCTCTATATCCCTTACCCTGCCTTCTTTTTTAAAAAAAAAAAAAAAGCATCATATAACCCAATCTTGGGTTGATCCCAAAACGTTCAGTTCCTCTGATAGGAAGCCCAGAGCTCAGTCATGAGTTTGCACATGGGATATTGAATGCCCTGTTTTCCTATGCTATCTGCCCTCATCACCAGAATGTGACAGGCACAATGCTGAGCAGCTGCTGGAGATGAGGGTCCCATCCACTAAGATCCAAAATGTCACCCGGTGAACAACACAGGTGTTATCCAAGGAACAGCACCGTGTAAGTGGACCTCACGACAAAGCAAACCAGGTAATTGTGACAAGATACACAGAGATGGGGACACCAAAAATACTTTTAAAAACATTTTAATTAGTTATAATTCTTTTTCTGATTCAATTAAACTTAATTTGGAATTGTAGCTCTGTATTAGAGCACTTTCCTAACATGTATGAAGCCTAAAGCCCATCACCTGTACTTGGGTTTGGTTTTTTTTTTTAATTCTTTGAGGGAAGCCACCACCCAATTCCCAAATAATCACACAGAGACTCTTTCTTATAAATGTTCAGCCTTAGCTAGGCTTGTTTCTAGCCTGTTTTTTTTTAAAAAAAAATTATCCCATCTTTCTTTTGCCTCTGGGCTTCTGTCTTTCTCTATTCTGTATACTTTTCTCTACTTCTTACTCCATGGCTTGCTGTGTAGCTGGGTGGCTGGCCCCTGACATCATCTTCTCTCCTTTTTTTCCCCTCAGATTTCTTCCCAAATTTCTCTTGCTATTTATTCCCTTTACCTGGAAGTCTAACCTATTTCTTTCTCCTGCCTAGATACTGGCCATTCAATTCTTTATTAGACCACTCAGGCAAAATAACACAGCTTCACAGAGTTAAGCAAATGCAACATAAAAGAATGTAACACATCTTTGCATCATTAAATATTCCACAGCATAAACAAGTGTACCACAACTTCAACTAATATTCCACAACAGCCACCTGCACTAAAAATGAGTGAATAAATAAGACCTACTGTGGAGAAGGAAGACACACACACACACTAACACATACACAAAGAATAATAAGCACTGAATCTCAGAATATTTAAAGTGAGGACATTTGTTTTATGAGCCTTTGCAAAGTCAGGGACAATAGCAAAATATAAAATGATGGGACACACAGCAGCATTACAAAGAATAGCTTTCACAGCCCTGGACACAGATCCCTCCCCATTTCCTCTTTGGCTAAGTAATCAAGGTAAAAGCCTACCCATTACCTGCCTCTTGCATCTACTTCTCAACAGAGGATGTGCATGGGCTCTCTCTACATTGTATGTCCTGTTGATTTTAAGTGTTAGTAACTGAGTGAACTTGTCACTTCTGTAGGTTTGTGCGCAAGTCTGACTGTTAATAAATTTTGTCCTAACTTTCTAGTTTTGTTGAGAGGAGCTAGCCCAATGGGTGTTAGCAGACAGGGATCTGTAGCTGGCCTCAGGCTGGTTGAGGCTACTTTTAACAATGAACAATTTTTTGTTTCATATATATATATGGGAAAGCCTACAATGCATTTTCTTGATTTATGATTGATGGGGGAGGGCCCAGCCCATTATAGGTGGTGCCATCCCTGGGCTGGTTTTCTATAAAAAATCAGGCTGAGGCAAGCCAGGGAGGTAAGACAGTAAGCAGCACCCTCCATGGCCTCTGCATCAGCTCCTGCCTCCAGGTTCCTGCCCTGCTTGAGTCTCTGTCCTGTATTCCCTCAGTGATGAACAGCAACGCTGACGTATAAGCCTAATTGTTTTTGATCATGATTTTTATTATGGCAATAAAAATCCTAACTACAACAGTCTGTGTGTGTGTGTGTGAGAGAGAGAGAGAGAGAGAGAGAGAGAGAGAGAGAGAGAGAGAGAGAGAGAGAGAGAGAGAGAGAGACCTATGTGTGCCTGGGCCCTCAGAAGCTAGAAAATGGTGTTGTATCCCCTGGAAGAGGAGTTACAGATGATTGTGGGCTGCCATGTGGATGCTGGGAACTAAACTTGGGTCCTGTGCAAGATCAGCAAGTGATCTGAACCCCTGAGCTGTCTCTGCAGCCTGTTTGCTTTTTCTCACCATATGGGCAAATGTGCATCCTAAATGCACACCCCAATTTGTTATCCCAGAGTAAATGCATCCAAGTCACTATTGTTGAAACTAAGAAACAGAAGAGCATCCCTTTGTGCCCTCTGCCAATCACGACTTTACCCTGCTACCCAGGGATAGTTACTGTACCAATGTCTAACAACACAGTTCAAGTTTCTTTTTTCTTAGTTGAGGAATTTTATATTTCACAGTGAATGCTCTAGAGCCTAGGTTTTTTTTCCCCTCAAAAGAGATAAAGGGATGGGGGTGTTGATCAAACACATTATATACACGTGCAAAATTCTTAAACAATTAAAGAGTAACTCAGTTTTGTCAGACGTAAACCAGTTCATTCGTTTTTCTTTTCACTTAATAACCCTTTATATGAAAGCCTGTCCATGGAGATCTTTTGGGATTTTTTTTAATTCTTATTTTTTTTAAAGATGTGTTTATTTTTATATGTGTGTTATGTTTTGCTTGCATGTATATACATGTACCATGTGCATACAGCATCCTTGGAGGCCATAAGGTAGCATCAGATCCCTTAGAACTGCAGTTACAAACAGCTGTGAGCCAGCATTTGGGTGCTAAGACTCAAACTCGGGTCCTCTGGGAAAGCATCCAATGCTCTTGACCACTGAGCCATCTCTGTAGCCTTTTGGGTGTGATATTGTAAGCATTCTGGTACATGTACAGACATTTCTTTGGGTTTCTCTGTAGGAACAGCAGTCTGAGGTCACATGTTCACCTTCAGTAGATAAACACAAATCTTCCAAGTACATAATTTATGCATCCCACAGACAGCAATTGCCCCTTTGTTACAGTTCATTCATTTCTGCTCCTGTGAATCAACTAAAGAAGGCCGCGTGTAGGCATGGACCATGGGGGTGTGGGGGAAGGGCTAGAGATTCCTTTGTGAAGGGCAGGAATATGAAACTGGAACATCCAGCATGGACATCAGTATAGAGGCTCTTCAAGACACTAAAGGTAGAACTCAGATAGGATCGAGCTAGAACCCTGTTGAGCACACAATCAATAGAACCAAACCCAGATGACCAGGAAGATCCCTGCAGACCCACACACGCCAGAAGAGCCCATCAATGGATAGTGAGTGGGTAAAAAAGTCGAACTACACACACAGTGCAACATTACTCAGGTCTAAAGAAGAATGAAGCCACATTTCTTACTCAGAAATGGATGAAACTGAAGGTCATCATGTTAAGTGAAATAAGCCAGGCTCACAAAGAGAAGTATCCAAGGTTGCTTTTCTTTTTTCTTTTCCTCCCGTATAGAATGTCAGGGGAACATAAATGTAAAGAATGTACTCTGGGAGAGGAAAGGGAGGAAGAGAAGAGGCAGGAATGAAGAGCAGTAGAAATATCAAGTAGAGTATAGTAGATATATATATATAGATAAATAGAGATATAGTATATCAAATAGAGTATAGTAGATATATATATAGATAGAGATATAGTATATCAAGTAGAGTATAGTAGATATATATATAGAGAGAGATATAGTATATCAAATAGAGTATAGTAGATATATATATAGATAGAGATATAGTATATCAAGTAGAGTATAGTAGATATATAGAGATAGAGATATAGTATATCAAGTAGAGTATAGTAGATATATATAGATAGAGATATAGTATATCAAATAGAGTATAGTAGATATATATAGAGATAGAGATATAGTATATCAAGTAGAGTATAGTAGATATATATATATAGATAGAGATATAGTATATCAAGTAGAGTATAGTAGATATATAGAGATAGAGATATAGTATATCAAGTAGAGTATAGTAGATATATATAGATAGAGATATAGTATATCAAATAGAGTATAGTAGATATATAGAGAGATAGAGATATAGTATATCAAGTAGAGTATAGTAGATATATAGAGAGATAGAGATATAGTATATCAAGTAGAGTATAGTAGATATATATGTAGATAGAGATATAGTATATCAAGTAGAGTATATGCATGTATACGAACATTGTAGTGAGATCCTTCACTCTGTGAAATTAATGTTCACTAATAAAAAAAAAACTAGCTTCACTTTTTATTAGCTACGAACATTTCTTTGGAGAATTTCAGGAGACCTCAGATCCTTGACCTGTGAAAGGCCTATAATCTGATTGTTCTTTTTTAAAAAAATCGAGTTGGATTTTATACTAAAGATAAAACTTGGTTCTCTTCAGACTACCCCATAGTCATGTGACACGGGATGGACTTTTCCTGGTGGTGTTACAGGAAGAACAGCAAGCTGGGGAGACTGCGTTACAGAGGGGTCTCACTCAAGACATCTGATCCTCAGTTTTTCAAGCAGAGAAACAGAGATGATAAGACTACCCCCGTGGGAATTATAAAGATCAAAAGCTTTCATACAAAATTATCAATTGCTAAAATTTAGCTTTTCGCTTCTACCTGTTCCGATGGCTCGAGTCTTTGGTGTTTCCATAATGTCTATGTTTCACCCCCTGAAGAAACTTTACCATCTGGAGAGATCAAATGTCACGCTGGCATTTGATTAATATAGCAGTCATGGGATGTCAGGGCCAGAGGGACCTGAGTTCATGTTACAGATGGGGAAACTGAGGTTGAATGTCTGTGTTGACACTGCCAGTTAGTAGCATCACCAGCTCTCTTGCCACTAACCCAAGGTTAGGTCTATAGTAGCTCTGTATAAGCAATTATTGCATGAAGAGTCTGTTTATTAAATGTCATCCAAGTGGCAGGGAAAGAGTTAAAGTCACATTTTATCCATCTGTTAATTAGTCACATTTTTCTAAAATGTAAAACAGACACAGGCAAATAAATATCAGCGTTTATATTTCAAATAACATCTCATTTAAGAAATATTGGAGACCTCTGGCTTCCAGCCCTGTCAGAACAACTGATATGAGCTTTGCCCTCCTGCCAAAAACAACTATAAGGTTAGACAAATGTATGAGGCAACTGTTTGCAGACCCTGAATAGCAGGCAGTGCTGGACTCTGACTCAGAAGAGAAGACCATGGGATGAACTTCATTATTTCTCTGGCTTCTACCTCCAGCAACTTTATCACAATATGCATATGCACAGGGGCAGTGACAGCATTATGCTGAAGAGATTGGGGCTGGGGTCCCATGCAGGTGAAGTGTTTGTGTTTTGTGTAATAGGAAGACTTACAAATAAATGGCTTTTGTTTAGAGGTTGTAAAAACCCATTATGCTTTACCAAAAAAAGACTAATGTGTTGGACACACTAAAGAAGACATTTCATGAATTCCTCCAAACCTCCAGTGGAGCCTTCAAAAGACCATGCATTTGAGTGAAGAGCCATGATCTACACTTTAGACCATATCCGAGCAACTCCATTGGCTTCATTTAAAATTAAAATAGATAGATAGATAGGGCTGGAGAGATGGTTCAGTGATTGAGTTCCCGGCACCTACACAGCAGCTTGTAACCACCAGTAACACCAATTCCAGGGGATTTGGCCTCTGAAGGCACCCACATGATGGCTCACAAGCATCTGTAACTCCAGGGCTACAGAATCTGATGCCCTCCTCTGACATCCACAGGCCCCAAGCATAATAATGATACATATACATTCATAAAATTAATAAATATTTTTTAAAACTAAAATTGATCTCAACAAGAAATTAAGCCAACCGTTACTGAACAGAATGGACCACCAATAATGCTGCCACTTGACAGAATTTTGGAAGAAAGGCAGGCATGAGAGCACACACTGCAATCCCAGCATTTGAAACGGAAATAGAAAGGTCACTAGTTCAAGTCTATTCTCAGCTGCTTAGCAAGTTCAAGGCCAGCCTCAGCTAAATGAGACCCTGTCTCAAACAACAGAAGAGATCCTTTAAGGGAAAATGCCATACAGTTTAGAATCACCACAGTCCCCGAGTTGATTCATGGTGTCCACTATAAAGTCAGGGATTACCAACTCATGAAAGTTGACCTCTGACCAGCACACATGTGCCAAGGTATACGCTTACCTCCATACACACAGAGAAACAAAATGAATGAATGAATGAATGAGTGAATGAACACAATGATTTACTCTAGGTTGGAGGCTTGGGGTTGGGTTAGGTTCTGAACTAGAATCTGTAACTGGGTTCTCACTCACTGAGTATTCTCACGGAAATCACTTTAAAGTTACATAAGCTCATTGGTTTTCTATGCCTCATTTTCCACATCTACAAAATCAGGATAATGCATGACCCACTGCAAAAGTTCAAATAATAAATGTCCCCTAGAGGCTCATATGCATACCAATTGCTCCCCACCTGGTGGAACTATTTTGAGGGTGCCTCAGGAAACTTGAAGAAGTGGAAACAGGCTGAAGGAAGTTGGTCACTGGAGCAGGGCCTTGGGAGTATAGCATCTCATCTTCTATCATGCTTTGTAATCTCTGTCCAACCCACATGCTGCTGCCATGATGTTCTTCTGTCCAAGGGCATGGGCCTAGAGACCCCTAAAATTGTAAGCCCTGATATGTCTCCATCTCCCTTAAGTTGTTCCTGTCAGGAATTTTTGTCATATTAATCCAAAATAGGTAATACTAACATCCAGGTTAGAATAGTACCTATAACAGACTATGTGCTACTTGAATATCTATTTACTAGATCCTAGGCATACTTGAATTATCATCATGGGCTTCAAAAAGAGGGTGTTACCTATAGGGGAAAAATTGGCTGAAACAGACAAAACTCAGACATATGTTCATTTAAATTCACCACTTTCATGAATATTGGTAACTCAGCCATGGGGAAAATCACACGCCTATAGGCAGCACAAGGCTGCTTTTAGCTTAGTCAACTTGAGTAGAATTTTCAATATGGCCACATAAAATAACATCAAAGGCAACACCAAAAGATGGGTGAATGGCAGAATTGGGTTCAAGCATGCTCAGATCTGATGTGGGAATGTCTTTCTGTATGCTGTGAATATCAATCTTTAAATAAAGGAGCTGTTCGGCCCATGACAGTCACCATAGATAAGTAGGAGGAGAAATCAGAGTATAGGTAGGAGAAGCAGGGCGGAGTCAGACAAACTGAGCCCGAAGCCCAAAGGAGCAACATGTAAGGAACTCAGGTGAGCCATGGGCCATGTGGCAGACAGATTAATAGAAATCGGTTGAGTTAAGATGTAAGAGCAAGCTAGCAATGTGCCTAAGCCATAGACCAAACAGCATGAAGTTAATATAAGTGTCTAAATCATTTCTAGGGGCCTGAGCAGCAGCAGTGGGCGGCTAAGGGGTCTGGCGTGGCAGGCTTGTGGGTCTGGGCCTCTGGCTGCCCGGGACCAAGAAATTGCACTACTACACAGACGGAGGGTACTATCATGGATCTACTTCTGTTCTACTTCACTGCATGAAGAAAGGGTGCTGGCCTGGGAGTGCCATTCATGGCGAGAGCAGGGAGACAGTAGAGTCTGGCCTGAAGCTGCAGCTGTGCATCTGGGAAGGGCAGCAACAGAAAGCGGCCTTCCTCCGTCTCCTTTATGATGGTAGAGGGGAGTAGATTGTCCATCACTGAATCCTAACACTTAATCAGCATGAAGTCATAAGCAGCAGTGAAACAGATTGGTTCAACTGTCGGCCAATTCACCCACCATGCTCCACAACCCCAAACTCAAAGGTAGAAGTAGAAGACGTGAGCAGCCCTTTGAAGCAGCCACTGACAGGAGAGACCTTCTGAGCATGGACTATCTGCCCGGCCTGGTATTGTGTATAGATTCTATCTGAAACATCCATTCCTCACAGGTTCACTTGTTGAATGTTTAGTGGTCTCCAAAAGGTGTTGCTAGTTGAGAGACTGTAAAAATAAACAAATAAAATTAGCAGTCAGCCTTAGCTAGAAGAAGTAGGTCTTCGGGTCTGAGAGGTCCTTGAGGGTCTATTATCCGTGGCTGCTTCCTGGCCCACCGTGAAGGGAATAGCTCTGTGCCTCCACACATCCCCATCACCATGGTCTTGTCCAAGTCTATAAGACTAAGTAAACACAGGCTCCACCCTCTGAAACTTTGAACAAATATAAAGCCATAAGTTAATAGCATCACAAGACAATATACATACCCAAAAAGGCTACAGGGTCCAGAAGAAGGCAGCATATATACATACATATATGCCAGGATACATAATAAATATGAAGTAAGTGCCTACACCGTGCCAGGGCTACCCTTAGGAGCATAAGACCATCCGAGCCATGATGGTGCCATGGTGGTGCCAGCCTTCCAGAAAAAGAGGCCAAATGATAGCAATGAACCTCAGGGGTGGGCACATTACACATAGCATGTTGGAAAGGTGCTGAGTGTTTTGGAAAACAAAGCAGAGGGTGAGAAGTGGGATTATTGGGTGGGGGTAGAGTAGGCTGCAGAGTTCAGGAGGATGAAGAAGAGTAAGGGATGGATTAAGGGAAGAGGAGAAAGAAGGTGAGAAATTTGGAGAGTGTCTTGGGTTGTTATACAATAAGGTGAGAACCTGTGATAGGTCCTCCCCCCCCCAAGAAATTGTCCCCTTAAATGGCATGCCCAGGCACCTCCTCTTTTGCCTCAGCCTCATTCGGGCTTCTGAGTACAAGCCTCTTGGATAAGGTTACAGGCAAGACAATCTTGCAAAAGAGCAAGGCTCCCCCTTCCTGGTGTGAAAACGTACACTAAGCCATAGGAACTAAAACGAGATGATGCAAACACAGGACAAGAACATGGACCACTGAACTAACAGAGCGAGAGCCAAAGCGAGCCCTTCACCTTTGTGAGTGAATGGCTTTCAACAGGAGTGCCAGGGACAGTCACTGGGGAAAGGGCCACCATCCTCTAATAACAATGAGTCAAAAGCTAAAGTGTAAGATCTATACTTTATAAAACTCTTAGAAGAAAACAGGGAATAGTTCCGTGACACGGACTTAGCAAACACTGTAAACACAAAGGAAAATGCCAAGTGGTTTGGAATGCACAGTAATTCTAAACTTTGGGTCGACAAGATAGTTCAGTACTTGTGATTAAACCTGAGTTCAGTCCCCATAATCTACAAGGTAGAAGAGAGAATTAACGCCAAGTTGTCTTCGGCCCTCCACATACACACCATGATATTCACACATAATCAATCACTACTAAAAAAAAAAATTAGTTTTCAACTTCTAATGCATTGAAAGATACAGGCAAGAGAAGCAGTGGTGGCACATGCATTTAATCCCAGCACTTGGGAGGCAGAGGCAGGCGGATCTCTGAAGTCAAGGCCAACGTGGTCTACAGAGTGAGTTCCAGGACAGCCACAGCTACATGGAGAAACCCTGTTTCATAAAAATAACAACAAAATGGAAGGAAGGAAGGAAGGAAGGAAGGAAGGAAGGAAGGAAGGAAGGAAGGAAGGAAGGAAGGAAGATACAATCAGTAGTAGCAACATAATAGAAGAAAATTGACAATTGATAAACCTGTTGATGATTAAAATGCAGAATTTTAAACAACTCCACACAACACAACAGCCCACTTTGAAAAATAAACAAAGAAAATAATTCGTTCCTTCTTCAAGTAAGACCTATAAAATGGCCAATGCACCTGTGAAAAGATGCTCACTGTTTATCGCTGGGAAAACGCTAACCAAAGCCACAGTGATGTACTGTGTCACACCTGGTAAAATGTACTGTGGGTGAGCTGTGCAATGGTAAAGCCACTGTGAGAAAACAGTGTGAAGACTGATTCCCCAAAATACGTAAAATTACGATGTGATCCAGCAATGCCATTTCTGGGTTTATGCCTATGAGAATAGAAAGCAAGATCACAGAAAAAAATTAAAATGATATGCCACATGTTCACTGCAGCACTGTTCACAATAGCCCAGAGGTGGACCCAAGTGTCCGTTGCCAGAGGAATGGGTAAAATTCAGTAATTCATACAATGGAATACTACCTGGGCTGAAAAAAAATAAAAACAATTTAAACATGTGCTACACGAATGACCCTCAAGGACATTGTATTAAGTGATACTAGCCAATCACAAAATGCTATGGTATTATTCCCCTTGTGGGAAGCTCTTGAAGTGGTCAAGTTTGTAGAGACAGACATAAAATGGTGATGTCATGGAGCTGGGGACCGGAGAGCTTATTTAATGAGTTCTGATTGCAAAATGACAAGTTCTAGAGAAGATGATAGACACTTGCATTCCTTAGTGAAAAGCACTTGCTGTTCTTGAAGAGGACTGGAATTCAGCATCCATAGAGGCCAGCTCACGACCACCTATGATTCCAACTCCAGGAGATTCAATGCCCTCTTCTGGTCTCCACACGCACCTACATGAGCATGCGCACACAGACACACGCATGCATATACACATATATAACATTTTTCTTTAAAAAGGTAAGGTTAACAGTCATTTTTACATTAGATATACTGAGCACAATTTTTAAAAACAAGGACAAAAAAGATGGCAAGTTTTGAGCAGCCATTGAAGGGGTAGAGCAGACAGCCAGAGGTAGGTGACAGAACACAGCCAGTCTCTATACATTACATCATACCAGTTACAGTGCACGCGAGTACAGATTATCTCAGACATCCCTAGGAGCCCAGCTCCTTATCTTAGAGAGAATACACACCATTGCACTTAACCAAAGTCCCAGAAGTCTCCAGGAGAGTGGAGAACCCCAAGACTGCGGGACTTGATCTAGACTGAGTCACCCACAGTTATACGCACCCTAGAAGCAAGCTTGTAAAGAGAGGATGAGATGAAAACATCACGTCATGCCCCAAAAAGGGATGAGGACCCTGCACCATAAGGCCCCAAAGGCTGACTGGACTATGCTGGTTTGCCTTATTATCATTATTCTGCTTACTGTTCCACCATCTACTCCCCAGTCAGCTGATAATGAGCTCTAAAGGCAAACTAGAGACTGAACTGATCAGTAAACCACTGATGTCGCAGAACAATCACCCAAAAGCATAAGAAGAGAATTTTTAGGAGCCTTTAAAATCCACTAATATTCTCAAGGGGTGAGCGTGTCAATGGGAAATTTTAAAGTACTGAGTGGGAGAAGAAAAAAACGTGAGCCAGAGACTCATGTTCTTCTGGGGCAGACAAGGCCACTCACTAGGGTATGGCTGGATCTCCCTCAGATGAGGTCTTAGAAAGCTTCTGGAAGTCCCCAAGCACGGCTACTTCCATACTAGTGGGGGTTTACAGGGTTGAAGGCAAATGCAATCTGGAGCAGCACCCACACAGAATCCCCACCGGCAGAGGACAGGGATCCAGGTAATAAGGGAGAGAAAGATGCTCACACATGTGCCTGGGCCTCAGAGGAGAGAAAATGAGGACCCTACTTCCTGCTCATCCCCATTCCTCTCTAGAGCTTCCTACAGGGGCATGATAGGATGCCAGGATGTTGCTAAAATTCCTTCCCAGGGGAAGACATAAACAATGTCTACCCTCCTCCTAAAGTCCCTTCGACAAACCAAGGCACAGTTTCACCAACATTCACCAGGAGGACCAGTGAGTTTTCACAGCTGTGAGTGAGGAGTTAGAGACAAAAGCATGGGTGACAGCCACAGTAGAAGGTCTATGCCCAGCAAGAATAGTGGCTTCCAAACGGCTCTATTGAGGGACTTTCTCCCTTCATCCTTCTCCACCTGTATCCTCTAGCCCCTCCCAGAGACTCCGAGGTCACATGCATCTTGGGAAGAATTGCATACAGCTAGTTCATAGAGTGTCTGGATACTCGGTGTCCCATGACCCTCCTTCCAAAACAGAAGGTTGTCAGTCAGCAAACCCAGCCATGATGACCTTTGATAAGCAGACACAGCTGGAGTCCTGAACGAGATGACAGTTTGGCTCAGAAATATCGCTTTAAAGCACAGGATCATGTCTCAATGGGAGAGAGTCCTTGTTCAAAGGGGCATCTGCCACTGTGGCTGCTTAACATTCATTTCTCATGTGTCAGCCTCCTTTAATGGACCTCCTTCCTTAAGGGCTCTGCCCTTCCCTAGCTACAAGGCAGCCATTCATCTGGGCTTGGTTACCTGTGATGACTAATCTTGGTTACCAACTCGACAGACCTCTGTTGAAGAACTAGCTCTATCAGACTGGCCCATGACCATGACCATGAAACATATTTTTCATTGCTAATTGCTACAGAAAGGCCAGACTGGACATGAGCCCAGCAGCAAGCCAGTAAGCAGCATTTCTCCATGGTCTCTGCTTCGGTTCCTGCCACTAAGTCCTGCCCTGAGTCTCTTCCCTGGTTTCCCTTTATGATGGACCTGTAAGCTGAAATAAACCCAAAATGCTTTTAGTCAAAAAATATTTTATCACATAAACATAAAGCACATTAGAATGCCACCAGAGCTCCTTACCCCAGGCCCTAAGGCTACAAGAGAAGCCGTACAGGGAGGGGGCCCTTTAATTCCAACCTTGCTGCCCAGCTTGCAGATGTAGCCAGATGTCTACCATTATCTGAAACTCTACCCAGATGTCTCAATCAGCCCTGCTTCCTCTCCTTCCCCCAGGCCTTTTCCTTCATGTTTCCAATCCTCTCCAGAGCTGTCTGGAAACCTTCCAGTAAATTCCTAATGTGTTGGAGTTAGTTTCAGTTGCCTGTCAGCAAAAAAAAAAAAAAAAAAGATGGGTACAGATGGGCACAGCCTCAGGGTATGCTACTAAGAAATATCAAAAGTGCTTGCACCAGCCAGTGCGATGCCACAGGCTTGTTATCCCAGCTTCTTTCAAGGCTGAAGCTGAATATCGCAAGTTCAAAGTCTCCCTTGGCAACTTAGTAAAGATCATCAAAGATCACTAAATAAATAAATAAACAAACAAACAAACAAACAAACAAACACTGAAGATGAAACCTATCAGCAGAGCCCCTGCCTAGAATCCCCCAGTGAGGGGCTGGGGTGTGGCTCAGTGATAGAGCCCCTGCCTAGAATCCCCCAGTGAGGGGCTGGGGGTGAGGCTCAGTGGTAGAGCCCCTGCCTAGAATCCCCCAGTGAGGGGCTGGGGTGTGGCTCAGTGGTAGAGCCCCTGCCTAGAATCCCCCAGTGAGGGGCTGGGGTGTGGCTCAGTGGTAGAGCCCCTGCCTAGAATCCCCCAGTGAGAGGCTAGGGCTCAGTGGTAGAACACTTGCCTAATATGTGAAAGGGCTCATGTTCAATCCCAAATCCACAAAGGGTGGGGGGAGCTTATCCTTAAGCAAACATTCTCTTTGCCCCCAGAGGCTCTGCCGTAGCAAGACCAGTGAATTCTTCCAGAGGTTGGAATAAAGGCCTATAGGACTATGAATCTGGCTTTCCTCGGGGCAGGGGATAGGCCTCGTGTCCTCTCAAGGACCCCAACTGGATTCTCAGGTTAGAAGAGCCTCACAAACCAGATGCACAATACAGAATTTCAAAATTGCTTTTATCTGTGATGACTTAGCTAACAGCCCTGTGCTAGTCTGTTTTTGATTGCTGTAAGAAAACCCTAACCAAACAGACTTCCTGGGAAAGGTTACAGGTTACAGCCAAGGGACATCAGAGCAGTAACTCAAGGCAGCAACCTGGAGGCAGAGGCTGAAGCAAAGACCATAGAGGAGCTGCTTTCTTCCACAAGACAGGACTACTTCCCCAGGTGCGGCATGACCCACAGTGGGCTGGGCCCTCCCACATCAATCATTAATCAAGAAAATGCCCCATTGGCCAGTCTCATGGAGGCATCTCCTTAATCGTGGTTCCCTTTTGCCAAGTGACTCTAGTTTATGCCAAAATGATGAGAACTAACCAATTAGTCTGATAGGTAAGCCCAACAAAATCACCCATTAGCCAAGTCAAACCTACATGAGGCCATTAGATGGGTGTGTGGTTGGTGTTCTGTCTTGGGTGAACAGACATTTTCCACATCTCTGTAGCAAAGGTTAAAACAAACGTATCACCAGTGCCTAGATTGGGCCTTAGTGACCAGGCCTTCCCAGACATATGTCCTGTGCTAGCTAGTTCTTAGCACCAAATTGACACAACCTGGGAAGAAGGAACCTCTATTGAGGAAGTGTCTTGCTGACATTGGTTTGTGACCAGGGCTGTGAGAACTTGACTGGTATCTGGTGTGTTAGGGCCCAGCCCACTGTGGGCAGCACCATCCTTAGGCAGGTGGGTTTGGGCTATGAAAGGAAGTAAACAGGACTCTTCTGTAGTTTCTGCTTCCGCTTGTTTCAGTGATGGGCTGTAACCTGGAACAAACCCTTTCTTCCCCAAGTTGCTTTTGGTCAGTGTTTTATCACAGCAATAGAACATTAGAACATATGTCAACACTGCACATCTGAGGGGCTTCTCTTTATCTCTGCCTGTATGCAATGTAATGAAGCAAACTCATCATCTCCGAGCCCTCTGGCCCTTACAGACCCTTCTCCCGCTGCTGAGAAGCCAAGCCACCCCCTGAGTTCACTTAAATCACGGCATCCATATTCCCTCAGGAGCATGCATGTACGCTTGAAACCCTTAAAAACCCCTCACCATATGTGTCGATTTAAATGGAAACCAAATGGGGAAGGATTCTTACGACAGTCTGTCACCGACTGAGCCCTGCTTCCTCCAGTTAATTTATGTCTTCCGTAATCAAGTGGCTGCTTTTTAAAAGGCTCCACCTGGGAAGGAACATTTTCCCCATACGTTCACATTCGAAGGTCCCCAGCCTGGGTGTTAATCGTCATTTTAAGACACTGCACTGTCGGAACACTTTATCTTCCAAGCTCTTTACCTGTATTAATTAATTAGTACTATAAATACGGCCAGCACATGACTATTCTGGAGCTAATCAGTCACTGACTCCGCTCAGGACCTGGAGGGGAATTAGGAAAATCGAATCTTTCCAAAGTTGGGTCCAGACAATGTAATGCTGTCAGTTCTGTCTACTCCTATGGGCTGATAAGGAAGTGGCTGGCTCAGGTTCCAGCTGGGGACACCTGCAGTTTTCAGGACAAGTGAGCAACCTAAGCTGAAGGGACACAGATCTATCATAAGTAAAGAGTGGTTATGCTTTCTGGCTGGCTAAGCATACCACAATGGTTAAAGGTCTGTTCAAACTGCCCCTGGGATGAATTCTGTGTTAGGAGACGACATAGACCTTTCCTATTAAACTGTTATGGCAGAATTAGGTCATCGCCCAAAAGAAGAGAAATAGAGAGAGAAGGAAGGAAGGGAGAGAGGGAGGGAGGGAACGAGGGAGGGAGGGAGAGGGGGAGGGAGGGAGGAAGGGGGAGGGAGGGAGGAATGAAGGAAGGAAGGCAAGGAACTCTGAGTAAAAAAAACTTTACAGGACCAGTAAACCATTCAAGAAGTGTTCATCATGAGGGCTGGAGAAAGGATGATTCTGTGGTTAAGAGCATTTGTGTTTGCGGAGGACCCAGGTTTGAATCCCAGCACTTACATGGCAGCTCACAATTGTCTGTAACTCCAGTTTCAAGGCATCCTATGCCCTCTTCTGACCTCCAAGGTCCATAGTGCACAGACATGCATGCAGGCAAAACACTCACACACATAAAATAAAAATAATTTTAAAGGTATTTATTAGAACTGGGATGTAGGCTAATGAAATAACTGTGTTTAGACCCCATACGTCCTCCATAAAAAACTCACAAGATATATAGATGCATGTATGGAGGGGTGGATGAAGGAATGGGAGGGAGGGATGGATGGATGATGGATGGATGGATGGATGGATGGATGGATGGATGGATGGATGGATGGGTGGATGGGAGGGAGGGAAGGAGGGATGGATGGATGATGGATGGATGGATGGAGGGATGGATGGATGGATGGATAGACAGACAGATTGCATACCAGACTTCCTAGAACTAAAACAATTTGGTCTTCACTCAAACTACTCAGAAAACATACTTGAGAATGACAATAAACATATCCAAGACCCCATGGCTCTTGCAATCTGGGAGGCAGAGTCTTAAAAAATACCATTCTATATTCCTCAAGTCATCTGTCTAAAAAGGCCAAAGAGAGAAAGTCATTGACTTGACCACGTTTCCTAAGACTTCTTATTGCTGCTGCAGAACTGCTGTTTAGGGACGAACATTAACTCTGAGTTTTAGAATTCAATCTGATTCTGAATTTATCTATAGTGAAGCCCTGACAGCCTGGAGGCATTGGCCACCAATCTGGCATTTTTCTGGACCAAAGACAAATACAGCTAAATGGGATGGTATGAAAAGGACACCACTGAGTCCCCACAGCTGGGCTGGAACTGACATTCCTCTCGCTACATTTTATTTTATTTTTATTTTGTGTGTGTGTGTGTGTGTGTGTGTGTGTGTGTGTGTGTGTGTGTGTGTGTGTGTGTTGCCTGTATGTTCATATGTGCCTAGTGCCCATAGAAGTCAGAAGAAAGCAGTGAAGCCCTTGGAACTGTAGTTATAGACAGTTTGGATGGTTGGGAATGAAACCCACATGTCTGGTCCCCAGCACTCAAGAGCTCTTAGCCGTTAAACCAGCCCCCAGCTCAACTTTTTCATTTCTTGTTATTTACAAAACACATAATGTAGCTCTTCTAGTGTCTTCCCAGGATATGGGTACCCGAGTTGGTATTTGGACCTGTGAGTAGTCACCCACAACATGCATCTGTCTTTTTCTTCACTTGCTCATTAACTACATCACTATCATGTCCACAGGGTGGGGAACACAGCACCAAAGGACTAATACAAACACACAGTACAACCACACTGACCCGAGCCTGGTACTGAAGAAAGGCTTTCTGGGACTCTAGCTATATTCTTTGGGTATTCTTATGGATGTATCCATGAAAAATTACGTCAGGTTCATGAGAGGTGCTGAGCATTGGACTCTGCCTGTTCAAGTGGGGAGATGTGAGGTAAGAGAGAGGTGTGAATTTGCTCCACTCTAATGGATGGGATAAGAGTCAATGAAAAGAAAACACAAAAGCAAGGGATACTTTGTGGGCCAGGAGAGGCGTGTGTAGGCCAAACTGAATACATATCAGTTACTTTTCTGTAGGTAAGACAAAACACTCAGGCAGAGCAACTCCAAGAGAAAAACATCTGTGATTTCAGAGTGTTAGATTCATTGTGGTCAGGAACTTCAAGGCAGGAGAAGCAGGAAGCTGTCTGATCGCATTTTATGCATGTACAGGATGGGGAAGGGAGAGGATGAAGTAGGGTAAGGCTGTAAACCCTCAAACCTTACTCCTCCCAAAGGCCCCATAGCCTCCCCCAACAGCACCACCAACTGGGGACCAGTTCATTTGCACATGAGCCTATGGGTGACATTTCTCACTCAAACCCCCTCACTGAGTGATATCTGCAAACTTCTTTGAAGACTAGTCCTGAAAACACTCTTGGACATCTGCTTTTGGTAGAATCCAGGTCCCTTTTTAGTCTCCCAACCCCTCACTCCTTCCCTGGCCAGCAGAAGCAAGGACAGGTTTGCCCAGGCAGCCAGGGACAGGTACATCCATTCAGCCAGCCTGTGGGGAAATGATCTCTGCTTCACTGGTACCTCCCCAGTCCTGTAAAATGGTGATGTGGTTCTATTCTAAGGTGGCCCCAGTAGGTAGAAAGAGATGCTTCTACCTTCTTGCTATCTGGTGTAACAAGTTAATTACAGAAAGAGAGGGAGAGAGAGAGAGAGACTAAGGTTGTCTTTGAACCAACTTGTGGATACACCCTCCTTGAACCGTACCAGCGTTTGTAGAGGACCAGCCATGGCCATCACGGTGATTCTCCTGTCACAGATCTTTAGAACTACCAAGCAGCTGACAGAGCCGGGAACAGACTCCAGCACCCAACAGCACACCAAAGTCTTGCGGCCTCCTTTCTCCCCAGCATTTATGAAGCGCACTTGACAAATAAAAGTGTGTGATTTTAAGGAATACAACATAATGACTTATCATACATGTGAAATTATCCCTGGGTGTCTGTGGGAATCAGCTCCAAATCTCCCAAGAATAGACAAACTTTCAAATATTTGCACATAACCTATACAATCCTCCTGAATCCTTTAAGTCATCAATATAATGAAGACCTCAAGGAATATCAATGGATACTGTATTCAGCGGATGACAAGAAAAAATGTTCACACATATTTCTAGTCAAGATGCAGTATTTTTTGTCTCTACCCACAGTTGGTTGGATCTGAGGATGTGGAAACCTGATACAGAGGCTTGTAATTATCATAATCAAGTTAATTAATATATTACCACCTTATTCAGTATAGGTGTGTGTGTGTGTGTGTGTGTGTGTGTGTGTGTGTGTGTGTGTGTGTGTGTGTGTGTGTGTGTGTGTGAAGAATACGAGATATGAGGCCAGGCATAGTGGTGCATGCCTTTAATCCCAGCACTTAGGAGGCAGAGGCCAATGTATCACTGTGAGTTTAAGGCCACCCTATTCTGTATAGTGAGTTCCAGGACAGCCAAGGCCATGTAGTGTCTCAAATAAACCAAAGGAATGCCTTGAATCTGTTCTCTTAGTAAATATCAAATCTCAGGTGCTCTGAGTTGCCATGCTGCCCACCAGATCTCCAGGACATACTGTACATACATGAAACTTTGTCTTATTAGACCAGAATCTCCCCCTTTCACCCACCAGCCCCTGATAACACTATGTTTCCACACAATATTTTAAATGCCTCTTTAGTCCAAGCATACAGTGTCGACTTCTCTGTGTTTGTGGTTTATTTCATTCAGTCCCTGCCCTCCAGATTCACATTATGCTGAATGACAGTTTCCTTTATCAAGGCTGGATCAAATCTTATATCTCTGTGTGTGCATATGTATAAGGGAGGGGATAGGATGAAAGAGAGAGAAAATAGGAAAGAGAGAGGTCTGTCTCTACCCTTTTAACTCAGGACAGAGTCACTGGTTACTTCAGACCTCTGCTGTTATAGATAACACTGCAGTGTACTCAGGGCAGAGATGGTGCACTCTTCGAAAGCCATTGGGAGGCTCACAAGATCCTCAGAATCCACCTCAGTTCTCCAAGCATCACTTGACCCTGCCCTGGATAAGCATCATTTTAAAAATATGGACAGTATGGGTTTTAGCCATTCGGTCACCCTGGAGTTGCCCACCCTGCTGTAAGCAAGCCCCTTGTTTTTTGTTTGCTTGCTTGTTTTAAGGCAGAATCTCAGTATGTAGTACTGGCTGAAATTCATTGACATCCCCTTGCCTCTGCCTTCCCTGAGGGGCAGGGATTAAAGGTGTATGACATCACACCTGACCTTACTGTGTTCATTTCGATGCTGTTTGTTGTAAATGAGACTCTGGGGGGTTGTTGTTTGTTTGTTTGGATAGTTGTTGATAACGTATAGAAAACTGATTTTGTGTGTTCATTTTCTTATCCCGTAATTGTGCCATATTTATTTACTAATAGTTTTGGATGGAGTCACTATATCATTTGCAAACAGCAACATTTCTCCTTTCCTCTCTGGATGCCTTTTACAGCTTTGTATCGTGTAATTGTTCTGCCCAGGACAGAAGTGGCCAGAGTAGGCATTCTTGACTTTTCTTGTCTTTGATAAACAACTTCAATTTCTAGTGTGAACTGGATATCAGCCGTGGGTTTGTTACACTTTACATAATCTTTGAATATTTTCTCATGGAACAGCATTAAATGTTTAAGGTTTATTTTTCTATATCAACTGAGACAATGATCCAGTTTTTCTCTTTTGCCCGTTTATTGATTTGCATATACTGAACCATCCTTGCATGACAGAGATCAGACCCATTTGATCACAGTGTATGCTTGAATGCGTTCTTCAATTCAATTTGCTGGGATTTGGGGTGAGGATTCTGGCACCTAATTTTAAAGATACTGGTCAGTCACTTTTTTTTTCCAACGTTGCTGTCTGGCTCTGAGAACAGCATAACGCTGACCTCACAAAATGCATCTGAGTATCTTTCCTCTTCAATAGAATCCACCAGTAAAGCCATCTGGTCCTCAGCTTTTATTTGCTGCGAGACTAGGGCCTTTTTTTGGTTTGGTTTGGTTTGTTATATATTTGATTCAATGTCCTAATTTGTGATTGCTGTCTTCCATTTCTCCATAACTCAGTCTTAGTGCACTGTACATACCGGTAAATTGCCCACTTACGGTGAGTTACCTGGTTCTTATACCTGGCAGGTCACTCACAACACTCTCTTGTTCCTTCACGTTTCTATGGGACCTGTTCTAATGACTCCTTTCACACTTCTGGCATTCAGTCTTTTTCCCCCTCAATCCAGATAATGGCCACCCACTTGATTTATGTTTTAAAAAGCAGGATCTTTCTTTCATTTATATTTTCTGATTTTTTATAGATGTTAAATTCATTTGTTTTTATTTTAATCTTTATTCCTTCTACTTCCTTTGGGTCCTTTTTCCAGTTCTTTGAAGTACAAAACTGGGTGGCTTTAAATCTTTTTTTTTTAATGTATTACATTTATATTTATTTATCCATTCATTCATTTATATGTGCCTGTATTACATTTATTTGTGCACGCACCTGTATTAAATTTATTTATTTGTATGTGTGCCTGTGTTACATTTATTTAATTATTATATTTGTTTATTATTTATGTCTGTGTGCCTGTTGGAGGGGCAGGTGTGCCACAGCATACAAATAGAAGATACAGAGCAAGTTACGGGGTCAGATCTCTTCTCCCATCCTCTGGGTCCTGAGAATCAAAATCAGGTTGTCAGGCTGCATTTGTGTATGTATATGTCTATGTGTGCAGATGTCCAAGGAGGCCAGAGGCATCAAGTCCCTCTAGAGCTGCAGCTACAGGCAGTTTCAAGCTGGGAAGTGAACAACTCAGGTCCTCTGGAAGAGCATGTTTTAACCACTGAGCAACCTCTCCAGCCCTGTCTCAAGGATTTAATTTCTCCTTGGGTTTTCCTTTAAAGCCATTTTTGTTGCTATGGTCTGAATGCTTATGAGAGAACATCTTTGAAATCCTAGTCCCTAAGATGGTGTTATTGGGAGATTGTCCCTTGGCTGGTGATTAAATCATGAGGGTAACCAGGATCTCTGCCCTGACTGAGAGGACAGAGCTGCCCACTTCCTCCAGGTGAGGACACAGTGGAAGGAAATCAAATCAGAACCTTTCAGGCAACAAAAAATAAAAAAAATTTAAAAAAAACTAGCAGTTTTATCTTGAACTTAGAAGCCTCTAGGACAAAGAAAAATGGTGTAATTACCCGTAAGCTGCCCGGTATGTGCCTAGAGAGAACTTAAGACAGCTGTTAAAAGGTCACATTGTTACATTCCCAAATGTGATCTTCTGAATGAGAATGGCCCATGGACTCATGTGCTTGAACACTTGGTCCACTGTTAGTACTGTTTAACAGGATTAGGAGGGATGGTCTTGTTGGAGGGGGTATGTCACTAAGAGTGGGCTCTGAGATTTCGCATGACCATGCCATGCTCAATGTCACCTTCTCTGCTGCTGCCTGTAGATCAGGATGTGAAGCTCTCAACTACTTTGCCAACACCCTGGAAAGGATGCCACATATGCTTCAGAAGCGTGTATACCTAATTGCCACTGGATACAAAGTTCTATGTATGCCTTTAGGTCCTTTTGGTCTAACACGTAGCTTGAGTCCAACCAACAGCTTTAATTGATCCAGGTGATCTACCAATGGCTGGAATCGGGTCCTGAAGTCTGTTACTATTATCATATTGCTGTCTATTTCTTGCATCAGATCTGTTGACCTCTGTCTTTATATATTTATGTGTGTCATTGTTGGGTATGATACACATTTACAATTATCCTATAGTCTTGATGGGTTGTCTCCTTTATTATCCCACAATGGTTTTCTTTGCCTCTTATAATAGTTTCAACTTATCTAGCGTTGATGATCCTAAAACTTCCTGTACAGCTCAGCCTGGCCTCAAATTCTTGACCCTCCGTCCCCCCCCCCCCCAAGTGCTGGGAGGCTGGCTGCATCCACAACGCCCAGCTCCACCCCTTACTTTCAGACTCTATACACCCTTAAAGCTATAGGCCCTTGAATCTCTTATTGGTTACATAAAATTTAAAATTTGTTGTAATTTGATTTTTCTCCCCCCCCCCACACACCACAGGGTTTCTCTGTGTAGCCTTGAGTGTACTGGAATTCACTCTGTAGACCAGGCTGGCCTTCACAGCAGTAGGAAAGTCTCCATAAGATGCCTGGAGGCCAATCTGCAGAGCATCTTCTTAATGACTGATGTGGAAGGGCCCGGCCCACTGTGGACACTAGCAGGTGGTCCGGGGTTGTAACCAAACCGTAAAGAGGAAGGCAGTGGGCGGTGTTCCTCCATAGCTTCTCCACCCAGTTTCCCTTCATGATGGACTATGACCTGGGAGGTATAAAATGAAAGAAACCTTCCCTTCCCACGTGGCTTTTATCATGGTGTTTATTGCAGCCACAGAATACAAATTAGGACATCTTCACACTGTGACTTCACCTGAAGGAAGGGATTATTAGCTACTCTGTCCCTTGTATATGTTCATCACTGCCTCCCATGTTAGAACCAATTTGTCTTGTTCACGGCTCTTTCTTGAGTCCCCAGAACAGTTCCTGGAAGGCTGCAGAAGCTTATTAGATATTAGATGAATTGACAGATAGAATAAGAAATATTTAACATCATGGGCATTGGGTTATGTTAAGATAATTCCCTAAAAGGGGAATGTCTGCATTAGAGGGCATATGCATGTCTTACAATTTGACACTGGCAAACATTTCCCCCAGTACGGAAGAAGGACTTCTGTCCCCCTGATCTACAGTCTTCATGTAGGCACACACAAATAATCAGGAGCACACACATGTTCAATGTGCTCCCCATGAAGGCACATGAAGAGTCCCAATGCCCAGCACTACCACAACCAAGCATTCAGCCTGTAACATTGAGGGGCACACAGTTTAAAGCCGGGGTAAGTGAGAGAGAGGCCCGTCTCACCCGACTGATGGGGGTGATTGGTCACCATGATCTCCCAATGCTCTTTGCAGGAAGGACCAACGTGTGCAAATTACTTTTCAGGTCTCCAAATATCAGACACAGCAGAGTAGCAGCTAGCACTGCCTTGGCTCAATAAATGTTTAATTAATCAATCAATCAAGCCAAATCAAACATGAGTGTGATTACCCAGATATTTCTATCTATACACCACGAGGTAACTCATTAATTTTATTAATTCCTTTGTCTAGTCTCATAAACTTTTCTACTAAAATGAGAATGTGTTTGGGAATTATGTAGAGGTAGCCTTAGAGGTTTAAAAAAAAAACTGATAAGTCTGAAATATTTTCAGGGTATCCACCAGAACAGATTGCTGATAAAAATAATCATTGTTATCTTAAAGTCAATGCCTTACTGTTCATAATGCTGAGGCAATAAAATACTATAGCTTGTAAGAAGACAAGTTTTTTAAAAATCTACAAGTATGATTCTATGAACATAAAAAGCCAAACTCAAGAAAACCTACGTCAGCACTATTTCGCCTAGGGTGAATGTCCTCACTCCCACGAATCACAAGGACAAAGGTATGCCCTGTTGCATGAGAGTCTTAATAATTGAGTCTCTCCCTGTGGGATTCAGTCAGAAACTCCCAGCCCCACAACTCCATAAGAAAATATTGCATTAGATCAAATGTAGAAAAGTGATAGCCTGATAATCAAATAACCACACGAGAAGAAGTTCTGTCTGGTCCCTGTGTTTAATAAACTTACAGTAGATTGTGGAGGTCTCTAAGAAAACACCCCACAGTTTCAAGCAGCCTCACTGGGTTCTGTGTCTTCACACAGTCATTGAAGACCATAAATTATCTGCCTTGGCAGATATAAGATGCTGGGATTCTGTACTGTTTATTTTGAGCTATAAATACTAGCTGTACTCTTTCTGGGTATTAATGTGATGGTCATTGTCTCCTGGTGGGTTGGGGATGGAATAAATGAACGGTGTTCCTAAAGCCCACCAACCAGTGGTACTCAGGGCAGAGACTGCTTCTGCCTCTGGCTGCAGCTCAACCCAAAAGCTGCAGACTCCAGGAAGGTTCAATAGTCAGAGCATGGAACCCTAGCATCCTTAGTACAGATGGAAATTTCTGATAACTTCCAGAAGGTAAAATAATAATAATTCACAAAAAGCATATTTTCCCTTATTCTTTCAGATTTGCCTTGGATTTCTTTTTAAGCTCTTCTGGGTTGAGTTTGAGCACTCACTCACTGGCACATTTGTCTGGGAGGCAGTGATCTGGCAGCAGCCCATGGCTCAGAGATATGCCAGGAGGGCTCCAGGAACTCATGGAGGCCTCAGATTCCTCACAGACTGAGCCCCAGCACAGAGACGCGTGATCCCGACCATAAGCGCTGCCTTCACAGGCTGTCGGGGAGTGTGAACCCGGGACAGCAGAGCTGGCTGGAAGCCCAGCAATAGCCACTTACCCCGCCCCCCTCAGCCGCAAACATGCAGATCAATGCTGTTGCTTTGGAATCTGCCTTGTTCCAACATTGTCAACACACGTTCAGCCACACATAGTCCACAAATACACATGCCAACACACACAGCCATCACACGTCCGTCTTCACCGTCAACTCTTTACCTTTAATGGATGCAAGGCATGTGTCCTAGTTTGCTGATCCTGGGATAAACATTGGCTTGCAGGTTATATACAGTCCACTCTGGAAGGCAGGAATTCAAGGTGAGAACCTGGAGGCAGGAACTGAACAGGAGATCACAAAGGAACCCTGCTTACCGGCTAGCTCCCTGTGGATGGCTCAGCTACCTGCACAGGGACAGTGCTGCCCACAGTTTCGCCCATCCATCATTTATCGAGAAAATCCCCCACAGATAGGCCCAGTTGGCAGGAACTATGACAGTGTGCAAAGGGGTTACCAGATCAGGCCTGTCACTGTCTTCCCGGGGCTCAAACCAAAAGCCATCCAAGTGCTGGCTGTACTTCAGGAGACTCATTCCACAGGCTGTCAGGGGTCTGAAGTCTAACCAAGTCACCAAGGCCGTGGTGAGTAACCTTGGAATCTTGCACCCCTAAAAATCACCTGTGCTTTTTACAAGCCTAAAGAACGTGCACCCCAAGATCTGAGTATACACCCAGGGTCTGAGCCTGCCTCTAGGATCTGAGCATGCTCCCAGGAGCTGCACCTATGAGGAAGCACTGAAGCAACATAGGAGGGGTAACACTTTGATGTGTGGACCCCCAAAGCACACACTTCCGATTTGCTTTTTGATGCCTGACTCATTTTCCATTGAGTGTGGCTCATCCTTAATAAGAGACAGCACTGGAAGCCATAGAGTCTGCGTCACCCATGTTGAAAGAGAAGAAAAAAAGAAAGGAAGGAAGGAAGGAAGGAAGGAAGGAAGGAAGGAAGGAAGGAAGGAAGGAAGGAAGGAAGGAAGGAAGGAAGGAAGGAAGGAAGGAAACGCAGAGCCAAGCATGATGGTGTACATTTATGATATCAGATAGATCTGGGAAGGCTGGGGCAAGAACACAAATTCAAGGCCAGCCTTGGCTACATAGGAATAATTCATCTTAAAAAGAAAGTGGGAGAGAGGGGAGACTGGCCACTTCTGAAAAATTCTTTTTATTTGGCAGAGTGGCACACATTTTAATCCCTTAATCCCAGCACTTTGGAGGCTGAGGTAGGAAGCTCTCCAGTTCAAGGCTAGCTTGGATACACAGTGAGTTCAAGATCAGCTTGTGATACAGTAAGATCCCGTCTCAAAAAAAAAAAAAAAAAAGAATGATGGACAGATAGCTGGTTGCTAGATCAGTCAATAGATAGACAGATTATAGGCAGATAGGCAGGCAGATAGATGGGAGATAAATAATAGAGTGATAGTAGATGAGAAAGAGAAAGAAATCAAGAGAGGGAGAGAGAGAGAGAATAGATAATACTGTTTCTCACAGAGGCTCTATCATGAAGGAACCCAAGCTCCACAGAAATTGTACAATATTGGCAACTGGTAGATACGAGTTCAACTCTGACTCCATAGTTACTATCTAAATGACTTTGAACAACTGATTCCTAATCCTTAAAATGGGAACAACAGCCTTCTGTTCCTTTTGTTTGTTATAAGAATTAAAGATGATGCATTTGCAACACTTACCACCACCCACCCACCCCACCCCACTCCATCCCCACCCGAGATGGAAACTAGGCACATGGAAAGAGGTGGGAGGGGAGCCAACAACCCACTAAGCAAGAAAACTCAGCCTCCTCCTGCCGGGCCACCCTGTCCAGGGTGTTGCAGGGGCAGAGATGGGGGCTGGAATGCAGCTCAGTGGTAGGAGCACTTGCTTCTGCATGCATGAGGCCCCAGGTTCAATCATCAGCACCACACATGAAAACAACTAAAAAATATTACATTAAAAGCACAGATAAGAGCCATGTAATGGATTACAACTTTGGGACTGACCATGGGAAAGGAAAGTGGAGGGCATCTGAAGTTAAGGCTAAGGGACAGAGTGTGGGCAGAGGCAGAGGAGGCCTGGACCAAAAACAGTACAAAACCCTTTGCTAAGTGTGTCTCTCCCACACTCTCCATCATAAGAGATGGGCGGTGATGAGAGACTCCATCAAGGATGCTACTGAGGCACCAGGAGCCTCATGGGTAGTGCTCACAACAGATGCCCTTGTTCTCACCCACTCATGAACAAAGGGAGGATTGGTCCCCTCTCTGCAGGTCACCAGCGGCTCTCCTGAAATAATTATTCCCTGATGCATTATCTAAGATTACTACAGAAACAAAGACCTCTGGAGACTTAGACTCAGCAGGATCAGGAAAAGGAGCTTCCCCTGTAGCATGGGTAAACAGAGGACACTGGCACCCCCAGGTGACACACAACCATCACACCGCCGCTGAGGAGGTTACCTGTGTCTTTGCAGATCTGGTCTGATGGAATCTGAGCACACAAAGGGGAGGTGGCCAGACAGGTTCCCTGAGAAGAGACTGAGAGACCTCTGGAAACCCAACCTGGGAGCCTATATAACAGAAGGGGAGATGTATGTAGCTCGGTGGTACAGGCTTTTCTAGGCATGCGCAAGCCCCCGGGCTCAATTCCTAGCACCACTAGAAAAGGAAGGGAGGTTTAGAGGAAGGAGTAATTTCATTTTAGACTTCATCCTGGTGAGGTGGGGGAGTTTGGCTGAGTATTGTGGCACACAGCTGTAACTCCAGTGTAGAGGAAGCTGAGGTAGGATGGTAGTGAGATCTGGTCTAGCCTGAGATACATTATTTAGCAAAACACTATTTTTTGAAGAAAGCATCAAAAAACTGCTTAGAGGATATATCCATTGATGAGCTTCCTGTGATGCCAGGTGACATTCTCAGAGCATATTATGTGACAGAGGTGAGCAAGCCTCTCCCAGATGGATGTCTTGCTGCCTGGAGGATACTTTTCTTCTGTTGCTGTGTGAGCATGGGACCCAGGGAAGACCAGAGCCATGAGGTGTAGAAAAAAAAAAAAAGATTTTGCATTTTGATGTGATGATGACCCCACTGAAGATGTGGGTATGTACCACTTAGGAGTCCATTGGGATGACAGACAGTAGTATTAGAAGCTAGAATCATCTTTGGAGGGAAGTCTTTCTCTATTACAATATTCCTGACCCTGACCCTGTATGTGTGGGCTTTCCACAGTAAGACAACTGTCCCACCAGACCCCTACCTACTTCAGGCACTGAGAGATGACATCAGGCCCCACAAGACCTCTGCCTCAGGTGCTGATTCCACGTAGTAGTAAGCACGCTGACTGACTTACATAGCAGAAGTTCCCACAACCTCCTCATCAGACTCAACAATTTGTCATATGTAGACTATACAGGCCCCTAGAGATTTCTAGGGACCTGAAGGCTGACTTGGTCTCAGCCAGTACAAACGGATGACAACTGGTACCTTAAGACATGTGCTCCTAGCGCTTTTTCATAAGCCAACCTGGGGTCTGCCTAGGATCTGAGCCTTCTTACCCCCTCCCCAAGGGCCCTGCACATAGAGTCAACCCGAACATCTGACCGGAACCAGGCCTCGCCACAACAGTCATAATAGAGTTCAGGGAGAGCCTTTACTTATAAAAGCTAACTTGTAAGGACATAAATGAGGGATGAGATGAAGATGTAATACTCAGGAACAAAGGCTGTGGGGGGAAGAGGCGTCTATCCCGTGGAGCTGACAGGTGGACGTGTTCACCAATCTGACGGCTCCTCAAATCTCCTTTAGCGTAAGAGAATTTAATTTAATTACTAGACTAGAATAGAATTTAATCCCAAGGCCTCCTCATCTTCCCAGAGGTCGCTTGGTAAAGCAGAATATTCCGCCCCTCTAATTATTTGGTCTTTCTGGCAACCAGCCCCTTAGAGGCCAACCCTCAGTCACCTCATTAATATAAACTCAGATGCAGATGTGACTGACAGGGGCTGGTTGTAGGTTAATCATATAACTAAGAAAACTCAAAAGATTTGGGGAGCCCGGAGCCAGGACTTTGGGTCTAAGACTAAATATTGTCTTGTTTCGTTTCGTTTTCCTTGTGGAAGTTGGGGGAGACAGGATCTTACCATGTGGATCAGTCTGAACTTGAACTTGCTACACTGTCTAAGCTAAACTTCAACTCCTGCCCCCGCCCCCTCAGTTTCCCAAGTGCTGATATCACAGGCATGCACCACCACGCCTGGGACTTAAGTTTTTTCTTATTATGTCACTGGCAGCCTTTGCCATCACAATCATCAAAGTTTTGTGGGCAAGGACTCCACCAAAGTCTGAGAGCAATGCCTAAATTGTCATGTGAGCCAAACACACATGACACACACAGACCCAGAAAGCAGAGGATAACAGCAGAGATATGCCTGCACTGGGGGAAGAGTGTCCAGTAGAGGACAGAGGCTCCTGTGCACCCTGGGCTCTGCAGCTGAGTTCCTGAAGTTCCAAAGCTGGTCCTTCCCAGCAGAGTCCACACCTTCCAAACCCAAGGATTCTAGCATGACGTGGCAGTAATTAGCAGAGCAGCCGTATATTGCTATAAAGTGTGCTTAATGCCACACAGTATAATGAATTTTCTCACCAATTCCATGCACAAAGTATTGCTCAGATTAAAATGTAAGACCACTTCGGAAGCACTATTGAATTTCATTATTTTAGTTTTCTCCTTCCCTGAGTTCCTTGAAGCCATTCCCCAGTTTGATTTTTATCTGATAAAACAATCTCTACTTCCTTGCTCTAGTCAGTAGTTCATAAAAATCTCAGGACTTGGGAGTCTGAGGAAGGTAGCTGATTTACATAGAAGTGCACCCTTCCAGAGGGATGATGGTTTCTGATCTCCTGGAGCTTGTGGGAACTACTCCCTCTGGCACAGTAGATGTATTGTCCAGCATCTTCCTCTGAGATGAAACATTCTGTCTTAGAAGGAGGTTCATTAGGACTGAGAATGTTCTAAAGGATGGGGGTGAGACACTCCATCCTACAGGGGAGCTCCTTAAGCTCCAGAAGAAAATAATTCAAGGGCTTCAGGAAGTCCCTGAAACTGACCAGATAAAGGAAACACCTCCCTCCCCAACCATATATATGTGGTAAGGACTGATGAGAGACTCAGATCCAATGAGCCACCTGGAAGAGGTTCAGACCAACTGAGAACACTCTCCAACTTATTGAGCTGCCTGCGGACTGTGCACCAGAGTCTCAGCTTTTGTGAGCTGTGACCCATGCTGGGGTGGGCTAGGAGTTATGTCTGTTCCTGTAAGTAACCCCAATCAAACTCATTGGGGCACCAAGTTAGACTGGTGATGTCCTATCTTTGGTCTGTCATCGGTCCAAATGAATGAACACTTATTCACATCTCCCCAGGAATAGTATCACGCAACAGAGTGTCATGGAATCACTAGTCAAGCATGTGTACACACTCTCCTTACATAATAATGAGCAAAACTTCTGTGATGAAGAAACATCCCCCCAGTTTCCAGATGCCTCCATGAAGCATAAAGCCTGAAGCTGCCCTTAGTAGCACCAGGCAGCCCTGCTACATGGGGCTCTCTCAGTGTTCACGTCCCTATCTACCCAATTCACTTTTCTTGCACTGTTTCCTGTAGCAACTGGGACACACGGCATCAAGACAGAAGCAGCCTCTCAAAGATAAGTATGGTAATTTCCCAGCAGAGGCTTCTTTTGACTTTACAGGGGCCATCCAGGAGGATGGGATCCCTGGGGTGCCTTGGCAGTGTCTCTCTGATTCGCTGTCATTGTGGAACAGATTACCTCTGCATACAAGCAGCGAGATATTAAAATTGGACACCATTCTGCCTCTGATATTGGGGAACAATCACAGATGGCTTTGTGCAGAATGACTTCTATGACAGAGCAACAAGATGTACATCTCCAAGGCTGTTAAAAATAAAGCCATGCAGAGTGAAGCCCAGAGGGCTGCGCAGGCAACAACTTTCAATAGAACAGAGACGAAGTCAAGAGGCCGCTGCAGAGAAAGATTTCACAGACACAGGATGCCATGGCTTCTGGGAGGGTGGGAGCCTGGTGGTGACAGGGAGCTCATTTGTGGTCGTCCATCTGTCCTGGGTCCTGAATCCCTACCCTGCCGAGGAACAGTCCACTCTGTGACTCACAGCTAGGAAAAGAGAGGTGAGCAATCGTGTTGTAAGCATACCAAATGACAGGACTTCAAAACGTTATAATTGTGAACTAGAGAGATGGCTTGGAGGTGACAGGCACTTCCTGCTCTTGCAGAGAAGGAGCAGGGTTCAAGGCTGTAAGCACTCACATCAGGTGCCTCACACCCATTCGTAATTCCAGTTCCAGGGAATACAGTGCCCTCTTCTGGCCCCGACAGGCACCAGGCACATGTGTACTGTGCACATGCAGACAAAATGCTTATTCACGCTAAATAAAAATAAATCTTTGTTTTTCTCATTGTAAAGCTGATTCACTCATTCAATCCCAGAACTCAGGAGGCAGCGGCAGACAGATATCTATGAGTTCAAGGCCACCCTGGTCTATATTTAAAGGGCTATCTAGTGAGACTTTGTCAAAAAAAAAAGGGGGGGGGGTTGTAAATGCTGGGAGGAAAAGAACAGGGTAGAACATAGCAGGATAGAATTATTGAATTATTAGGAAGTACTGGCAAGGCTGGGGTGGCCACTCCTGTAGTCTGGGTGATGAGAAAAATGTCTGTGATAAGACAGAATCTAAAATGGGCGTGGAAAAAAATACAGTGTTTGAAGGGATCTTGATGGAGACAAGTTCTGAGTGTCAAGGCTAACAATCAGCCTTTTGTAGGGTCTGGAGAGATGGCTCAAAGGTTAAGAGCGTTAGGTGCTCTTGCAGAGGATCCAGGTCCAGTTCCCAGCACCCTCAAAAGTATGTATAACTCCAGTTCCAGAGGATCAGACACCCTCTTCTGGCTTCCTCAGGCACTGCACACACACAGTGCACATACAAAGTACTCATACACATGGGATGGAAATAAAAAAATAAACCCTTTTTACCATTTTCAGGTATTTCCGGTTGTTCTGGTGCTTTTGCTTTGAGACATTTAGGAGCCAGTTCATATGAGATATGAGTGGTGGTTAACACTTGGCTCTACCACATGAGAAATATTTTAGATTTTGTTTGCATATGATGATTTTTTTAACCTACTTCTTCAGCAGAACAAATGCCAAGCAGAGGTTAGAAAGAAATGTTAGCATAAATGTAAACATCCATTTCATGAAGATTCAAGCAAAGGCAGGCCCTTTTTCTGCCAAAACATTTTTTTCCCATTTCTTATCTGCAAAGGTTAGACAAGGCCTTCACCTAACTGTTGGGTTGGGGATCCAAACGCCAAACTCTTGAAACTAGCAAAACAGATAGGAGTGTGTCCCTCGGTGAAGACCCTGCTGTGTGTGCTGGAAGTGAGGAGAGCTGAGGCAGACCGAGGATGATGGAGGGATAAGTATTCTCGAGGAAGAAAGAGGGCTGATGAAGAAAAACTGCAAACAGATCCTCGAGAAGTTACTGGCTGCCTAACACAGATAGCACTTCTTTGCCTCTTACAACGGAATCACACCAACTAGTTCCAAGTGCTTTGGGTTGCTGTGTGCATGGCCTCCGTCTAATGAGACACAGTTTCCAGCCTGTTGGATTTCACACCATTAGGTGCCAGCTTGGCAATTTGTTTTGAATCAAACTCTAAAGCCTGTTAACCTGGTGGGTAAGTCTTCTGGGTGGGCATCCAGAATCCTACATGGTATTTTGCTTTCCTTAAAGAAAAGAAGAAGATGGTGAGGTGGTGGTGGTGGGTGGTAATGATAAAGAGAATGAGTTCAGCAATAGGTGGAGCACACCTGTAATCCTGATGATGTGTCAAGAGACTGAGGCAGGAGGGTTACAAGTTTAGGGTCACTGTGGACTTGCATAACAAGGCCTATCAAGATGTAGTGGAGGGAAGGAGACATGGAGGCAGGGAGGGAGGAGGGAGGCAAAAGAGAGTACAATCAGGTTGTTGTCTTGAAATTTTGAGCCTAAGAACAGAGTGTTGCCCCACAGTAGCAGTGGGTAGCTAAGGGCAATGGTAAGAGCCTGTTATTTAGAACATCGCTGGGGCGATGACCAGTGTCTTCTATGGAGGTATCCCACGCCCTGCATGCCGTGTTTGGGAGAGACATTGTCCAGCCATGCCCCGTCTTTCCATTTGAATTATTTTGTTTGAACTGTAGTTTGTAATGACCTTGTTACCCAGTAAGCAACACACATTAATCCAGAGCAAATGAGCCCCAGGGGTAAGAACTCAGAAACAAAGTAACATGTGATGGGTAACTATGATTGTCAGCTTGATCAGAGTAAGGAACACTTCAGGGATTCATGAAGCCCACCTCTGGCTGAGGCAATTTCCAGAGACAATCAGACCATGAGGGCTCTGACTTACACTAGGGCATTATCTAGTGATGGGCTTATAATACAATAGAAATGCTAGGAGATGGTATAAGGCAGGAGGCAGGGGCTGGGTTTGAAGATGTGGGTGTAGGTGTGTTCTTGTGGCTGTATCTCCCCCAACCCTTTTCTATGTTCTTTTTCTATGCTTCCACTCCACTACAAGATGAGCTATTTTGATGAGCGTCACAGCCACCATGATACACTTTAAGAAAATGGGGCCAAGTTACAATGGACTGAAGCCTTGGGAACTGTAAGCCAAAATAACCAAACACACACACACACACACACACACACACACACACACACATACACGCACGCACGCACGCATGCACGCACACATGAAAAGTAGCTAACCCAGAAACTAACCTCATTCATTACAGTGGTAAATACGCCATTCCCCCTGGGGCCAACCAGACAGTTCAGTGTGCGGCAAGTTCTTGCTGTACAAGCCTGAGGACCTCCTGAGTTGGATCTCCAGAACCCATGCAAAAAAGAGCATGATGGCACTGTAATCCCAGCACGCCTAAGGCAGCCTGGGAAGTGGAAACGAGAGAATTACCTGGAAGCTCAGGAGCCAGCGAGCCTGGCGTACACAGTGGTAGAAACAAGAGAGACCCCAAGGAGAAAGGAAAAGGTCTTGTTAGCTTTGACATTGGATGGTGTAGCAGAGAAGGCTGCACATTCTCACTCCAGGGAGGGCCAGGGGCAGGAGTGACTGGTTCAAACCCTTCCCACAAAGTCAGGAATAAGGCAGAGAAGATCTATCTCTCTAGAACTAAAATCTCTCATCCTCTTCAGCATCTACTCCGTGGAGAACTGCACAGAGTTAATCGGCCCCCCAGGCTGCTGAGACAAGACAATAAAAGCTGTTCTCTGTCAGCACATGAAGCTGAAATGACAATTATCCGGGGCTTGGGTGGGATAGCAACAAATGCCTTTGACTTATAATGAGAGAGACAGGCTTTCTTAGCTTAGAGAGGGCGTGAAAACAAATGTGCCCACACTCAAAGGAGCATGTGCTTGAGGGGGTTATGGACGCCTCATGCATGTGTGTGTGTGTGTGTGTGTGTGTGTGTGTGTGTGTGTGTGTGTGTGTGTGCACGCGCACACGCGCGCGCATGCACGGGTGAATATGCGTGTGTGGATGTGTGTATTTTAAAGCTCCAGAAGTTCAACTGCCTATTGATTTTCTGACAAGCTGCATGGTCCTTTTCAGCTACTTTCAAAAACAGAAAGATGACCCTGAGCAGCGAGATACTGTCAAGAAAGTTCTGGAAGTGCACACAAGGAAGCACTGAGCACTTGATTTGACTCAACATTGGTGATTGATCCCAACAATGCTCACAATGTAGTCAACTCTCCAGGCACTGTGGTCCCAGGGCTGAGGCCAGACTCTGCAGAGATCTTTGGTGTAAAGCCAATGTGTGCTGACGGAAAAGTTGCAGCTCGGAGATCTAGGAATTTTCAAATGTATTTTATCATCTAATCACTCAAGATCTGGGGCAAATGTGATCAGTTTTTGAAGACTATTCCCTTTATGGCTTGTGTTTGTTACTTTGTATCACTGTGACCATAATACCTGAAAAAAAAAATATGTGAGAGAGGGAAAGTGTATTAGACCCATGGTTTCAGAGGGATTTCAGCCCATAGGGGAAACAGCCCTACCCACATGGCAGAGACTACTCACATCACCATGGATCAGAGAGAGGTATAGGGCCAGGGCCAGGCTATAGCCTTCAAAGTTCCCTTCCTCCCAATAGCCACCAATTAGTCCCTACTTGGAAAAGTTCCACAGCCTCCTAGTGTTCAAAACATGAGCCTTGGGCTGGAGATATATGACTCAGTGATTAAGACCACTGTTTGCTCTTACAGAGGATCTGAATTAGATTCCCAGCACCTACATCAGGTAACTCACAACCACCTGTAACTCCAGCTCCAGGGAGATCCAACTCCTCTAGACTCTCCAGGCATGTTCACATACCCATACACACACGCACGCACACGCACACACATATAATTCAAAATAACTTTTAAAAATTAATTAATTTGGGGGGCAAAAGACATGGTTCCTTGGTTGAGACTACTGGTTGCTATTGCAGAAGACCCAACATCAGTTTCCAGGACCCACATGGTGGTTACAATCATCTGTAACTCTATAGTTTCCAATGACACAATGCCTCTTCTGAGTTCCTTGGGTACCAGGCATGCATATGATACACAAATGTATGCTCAGGAAAAACACCCATACACACACACACAGACACACACACAAAAGAGCAGACTCTGGGTTATGTGTTTTATAGGCCCCTGGACCCACCTCTTGGCCTTCTTTAGATACCCTACCCTTGTGCTTTTCGGCCATCATTCTTTCGAATGTGTTCTGGGAACAAGAAACTGCCATCTTAGGGAAGCTGCTCCCGATTTCACCCTCACTCTGCCTCTCTCTCAGTGCCTTCAGCATAGAAGTTGCAGCCACGACGCAGGTCAGCTCTGAAATTCATACACACATGTTGTTAGTGCAGTTCAAAGAACTTGTCTTGTTAGACCATTTTACTCAAATACTTCCCAACATAGTCCATCAGTGCCTCAAATTGACACTGTCACCCAAATTAAATCAATTCTTCTTTGCAAGAGTGAAATAAGTATTTTATCTAATAACCAGCTTATTTGAGATTTGAAGTGCTGGCTGCTGTGACCAAAAGGCATTTCTCAATTATTTACACTTAACCCTGCATTATTTCCATTTTTATATCAATTGCACTCAGATAAAATGTGAGCATCTAGTTGAATTCTGTTTCGGATTGCCTATGACATATCTATCTATAGCGGTTTTCTGGGAGAATGAGACCATCAGTCAAAAGGTGCTTATAGAAAACATTCATCAAGCACTGTAACAGACTCTGGATTTGGTCATTGTGCAGACGGGTGTTCCGTGCCTTGGTTGCCATGGCTGATCTTCACCGGCAACTTGACTAGATGTAGAATCACCTACAAGGCTGGTCAGGGATATTTCTAGAGTAGTTTGATCTTCTAGCCTCCTACAGATCCTGAATGTACAAGACACACATGGTGCACATAACGTCAGGAAATCACACTTGTGTGAACGACACACGCACACAGGATTGCATGCTTACTCCAGTCCCAACACACTGTACGGACATAGTGTGTTAGTCCTGAGGAGGAGAAGGTTGAATCCGCAAAGCCCCAGCCATTTGACTTCTTGTCTAAATCTTGCCCAATGTCTGTCCACCATAGCAGAGCACCTCACGTTGGAATTTTCTAAAAACATTGTATTGAGATTGACATAATGGTACTTGTCTCTAATCCCAGCACTGGGGAGTTCAAAGCCAGCCTGCTCCGCAGAGAGATTTAAAAAACAAAAAAAAAAAACAGGGCTGGGAGGATAACTCAGCCGTTAAAGGCTAGACCCACAACCAAAAAAGCAAAACAAAAAAATGAAGCCAGTAGCACATTCTGAATGTACCTTTCCAACATCCCATAAAGGACACGTCAGCAACTTATCTCCTTAAAAGGAGGAAAGAATGAGAAAATATGGCTGTAAACATTTTAGTGTCTTGTATCTTAAGTAATTATACAGTAACACTGTGAAAATCTGACAACAAAATGCCTGGTAATCAGGTATTGTGCCTGATGTAAGCAGAATGGCGTCACCTAACACTCTGCCTTTCCTATCACTGTGTGGACACCCCGCTCCCAGTAATGAATAGGCTACCAAGAAGATTTACATTTGTGTGTTCCTATTATAGCCATTTCTCAATAAATTTCTCTGACTCCTTTTTCATAAATACATTTCATTATTTCTCTTTTTTTAAAAAAAAAAATCAGCTTTTTCTTTCCTGAAGGAATGTCATGTATGCTATATAGAAGCATAAACGACAAACGGCCAGACAATAAAAAGACATGTAAGCAGACAACAGGGCACAAAATGCAGTTGGGCGGACGTAAGGCATTATGGGTATGTTAACGTCTTCAAAAGGAAAATTTCCAATGCAAAAACAGGGTCTAGTTTCACTACACATGAGACAGGTCTCAGCTTTCACACCATTTATCACTGATTTCCTCGTTTGGTTTTTTAAAACACGCTTTTAGAACATGCCGGACAACTAGTTAAAAACATAGACAATCCAAACGGTGTTTTAGGTAAGTTTTATTGACTTAATACTCTGATAATAAAATTATAATAATCAGTGTTATCCTGATTTATTGCTTTTTTTACTTTCACTTTGTAATGAACTCGGAGCGTGGTAGAATTGAATGTGATTCTGCTGCCATCTCAAGGTCACTCACTGGAAATGAGATGGCTCACTTCAGCCTAAACACACTCGTGCACATAAGTAACCAAGGGCTTTGAGGATGGAAATACCGCTTTGCAGTCACGTCACAGTAAATCTAACCTTTTATTTGCAATGAAACCATGGGTTTTATATGCAATTTCCAATGAAAACATAGTCCAGTAATGCCAGTGTGCACTGTGAATGCCAGGTTCAGGAAGAAAAAAAAGCTGTTAGACCTCAGTTCGGGAAAGAAACATCAGTACAGCAAACTGAGTAATCATTTGTGCAGAAGTGAAGGAAATGGGTCCATATTATCTTTCCAATTTTTAAAACACATACACTTTGTAAGCAAGAAATCCCCTGGTCCCACGCATTGTACATGTGTCCCACGACACATCTACAAGGTAACTCACTGCAGCAAGGGATTGACAAGCAAATAAGTGCCCTTCAATACAAGACTTGTAAAGGATGGTGAAGCCATAAATGGGATTCTGCATCATCTTCGCACTCAGCAAGGCAGCTCTGTGCGTACCAATATGGCACCATTTCCCAAGTCATATGGCTGAGCAAGGCGAGGAAGCAATGTGTAAAACAGTGTGCATTTGTACCATGCCTGTATTTACAAAGTCTCTGAAAAATACAATAAATCATTAGCAATGGTTCCTCTGTAGAGGGGCTGACTGGGTAAAAGGGAGACCTCATTGTCGCTGTGTGTCCATTTCTGTCTTGAATTTCATACTGTGTATGCTTATTAATGACTCGGAATGTGTAAATAAAAATAAAACCTTTTGAAAACTGCATTGGATTGCAATTCATCATCAAAGTCGATAACTGTGAAGAAGAGACAAAGGAGGCTTGGAGGTGGGGGAAGACAAGGCTAGAGCCATGGGACAGAGGGCGAGACTGCCAACGAGCCAGGAGTGGGGTCTTCTCAAAGCGCTGTGTTCCGATCCTCCTGAACCCGGAATTCCTTCCCAGCCTCCCGCCTCCTCTGATTCGCCATCCATTTCTCTTCTAGTCATCCATTCGAATTTCAATTTGTCTGATCCCTTGTGTTCTGCCTGCCTCTGAGGAGCCTCTATCTTCCCCACCAGGATGCTGGGAGCCAGCCTCCTGCTCCTGGTGCCAGTACACGGCCCCGCTTGCCAGGTACACACTTCGTGCACCCTGGACGTACAAAGAGTGTGAAGAAGCGGCATGAAGATTCACAGCCCCATCTGCCATCCGCCCTGTACTGGATCTCGGAGTCGTCTGCGGAGTTGTCTGTGCCTCGCTGCTTCTTTAAGACACCGCAGCCATGAACTTCTCCTCCGCTTGATCAAACGGAGGCCAGCACGCAGGAGGACGCACCGGGAGGTTGAGAAATCTAGAGAGATGAAATGCCACCAACTTGGGACTCAAGGTGTTAATGCACGCATTCTGAAATGTCTCCCACATTTTTAAAGTTTTGGTCCCTAGCTGGTGGTGCTATTTCGGGAGGTTCTGGAAACTTTAGGAGGTGGAGCCTGACTGGTGGAGAGCAGGTCCTTGAAAGGCATATTTAGTCCCCCCTCCTTCTCCCCCTTTCTCCCTCTTCCTCCCTTCCTCCGTTTTCCCCTCTCTCTCCTCTTCCTCTCAGCCCTGATTCGAACTGCTATCCTCTGCCACAAGCTCCCCCAGCCATAACGTTGTGCTCAGGTGCTAGGAACCAGGCAACCATGCGCAGAATGCTCTGAGACCATGAGCTAAACTACATCTTTCTTCCCTGGTTTCTGTCAGGCATTTTGGTCACAGTGTCACACACTCTCTCAAAAATAGACCCAGGGTCACCGCAAACTAATGAGATTGTCTGTGCTGGAGATCTCTGCAGAGGAACCAAAGGCCGCCAGCGAGGAAGAGGAGGGGCGTGGCATTCCTGGCTTCCTGCCTTGATTGGGTTTCCTTCCCCACTTTTATTAAAACATCTCTTGATCCTTTTCTAAGCTCTTTCGGCGGCATATCACTAACAGTGAAGCCAAAATTCTGTTTGGTCTTTTGTAGCAATTCAAAATCCACCAAACGCCCATCCGAACACGTTCATAAATCACGGGGATGCAGCATTTCACAAGCTCATATACTTCTGCTACCCACCTCTCCCATGCACGGATTCATTCTCTTTTGTTACTAGATTAAAATGCTAGAGCTTAAAGTTATTACTACACCAACCCATTGTGTTGTTTTTTGGTTTGGGTTGGTTTTGTTGTTGAAATGTTGTTTCTTCTTTTTTGTTTTTTGTTTTTACAAATATCACCCACTTGAAAAACAGCCACGTCATTTTCACTGTGTTTGGAGAGTGTTTGAAAAGCTAGAAGCAGAGGCTGGAAAGGCTTCAGTGGCTAAGAGCATGCTTTGCTCTTGCAAAGGACCCAAATTTGGTTCCCAGCACCTAGATCAGGTGACTCACCACTGCCTGTAACTCCAGCTCCAGGGGAGATCTGATGCCCCCTTCTGGACTATATGGGCACTGCCCTCATGTGTGAATAAAGCTAAATCTTTAAAAAGTTAGAAACAAACAGGGGCTGGAGAGATAGCCGGGCAGTTAACAGCGTTGCCTGAATCTTGTTCCCAGCACCCACACTAGGCAATTAACAAGCACCTATAAACAGCTCAGATGATCTGAAGTCCTCTTCTGGCCTCTATGGGCACCTGCATGCATATGATACACTATAGACTCAGAAAAACATACACATAAAATAGTCAACGAATAAATTTTAAAGTTAGAAGCAAACTAATGAAGTGTTTGCCTTAAAGTAGTGCTGGGGTAGGTTTTTCTCTCATACGTAAATCTGTTACTTTTTTTATATCTGCCAGAGAAGGTGAACAAGCTAAGCCCTGCCACATCCTGTGTCCTAGCCAGTTTTAACTATCAATTTGATATAGCCTAGGGCCACCTGAGTGTGTCAACTGAAGCATCACCCAGATCAGGCGGGCCTGCGGGACACGCCTGTTGGGGTTGTGCCTTGATTTTCAATTAATGAAGTGGGCCCAGCCCACTGTGGGCAGCGTCATGCCCTAGCCAGGTAGTTTTGGACTGCAGAAGAAAGCAAACTAAGCATGAGCTGTACAAGTCAGCAGAGAGCCTCCTCTGTGGTCCCCAGTGTATTTCTTTGTCAAATGAATTACTTGGCAGGAGGCAGTGCTGTATGAAATAGCAAGAGTGTCTGCATTCGGATTCCCACTTGTATTCCCGCTTTGATATCAGTGATGACTGGAACCTGTAGGCTGAAATAAACCCCCTCACTCACCCATGCTGCTCTTGTTCAGAGTTCTTTGTGAAAGCAACAGAGAAGAAAACCAACAGAAGGACAGCAGTGTCAAGACACTGGGCCAAGACAGGCCTGGTGAATCCAGGTGGAATCTATGGCCCTGGCCTCACCCCTGATTGCTCTGCCTCTCTGACAGGCAGCTCTTACCCTATGCCATAAATTCTGAGATAGACAATGAAGGAACAGGAGAACAGAGCTGTTGTACGAATAAAGGAAACTCAGGGCCAGGTCTCAGGGAAAGGTGGAGCTATTAGAGAGTAAACCCTAAAGTCAGATTTCACCCATCTATCTTCCAGCTTCCTCAGCCTCGCTCCTCCTGGCTTCTTCTGCCTGCTCTGTCTTTCTATATCTGCCTCAAACACTTTCTTTGCTCAGTTAAGGCGTGGCCCCACCACTGCCTGCCTGGAGCCTGAAACTCCTTCAGTAAACTAAAATGACCTTGAACTCAGATTGGATTAATGGCGTAGGTCACCACTCCTGGGATATTCCCTGTGCTGGGATTAAAGATGTGAGTTACCACTGTCTGATCTTCCTAGCCTGACTGTGGGTAGATTCCTCTGACATCTCCACTGTTTTTATTATGTTTGAAAATATCCCCACACAGCAATGAAGAAAACTTCCAAAGTTTAAATCAAGCCTAAGCCCAGCCAAAGAGAGGAAATAAATGAATGCCCTTCCTCTTCCTTATTCTGTTTCTTCTTTCCTTCCTTCTATTTCTCCTTCCTTCTTCCCTCTTCCCTTCTTTCTTCCTTCCTTTTCAAGATCTTTGCATGCACATGAATTAAGAGATGATTTCAAAAGCATTTTTGCTTCCACATCCACCCCTAATAATCTATCATCCCCAACATACAAGTGGATACATCTAAAAATACTCCTATCTGCGCAGGTGGTCTGGACTTGGTTCTGAAAGGCCATTCTAGACATCTGAGGCCTGATGAAATAATAAGGCATGCAAAGAGAGGTGAAGAAGGGGCAGAGTCAATCTCTCAACCATGGAGGGAACTCAGAGCACAGCAAGCGTGGCCGATCGTAGAATGATCACATGATCACCCATGAGAGAGCAGAAAACGGGAATTATGGGTGAAAAGGGGATTCCTTGAGACCATGCCTGCGGATGGGGGAGGAATTCTCTAGAAGGGAAGAACTGAGGAAACTTTATAATGAAAAGCTGGCTTGGTGAGCCAACTCTCTGACCTGACATCTGCCGTGATTATCACTGACTATCACCAACCTGATGTGATGTCTCTCTGCCCACTGCATCCCAGAACAGTGACAAAGTGGATTGGATGGTCCTCCTACAACATCACTGGTGTGCCAGGGTTTCAAAGACTTTTATTCCACATTTAAGAGATTTACAGGAAATCTCCAGGCAGTTACGCTGAGGAGCTCAGACTGCCTTTCATCTGGCTGGAAGCCAGGCACTTGGAGGGTGGCTTTAATTCCTGGGATATGGAGTCACACAGTCAGGAAGCAGCCCTGACCCCAATAAGGTCAGTGCCGTGGCCAACTACCCTGGGCTCAATTTAGAGACATAACTATGGCAACGACTGTGCCCAATCGGTTATTAGAGGAGATTTATTGACGGATATGCTTGAATAGCAAGGCCATTAATTGCAATTACCAGACAAGACACTTTGCTCATCTTGGGGGACTGAATGCCAAAATGCCCTAACAACTTTAAAATCCCATTTGCTCCTGGACTCTCTGCTGGTCTCACAGCTTGCTCCAGATTCCCAGTTCTGAAGGCTGGGGGGGGGGGGGGACAGAATGGGGAGGAAAGGAAAGGGGCATCACTTGAGATGGTACCACCTGAAGACAGCAAGACTCGGTGCTGGGGCAGGAGAGTAATAATTGCATGCAGTCCCTACATGACCCTTCACAAAGATAAGGCAAAAGCAGTTCCATCCACTTCCCACCCTCTGGCACCTTATAGCTTTGCTTTCTAGTCCAGAAAATGGATGTTTTCTCCAACGTACGCAGCTCAGGGTCTACCTACTGTTCATCCCAAACGTCCCAGGCCTGGATTTCATACTTCTGGCTTACCTCAAGGTAGTATCCCCTGAAAATTCCCTCCTATAGTTTTACAGGGCCTTTCTATGTAGTCTGGCTGTCCTGGAACTCACTTTGTAGACCAGGCTGGCCTCAAACTCACGGAAATTTGCCTGTGGCTGCCTCCCAAGTGCTGCCTCCCAAGTGCTTACAGGTGTGTGCCAGCACACCCAGCCATCCTTTACCTTCTACCTATTTCTTCTTATTTAAGCTGTGTTGTGCATTGGTCTGTCTGTTCACTGGCCTCATCCTATGTCCCTGGTAAGAGTCCCAGGTCCATGTGAACAAATGTTCACTCTCTTCTTTCCACTGCTGACATGTGAGTGCTGACACAACCCCCACCACAGAATACACACTCAAGGACCAATGAAGTGGCTCGGGGGGAGAAGTGTTAGCATGCAAGCCTAATGGCCTGGGTTCAATCCCTACACCCCACAACATGGGAGAAGTGAGACAACCTCAGAGAGTTGTCTTCAGGTCTACACACACACCACACACACACACACCACACACACACACACACCACACACACACATACACACACACATTCACATACATACACACACCACACACACATATACATACACACATACACACCACACACATACATACACACATACACACACACACACACACACACTCATTTATAGTGGCACACACCTGTCATCTCAGCACTCATGCAATCTTGAGGCAGAAGGATTGTGAGTTCAAGGCTATGCTGCACGTATATACACATGCCCACTCACATTAAATAAAGAAATCTAATAAAAAATAAAATAAAAATCATACTGTCTTGGGGGCTGAAGAGCTCTTCTGATGATTAAAAGCATGAACTGAACTTCCTAAATTTGCTTCCCACCACCCATGCCAAGTAGATTGCCACCATCTATAACTCCAGAAACAGGGGTCTGACATCCTTTTCTGGCCTCCTTGGGCACCTCACTCATGTGGCAAACACAGAAAGGCAAACAAATACACACTGAGTAAGCATATCACTTGATAATTTCTTTACAGGCAAAGCATCAAGCCTGTATGTACTTAGAGCAACTTTCGCGAGGTAGACGATAGCTTAGGAGTCTTTCAAAAGAGAACTGAATGTGATTTCTCCCCACCCCAAAGCTGTGGGAAGTCAAACCCCACTCCTTGAACTATCTGCCAAAGGTCTGGACTATAAGAATTCTTATGTAACAGACAGGAATAGCTCAGAGATGCAAAGGGGCTATATCCAACACCCCTTCATCCTTCTCTTGATGTTAATAGGCAGGAGGATCTTTGAACTAACTCAAGAAACTGGAACTTCCCATACACAAGACTGGGGCCAATGTTTTAGTTAGGGTTATTATTGCTATGCTGAAACACCATGACTAAGTCTTCATATCAGCAGAATGGAAAGAAGGTGATACGTATAAGATACACATAAACTATGGCTATGCGCGGTAATTAGTCTCTGGCCTGTTACAGCTATGAGTTTGTCTCTTAATGTCAACAAGGGGCATAAGACATGAAGAGTGGGTAAGGGATTGAGCTGGTCAGAAAGGTCAAGGAAGGCTCCCCTATAGAAGAGTTGCTTTGTTAAGACCCAAAGACGGAGAGAAGCTCTCTGGAGGGTGGAAGTAAAGCATCTAGAAAGCTGAAACACACTTCACAAGGTTGAGCAGTGAGTGTCTTAATTGGAGGTTTTTTTGGGTTTTTTTTGTTTTTTTTTTTTTACTTTTTATTGATTCTTTGTGGATTTGGCATCATGCATCCCAGTCTCTGTTTCCACCCTCTGCCCGTACAACCTCCCTCCCCCACAAAAAGAAGAAATGTAAAAGTAAAACCAAAAAATCTAAATAAAATAAGATAAACTAAACGTGGAAGCTGTAGTGGTGTCCAGTGAGTCGCCCTTTTGTCCATACATCTTTAATCATAAATATTTGTTGCAATGAGTCATTGGTCTGGTTCGAGGCCTCTGGCCTCTGCTACACCCTGGATACTGGGCCCTCTCTGGGACTCTTCTTGGATGTCCTGTTGCTGTCCTGTGTCATGGAGATCCTATAGCTTTGGATCTGCAGGGCTGGCTCCTTCACGTGCTCCAGCAGTTCGGAGATGGATGTTGGGGTAAGCCAACTCATAGCCCTGGTTCTAGGGCCTGGGTGGTAGCTGGGTTGGTCAGACTTCCATCTTTTCCTCATTGCCATTCTCCAGCACTGCCCCCGCTAGCTCACCCAGAGCAAGAAGGGCCAGTTCTCCTGCTCTCGCATCCTTGGGTACAGCTCACCCACACTCACACCACCAGGGTCAGCTCAACTGTTCTACCTGGGAGAGGTGAAGGACCCTCTCTCAGGATTGTTGCGCTTGGTGAGGGACAGAACCAGCTCTTCCATTCTCATGCCCCCGAGGCCAGCTCCCCCACCTGTCACAGGTGGCAAGGGGCTTGCGGGGGAGAGCATATTTCCCTTACTCTTGCTACCCTGTGGTATATGAAAGAAGGAGCAGAGACAACCCCCTTCTCTGACACTCACAGGCCTTGCTCACCTATGCCCCCACCAATAGGGTCAACTCTGTTGTGTCACCCAGCCAAGGTGCTGTGCCTGTTCTTCCAGACCACAGCAACTCTTATAAAGGAAAACATTTAATTGGAGCTGGCTTACAGTTTCAGAGGTTTAGTCTATTATCATCATAGCTGGACATAGCGGCATGCAGGCAGACATGGTGCTGGAGAAGGAGCTGAGAGTCCTATACCTTGAACCTAAGGCAGTGGAAGCAGCTGTGTGCCACACTGAGTATAACTTGAGAACAGAACTCAAAGCCCGCCTCCACAGTGACACACTTCCTCCAACAAGGCCATACCTTCTCTAACAAGGCCACACCTCCTAACAGTGCCACTCCCTATGGGGGCCATTTTCTTTCAGACCACCCCAGGCAGACATGGGCGCTGAGGCTAAGGCTGCACCAGAAACACCAGGCTGGACCTTAAAAGATGACATTTGGAGATTCTCAGGTCTCTTCAGAAAGAAAAAGATTGAAGGACTATTGCTGTAATTTGAATATGCTGTCCTCCAAAGGCCCATATATGGGGAGGCAGTGGAGACTTTAATATCTGGAATGGAATACAGTGGGAATAAATGGGGTGACAGCATGTCCTCAAGGCAGGTATTTGCCCCTCCTAACTCCCCCTTTTTGTTTCTCTCCACTTCAGTCACCACAAGGCAAACAGTTCTGTCCTGTCACATGCTTCTGCCATGATGTCCTATTTGGTTACAGGCCCAAAGCAAAAGGGTCAGGTGACCATGAGCCAAGTAAGCAAACCTTGAGTTGATCTTAGGTATTTGTGATAGTAATAAAAAGTTTAACACATATATGCCATAGGTTAAATCAACAGCTTTCTGAACGTTAGATCTGTACTTTCTATTTGCCATAGCAGGAGACTGGGAAATAAGGAGATCACAAAGAAAGGCCAACAACAAGGGTTAAAATGGAAAGCATTCATCCCATAGTCCTCTTAAAGTAACCAGAAAAGAGGGGTGGAGATGGCTCATAAATTAAAAGCACTTCAGCTCTTCCAGAAAACCTCAATTCATTTCCCAGCACCCACATCAGGCAGCTCACAACTACCTGCAAATCCAGCTCCAGATGAGTATCTGTCGCCCTCTTCTGGCCTCCACAGGCACCTGCACTCACACACGCATATACTGACACAGACATACACATATACACATGATCTAAAAATAAATTCGATGGAAATCAGAAGAGATGGCATTCAGAGAACACATCCCAAGAGAGACATGTTTGGGTAGGCTTAACCATCCACATCTAACTGCTCTGCAAACAAGGGGAACATGAACCTCAAAACATGTTAACACCAAGAGTCAATTCAGTCACCCAAGGAAGTGACCTCCACTTAACATTTTCCTCTTCAACTAACACACAGGAAGACAATAAGGGTTTCTTGTGCTGATGCCAATATTACCAGCCACCAATACAGCAGGGTGCTAATTTCAATCTGCACAAAGATCACAAATATTTTCTGCTGAGAAGAACCTTAAATGGCATCTGAATGTTTGAGCATTTTTCCAGCACACTCGCAGATGTTTTCATGGACACTTTATTTTTATTAATATGCATGTTTGACATGCTTTTTAAATTTTTTGGAATTTTACTTATTTTTCTTTTATGTGTCTGAGTGTTTTGCTTACTTGTGGACCACAACAGTATACACAGAGGCCGGAAGAGGAAGTAAGATCCCCTAGAACTGGAGTTGCAGACAGCTGTGTGCCACCATGTAGATGCTGGGAATTGAACCCAGATCCTATGCCAGAGCAGGAAGTGTTTTTCTCCACTGAGCCATCTCCCTAGCCCATGTTTGAAACAATTTAAGTAAGCTCTATGTTTTTTCATGAACTGGGCCTATGTGTGTATCCTTTCAAGCCTCCCTTACTCACATCTAAGCTAGGATAGACACACACACACTGAGAGAGAGAGAGAGAGAGAGAGAGAGAGAGAGAGAGAGAGAGAGAGAGAGAGTATACAGAAGGTGCACAATAGATGTCATTAGCTGACTAGCTTACTGACAATAAACCAAAGGCTGATAATGCGTCTGATGGTCAATGCCCCACAATGGAGAGATTGATCTTGCTTCCATTTAGAAGAATCTGTTTCTTAAAAAGCAATGGGCCAGAAGTGTAGCTCGGTGACGGAGTGCTGGCCCAGCATACACAAGGCCCTGGGTTCAAGATCCAGCATTGCAAACGATGACAAAAAGTGTAGAAAGTATATGAACTTCCAAAACTTGTTCCAAAGTCTCCTCAAAAAAAATGAACAGAGAGAGAGGGAAAGAGAGAGAGGGAGGGAGGGAGAGAAATCTAGAAGCCAAGGCTTGGCCCCTTTCCACACAGGAAGATGGGTCCTTCCATCTGGCAGAGTGGACTTGGGTTAAACAGACTACAAAGGTTCCATGTGGCTGACTTATACAGGTTGAAGGGAAATTAGAGCAGTATACAACATGGGGCATATTGTCACTGTAGAAAGAGAGTAGTATTCTTAGATGACAGCTGAGGTCACTGACACTTTCCTTTCATTGATCTCTGAGTGTCACTGTGGCTAGGGACCAAGTTCATGTGCTGAGCTGACATTCTATGCATCGTAGATGTGTTAATGCTCTCACTTTTCCAAACAGAGAACAGACATCTTGGGTGAAACCTGGAAAAACCAACCCCTAGATGTCATTGTTGCTGATGAAATATCAAATCTGGAGCCTTCGAACATTTAAATCTGAAGAGAAAGCAGTGTGGATTGGGGTAAGCCACTTAAATCATGTAAATTCTATTCACTTTCAACACATCCGTGTCAAGTCCAAAGGCTTCTGGACTTAACCAAATGTATCTAAGTCACAGGGTGTTAGGGTGTGCTCAGTTGCCAACAAAATCCACATACAGGAAAAAGAGGCCGAGCAACACGTGATCGTATGTGACTTGGCTCTGAAGCTCACACCACAACTCTGAGGACAGAGCGGCTGGGTGACCTTACTCACTTCGCCTTTTCTATGCGTCCTCTGTAGTCTGGCTGTTCCTGTATGCACATTAAAGCTTCTGGCCCGGGACATGCATAAGGAGCAGAGGGGCTGACCATCTCTCAACTCCACTCCAGATTTCCGGTCATCCATCAAAGAAGCTCATAGTATTCCTAAAGGTGTCACAGTCCTCTGAATATTTTACAAATATACTTTCCATCACTCAGTCACATCAGTGCTTCATATATACTATGTTTTTTAAAAAAAAAATTAGGGAGTATGGGTTTTTTCCTGCATGTATGGATGTGCACTGCTTGTTTATAGCACTCAAGGAAGTCGGGGGGGGGGGGTGTTGGATCCCATGGAACTGGAGTTAGAGACTGTTGTGAGCTACCATGTGGATGCTAGGATTGAACCCCATTATTCTGTAAAATCAGCCACTACACTTAATTACTGAGACATCTCTAGTGCCCCTTTAAACATTTTAACCACACTTTGAGTATCATAATCCCCCGTTATGATAAAATAAGGCACAGAGGGGTTAAGTAATACACTAGGTCACACAGCTAGCAGATGCTAAAAGATTCTCTCAAGCCGTCACTAAAACCAACATCTAGGTCTCTAACTGGATGATAACTTTGTTCTCTGTCCTAAGTCAACCCTCTCCCCAAATACTTCCTTGGAGGTTCACTGAGACAGGATCTCACTGTGAAACCTATGCTGGCCTCAAACTCTGCAATCCTCCTGCCTCACGTTCCCAACTGGTAGTATCACAGACATGCCCCACTGTAGTATGAGGTTTCTGGTCCGGACTTTCAGGCCTAACCTCAAGGTTTGGACTCACAGACCCACAGACCTGCAGAGACACACAGATGCTTACATTAATTTTAGGCTGATCGAACCTAAGGCCCAGGCATATAACTTGCTAACTCTTTATCCTTAAACTAACCCATGACTCTTATCCTGTTCAGCCATGGGGCTCGGTACCTTTTCTCAGAGCAGCATAGTTGTCCTCTGCATCTTCTGGCTTGTCTGGCAACTCTGGAGTCTCTGTGGCATTTCTGCTCTGTTCTTCCTGTTCCCAGAGTTTTCTTAGTCTGGTAGTCCCACCCACACTTCCTGCCTGCCTTTGGCCAATCAGCGCTTTTTATTACTCATAGGCGGGACAATTATTTACAATATAACACCATAAATCCACTACACCCCACCCACACCCAGCTTCAAAAGAAACTGCTGTTGCGTGCCTCCTCTGGCTAAATCCATGCCTAGGAGAATGTGTGCTAAATGAAATAGCTCTTTCATTCGATTTCTGAGGGTCCTCAGCCAGAGGAAATATCAATGAACAAGACTGGCAGGCTCCTGGAACCTTGTTGGGACTCGGTCCCACCAGGGCAGACAGATGCTGAGGCAGCACAGCACCTGTGACTAATGACAGAAGAGCTCACATGTGAAGAAGCATGACAGAGCCCCAGGCACCGAGCCTCCACCTGCAAATTCCTGAGATGTTTGCCACCTGGTTCAGTCACAACTCCAAGAAGTCTTTCCAGCTGCCTCCTTGTACCAACCCGAAGGCCTCCATGCCGATAAGAGGACTCTCCAGCATCCAGCATCATATCACGCCTGCATTCATGCTGGTCTGTTGTCTGCACACACACCCAGTGACCCATATTTTTTATTTTATTTTATGCATATGGGTGTTTGGCCAGAGTGTATTTTTGCATACCATGTGCATGCCCTGTCCATGGGATCCCCTAAGGCTGGAGTCACAGACATGGGTGCTAAGAATCTAACCCGGGTCCTCTGGAAGAACAGCAAGCGCTCTTAACAACTGAGCCACCTCTCCAGCCCCTGAGAAGATGACCTATTTTTGAGGCTTCTTACTACCAAGAGCTAATCACAAGATCATCCCTAAAGGTGACTTTGAGACGGGAGCTGGAAGAAAAAGGCAGATGAGCAAAATGAATGTCACAGAAGCTAGTCACCTCCTCACAAAAGCCTGAAGCTGTCCACATGCCTGGTACTGAACGCGCCATGCTCAGCTCACAATACACTGCATCAGGGCCCTCCTACCTACGTTATCACTTATGATGAGGCCAGAAGGGCCAGGGAAATTGTGCCCTGGCCTTTCTCTGGGCACTATGTACATCTCTTCTCCCTTTCCCAAGGTTCCCCATGGTTGCTTTTATACGATGTATGAAGAAGTAAAACCTAAAGGTTACTTGCTATCTCTGGTTTTGTGTGTGGGGGTGTGTGTGGGTGTATAGGGGTGGGGGATTGTGGTTGTGGCTCTGTGGTTCTTTGGTTTGGTTTGTTTTCCATTCTGGAGATTGAACCTGAAGCCTCCTAAAGGCTGAGCGAGCATCCACTGCTGAACTCTATTCCCACCCCACCCCCTTCTTCCCACTATTTTAGTCAGAAGCCTCACTAGGGGCCCAGGCTGGCCTTGAACTTGAAATCCTCCAGCCACAGCCTTCTGAGAACCTGGGATTGCAGGCCCATGGCTTGATTATCCGTTTGATGGTGTCTTCTTTATTTGAAGACAGGGTCTCATTTTGTAACTCAGGCCGCCCTCTAACTCACGATCCTCCACTTCAGCTCCCTCTGAGAGCCAGGAAATACTGGCATCCACCACCACACCAGCTTTCTCAGTCACTGAAAGAAGCAAGAGTCGGAACTCCATGCTGGCGGCTGCTGGCTCCTCCTAGTCTATAGCGTCAAGAAGAGCTGTCAAAATAACAAATGACATATTTTGAAGTCCCGGATTACCCCTCAGCTAGGCTTCCTTTGTGTGATAGGCAGTTACCTCTCCTGTTAATGTCTTTCTTCATCTCCCGCTTTTCATTTCCTTCCTCTGTTGCTCGCATCAATAAAGGTCTGTGCTCTGAGGTAAAGCACTCTTCTCCGGGAAGAATTCAACAGTATCCTATTATAACCCTCCTCAGAAGCAGGTGCTACCACTACCTGTCAACAGGGTTGGGGGCCTAGCAAATGGCTCCCACGCCCTCTTAGCTGGGCTCCTACCTGGCTCCCACACAGATAAAGCAGCAAACAGAGACAGTGCTTTTGGAGACCTCGAAATCTCATTTTCATTTCCCTTACAGAGAAGAGAGTGGCTTTATTGACAGAGACGACTGAAAATTGCTTAAAAATTGCCAATAACCAGTCTTCATTGAGGCAGAGAGACAGTCTGGCTGAGGCTTGCTCCCTGCTCCAGCGGTCAGCCCTGCTGTGCCTCCTTTTGCTGCAGCCCATGGCCTATGCAGACTCCGCTGCAAAGGAGCCCTCTTGTCATCCTCAAAGGTGGCCTCCTCCTTCTCCACTTCCAGACGGCTGCTGAGGTTTCCTGGATCCGCCACCACACAGCATCATACATTCAGGAAATTGCTGCCCAAAACCGAACACTTAGACTGATTCAAGGACTGAAGGTCATGCCTGTCCTAGCTGGACAAAGAAATGGCTCACTTCCCACTGGAGTGCCTGGTGGCATAACTGCACATCCAAGATAGACCACTAGATGTCGCTACCATAGTTTTGGGGGTTTTTTGTTGTTTGGGGGGTTTTTTGTTTTGTTTGGGGGGGTTGTTTGTTTGTTTTTTGGATTTTTTTTAATCTCATCACATCATCCTCCTGTGCCAGTTCTCTGGTACTGGAGGATTTACAGGATTGTATAACTTTCTCTTTTCTTTCCAGTGTTAGGAATAGAACACAGTGAGGTTGGTCACTCTCCCAAATTCGCATCATTCCGCCCAGATCATTGAGATAGACCCTTTAGACAAGGAATGCTCTAAACTAAGTTCCACCTCAGCCTCAATGGTATAGCCTCTCTGCTTCTTGTAACTGGACTCCTGGGCCATTTTTTCTAAATGAATTAGCATGCTAGAGCAGCCACCAGTTGTCACAATGGGTCTCTCTGCCCGCCACCAGTTGTCACAATGGGTCTCTCTGCCCTGTCTTCTCTTCTTTCTGGCCGTGGGTGACCGCAGTACAATCTTCTACTTTGTTTAGAACCTCACAAGAAGCAGGTTAAGGGACTGGAGAGATGGCTCAGCGCCTAAGAACACTGGCTGCTCTTGCAGAGGACCCCAGTTCAGTTCCCAACACCTACCTGCTGGCTCACGACCATCTGTCACTCCAGTTCCAGGGGAGCAGACATCCTCTTCTGGCCTCTGCAGCAGCAGGCATGCAAATGATACAGAGACGTACAAGCAGGCAAAACGTCCACGTACATAATAAAAGTGAGTAATTCTTTTAAGAAAAGAGTAAAGCCAGGCAGGCTGGCTTGCACCTGTCATCCCATTACAACTGAAGGAAACTGAGGCAAGAGGACCAAGGGGTCAAGGTCAGCTTGGGCAACATGGGGATCCTGTCTCAAAAAGGGGGGGGGGGAGAAGGGCCTCACAACACTAGAGATTAACTGACTTATTTATTTGTGTTTTTGTGTATGTGTCTTATGTGGGGACACACGTGTGCTATGGCACAGACACAGATGTCCGAGGACAATCTTAGGCATTGCTCTCCACCTTGTCTGAGACAGGGTCTCTCACCGGCCTTTGCGATTCTGAGGGCTCTCGTTTCTGCCTCCCATCCTCTCGTAGAAGTGCTGAAAATTGCAGACACTCTCACTAAGGGTCCAGCTTTCTGTGGGTTCTGGGGACTTAAACTCAGGCTCTTGCACTTGCACAGAAAACTCTTTTAACCCACCAAGCCAGCTTCCTGACTCCAGCACCAGTGATTTCACATGCCAATATACTGCATTAGTAACAGGGCCGGGTCGGCAGCTCTTATAGAGAATGACTGACAGGTGGATAATTTATGATGGTTCTTGAGGCCTGAACTATAATTATGACGTATTTCTAGGTATATATTCAGGATGCAAAGTGTACAGAATCCAGAGCTAATGTTAATTTATTACTGACAGCTAGATATATGATAATATATCATGTCTTTTAATCGTACATTTCTTCTGACTTATATTGAGCAAACTTTTCATTCATTAATAAAGTCAAGCCTTGCCATTATTCTTCATGATGAAGTTCCGTTTTGAACCCAGAGGACCTCCTGTAATTAAACTCTGTACCTCCACAGACTAGACATCGGAAGCTTCAAAAAAGGCTAAATTGAACTTCTGGTTCTACGAGAGAGGGGTAAAAATGTCAGAAAGAGAGAACCCACCTGCTCAATGCCCTAAGAGAAAGCTGAATCAGAGGCCATCGCTGACACTAGGCTATGTCCTTCTCCCTCCTAGCCTTCTGCTACATCTCGCTCTCCCTCTGAATTTCTCTCCAGTTTCTGAGACAGGAATTACATATGGCAGGCAAGGGGGCCCAAACTTTCCTTTTACTTTTGAGACAGGCTGACTTCAAACTCATCTTGATCCTCCTGCCTCTGCCTCCTGATTAGCTAAGATTACAACAATGTTTTCTTTTTAAAAGTAATTTTAAAGATTTTTTTTTATTTTATACATGTGAGTTTTATCTGCATGTATATAAGAGTGCCTCATCCATGCCAGGTGCTCCCAAAGGCCAAAGAGAGCATCAGATCCCCTGGAACTACAGTTATTGGCAGTTGTGAGCCACCATGTGGGTGCAGGGAACCAAACCTGGGTCCTCTGGAAGGGCAGCAAGTGCTCTGAAATACATGTCTTCAGACCCAAATGTTCAGACAACCAAACATCGAGACAATGTGTGTGTGTGTGTGTGTGTGTGTGTGTGTGTGTGTGTGTGTGTGTGTGTGTGTGTATTATGTATATGGCATAATACAAAAAAAAATTTACTACCAGCCAGACGTAGTGGCAAGTGTCTGTGATTCCAGCCGTTGAGAAGCTGAGGCAGAAAATCTGCAGTTCCAGGCCAGACACTGACTCAAAAAAAAAAAAAAAAGATTCTTAATTACTGTATTTCTTCTATCTCTTGTCTCATTCAATTCTCTTCACTGTTCAAAAGACTTATATGATGAATCTCTCATGAGGAAGCCAATCTTATTTTACCAAAGACAGTGTTTTTCAGACGTATCATAGCTTAAAAGACTTTCATTTATTTATTGAATGTTGTGTGTGCTTGTTCATGTGTGTAGTCTCACACGAGTGCACACACACACACAAGTCGTGACACACGTGTAGAGGTCAAAGAACAACATTCAGGTACAGGTTCTATCCCCTTCCACCATGTTGTTCAGGTCACCTGCTGGCAACAAGCGCCTTTGGGCCATCTCACCCATCCAGAAACAAGACTTCCTCAGGACCCAACTGCTGGGGTGTCTCAATCACTTTCTGGACAGTTAGCAACTTGTAACATAATAACAGTCTTTTGTCTTCCCCAGTTTTTAATAGGGGGCTGGTTTAAGTTGTATCAGACTTTGTGGTCCCTTTAGAAGATACAGATCCATGATACTAGCAGAAGTGAAACCTTTAACCTTATCAACTAATTAAGGACCCCAGAGTAGAATAATGAATGTGTGGAAACAGGGACTTAGTTATCAGGGTCATCGCTCATCTGAGAACAGAATCAGATCCCATTGAACAAGTACTAGATAATTGAGTAAGCAAGTTTCCTATCTGGAACACGAAATCTTGCTATGGCTGGTTAATTAAATCATGATTTAAAAAAAAAATTCTGTTCCAAGTGCAAGGCGCTGAGAGTTTCTCGAGGTGCCCACAACCCCAGTGAAACAATGCCTAGATCTTTGTTTTCCTGTGACTTTTAAGAAACATTTTCCACAATCTTTTTATAGAAGTTTTGGGAATTTTCTGTTTTGGGGGATATATATATATATGACTATATATATATAGTTATGAGATATATATTATATATATATATATATATTCATATTAAGCTGAACTGGTCAGTACTGAAGGCCTTGAATATTAGCTACTCAGAAATAGAAACAAAAATGGGAAAATGGAAGATTTCAGTTCAGCTTGGACTAAATAAAAAGTGAAGGGGACCTGGTAGAACACTTGGCTAGTGGGCATGAAGCCCCAGATTCCAGCCACAACACTACAAAAGTGTGTGTGTGTGTGTGTGTGTGTGTTCATATGCGGGTGTATGTCTGTGTGCTCAGATATTTACACGTGTACATGTGTATATACGTGTATATGAAGCATGAATTCTAGTTGGTATTTAATAAACTCAGAGCCAGATATTGAGGAAAAGCTGGAATATCAGTGAGAGGAAACAGACCACAGTCAATTCTCACCCAGCCATCTTCCCAGGGTAAAAATTATCTCCCAGAGTCCTCAGCCTAACTTGTCACTACTACAGAATCCCCAATGTCTGCCTACCCCTGCCTTAAATATCTTCTTCACCCAGTGGTTTCACTTCCCATTCAACTCTGCATCATAAACCTAGAGGTAGGATTAAAGGTGTGAACTACTATTGTTTGGTAGTTAGGCCTTGAACTCACGGAAACACAAGATGTCTGTCCCTGGAGTTATGAGATTAAAGACGTAGGTCACCACTCAGTCTTTCCCCTGCTGGGATTAAAGGCGTGAGCCACCACTTTCCTGACTTGACTGTAGGTGGATCTGTTCTCTGATATTCCAGACTGATTTTATTAAGTATAAGATATATCACCACATGTATACATATATATACATATATATATATATATATATATATATATATATATATATATATATATATACACCCATATCTGTATATGCACGCCCATGTAATTGCTAAAGGTTTGTGTCACAGGCTTTGTGGAGTGTCTGCATTTTCTAATCAGATTCATTCCTCTGTATTAGTTGGTTTCTATTCCTTTGATAAAACACTGACCAAAACCAACTTGGGAAGAAAAGGGTTTTTGCTTTATCGATTATAGTATATCATCAGGGAAGCAAGGGTAGAAACAGGATAGGACCCGGAGGAACATGGCTGAGTGGCTTGCTCCTCACAGCCTGCTCAACCTGCTTTTTTATAGCACACAGGCCCACAGCCCAAGGATGGCACTGCCACAGTGAGCTGGGCCCTCTGCCATCAATCACCAATCAAGAAAATGCCCCCACAGACTTGCCCACAAGCCAATCCATCTAAAGAAGAAAGTTTCTCCATTGCTATATCCTCCTCCCAAATGACTCCACATGTGTCAAGTGGTCAAAACCAAAACAAAACAAAAAACAAACAAAAGCCCAGCACAACCTTCTTACCTGATTCTACCCACCCCACCCCCAAGAAGGGAGAGTCTTGGCATTGTTTCCTGATGATTTTATTAACATTTTTTTCCACCTATTATGGTTTATTCCTCTGCCCCTTCCCATTTCATCCCTCTAGAGAAGGGTGTATTGGTAGTTGCCAGGCACACTGCAGTAACAAACAGCTCCCAGACCTCAGGTACCAGCTCTATCTGCATGCCATGAGTCAGCGAGGCCCACTGTCACTGACAGGGTAGTCACCATTTCAAAAGCTGCCAGTCATCAAACCAAATGGAAAAGAGGACCCTAGAAGGTATCACACTAACAGCTGGAAGGTCTGGTATCGTTGTGATTCACATGTACATCACTCATTAGCCTTTGACAGTCACAAGACACATCCATAAGCCCCTAGGCCAAGAAGTTTGATCTAACTGAGCCAAAATCGGATAATGGCAAACCAGGAATAATGGCCACAACTTCAGACTAGGCTGCCTCGGCTCATTTTGCCTTGCTCAGAAGCCTTCTGCTTCGTCGGGGTGGTACTTTCTCTGTCTGAGATAAGGATGCCCGTGGGCCTGGCACTGGATTTGGAATCTAGGCCTTGTGTGCCCAGGCCAGCTCCACCTCTGAGCTGCAGCCACAGCCCATTATAACACTTTTTTTTGCTCTGTCCCTTGACCCAAGAAATCTCTGATTTCTTCTCTTGCATCAACTTCTAGATTCGTGGGTATTACGGTAGACATCACACGTCAGCACGTACAAACTTGAGGGTTTCGGTGGTGGTGGTTTGGTTTGGTTTGAATTGGTTTTTGCTTGTTTGTTTTTCAGTAACACCAGGGAGGGGAGGGGAGGGGAGGGGAGGGGAGGGGAGGGGAGGGGAGGGGAGGGGAGGGGAGGGGAGGGGAGGGGAGGGGAGGGGAGGGGAGGGGAGGGGAGGGGAGGGGAGGGGAGGGGAGGGGAGGGGAGGGGAGGGGAGGGGAGGGGAGGGGAGGGGAGGGGAGGGGAGGGGAAAGAAAATAAAAGAGGAAAAGATGAGGAAGAGGAAGGTGAGGGAGAGGTGGAGAGGGAAGGGAAGAGGTGGGGACGGAGCTAAAAGGATGACGTTTTTGTATTCATTACTCTTTTCACGCTTTCCTATTGAGGACTGACCCAATTTTTTTTTCTCCTTCTACACTTCTACGCTAATCCCTCTGCCTCCATGCTCCACCTCCAACTTGTTACTGAAGAAAAAAAGAAAAATCACTCAACCCTTTATGTTCATTTCTTCACTGTTTGGCCCCAAATGGTGAAGGAGTCTGTGAACCAATAGATAAGAGTTCTTTCTTCTTTGGTTTTCCAATACCCAAAGATTAGTGACCTACTTCCAAAACTTTGATTTTATTATTTTAAATTATGTTTGGAGAGAGTATGTGCAAATGAGTGGTTACCCACGGAATCTAGAGATGCCAGATCCCTCGGGAGCTGGAGATACAGGTGACTATGAGCTGCCTGGCATGGGTGCTAAGAAGCACCAGTTCTTCTGCACGAGTAGAATGTGCTCTTCACCACTTGACCATCTCTGTAACCCCCAGCTGGTGAACTGTTATCCAGAGCTGGAGTAAATAAGAGGGGAGCCATACCTGAACAACAGTACCCAGTTTTCGCATCTTCCTCTCATTTGGTTACTGATGACTCAAAAGCCAAACTGCTTGAAATGGTTTCTAAATATATGAGGAGACTCCTCAAAGATGCCTCGCAACAGCGGTCCTCTTCTTCCTTCTGGGCATGCCCGCCCACTGAGTGCAGACCCAAGCACCCAGCTCCATCATCCCTCCCATCCCCTAACTGCCTGCTTATTCCTGACTTGAAGTTGGGTGACATTGCTTCCAACACTTCGCACTTCATGGTATCAGCACAGGACCCAACAGGGCTCGTGACAGCAGAGTGTGGACGTCATGACACGGATCCAAATGACAAACTGGATGACTCAGAGTCACCAGGCCGCGCTCACCAAGTCAGATCTACAGTCCCTGAAAATCTCCCAAGAATCTCAAGATGGCTTAGCAAGTAAAGGAACTTTCCACTAAGCCTGAAAACCTGAGTTCAATCCTTGGATTGAAGGAGATGGTTGAGGGAAAGAGCCAACTCCCAAAAATTGTCCTCTGACACACACACACACACACACACACACACACACAGAGGCTGTGTCACACTCAGACACAAATAAATAAATGCAACATTTTTAAATTTTTAAACTTTTCCTGTTAAAAGAAAGTATTTTTGAGCAGTGAGATTCCCCAGAGGCAGCACTGCCTCTATGAGACACCTGAGCTTCACATAGTTAGGACCCCTACATTTCCCACATACAATACCTCAAAAACAATAGTTCCAAGCGGAGTCTGGTATGGTGGAGCACATCTACATTCCTGGCTACTCTGGAGGACTGAGGCAGGAGGATCACAGCTTCAAGATCTGCCTGGGCTACATAAGGAATAAGAAGTCTGATTGAGCCATCTATCTCGAAAATCTCAAAGAAAATCAGGGCCAGGACATGTAGCTTAGCGGAAGAGCCCTGACCTAGTGTGGGCAGGGCCCTGGGTTCGGTCCCCAAGACCTAGGGCAGGATATATGATACAATGGATAAAAGTTTTTGCTACCAAGCCTTCAGGCCTGGAAGGAAAGAACAGACTTCCAACAGCTGCCCTCGGACCAGCAAAAGTATCCACAAATACAATAATAAATAAGTAAATAAATTTTAAAATATTTAGGTTTATTTTGTGTGTGTGAATGATTTACCTACGTGTATGTCTGCACCATGTATGTGCCTGGTGTCTGTGGATGTCAAAGAGGGTAAGGGCTTCAGATCCCCTGGAACTGAAGTGACACATAGTTGTAAGCCACCCATATGGTGCTAGGAACCAAACCCAGATCCTCTACAAGTGCTCAGAACCACACTGAGCCATCTCTCCCGCCCCCAATAAACCTTTTCTAAAAAAGAATATTACAACCAGACTCACATTTAAAAAAAAAAAAAAGGTGAAAAGAAAGATGTGGTAGATGAAGGGATGAAGAATTCTAGAGCCCTACACCAGTGCTGACAGGCCCTGAACGCCTAAGCATCCCTAACCCTGGTCCTAAGGCACAGTCCGCTGGAGGGCGTGGCCTCTTGCGGATCCGCCCCCGGACCTGGGCCCCGCCCCCGACCTGGGCCCCGCCCCCGCCGCGCGCCTCCCGGCTCACCTGACCCGCCCGCCGCTCACGTGATCCTTCTCGCCTCCGCCATCTTGGAGCCGCGGCCGAGGAGGGGGCCAACCGAGGGGGGAAGAGAGAGGGGAAAAAGAGTCGGGAGCGAGGCGGGCGAGGACGAGGGCGAGGGCACGGCAGGGTCCCGGCTGGCCAAAGGAGGCTCGCAGAAGCGGCAGCCCGCCGCCCGACCGCAGGTACCGAGCCCCGGGCCGCCCCTCAGCTTGAGCGCCGCCGGCCATGTGCGGCCTCGCCGGTGACGCCCGCGGCGCTGCCACGGCCCCGAGCGCCCGGGCCCTGTGTGCACCGCCGTCCGTCCCTCTGCGGGGGTGCTGCGGACACCCCCAGGTCCCGCCGTGCCGCTGGGGGTGGGGGACCCGCTGCTGCTCAGGCCCGGCTCAGGCCGGTGTTGCTTCTGCAGACGTGAACTCGCTTAGGCCGGCCGGGATGGAGCCTTAAGTTTCTGTAATCCCATTGACCACTGTGTGGTGTAGGATCAACCAAGGCAGACGAAAAATAGCAACCCTGGCCTCCCACCACTGACACGTCCTCCGAGATGACTGGTGTTTCCAGAGGTCGCCTAGACCATTGGGGAAAGCGCCCGTCTTTCCAGACCTAGGGCATCCCGATCGTTTGTTTGGAGCGAGGCCTGTGTGATTAATTAGGCCCAGGTAGCCCCCCCACCCATCCCCGGCCCCAGGGCGGCCTTTTTAGGTTCCCACGGTGAACTGGAATTTGCTATCAGTCTACATCGCTCAAGGCAATTACTGGATTTATCACCTTTTCTGAGTTTGTACTTTCCACTGAAGTCTGATTCCGTGTATGGATTGCTTTATTGATTAAAAAAGAGTCTGACCCTTCGTTTCTTTACCATGGTGACTCGTTGGAAATTAACTTCGGAGGACGCCCTAGCAGTGTACTCATTTTTTTTTTTTTTAGCTATAATCTCTTAAGTTACTTTCTACATGAACCGAATAAGCGTAACTTTTGAGCAGATAGAGGAAACAGCAAAGAAATGGAGGACTAGGGCACTGGAAAATATATAGGTCAAGCCACGCTCACATAGCCTTTCCTGTTAACCATTCTGCCCACTGTGTTTGACTAATTTACATAATCACCCCTGAGGCTGTAATTTCGGTTAAAGTTAAAGTAGCAATATGTCATTTATTATTCTATATTGGTTAGAAAATTATGTCAGTAAAACCAGTAGTTTGCTGAGTAAATTACTTGCAAGGTGGGAGAGGCTTAAAATATACAATTGTTAAATGTTTCCAGACACATTCGTTTTCAGTTTCTGCAAAATCTTCTACTTGTTAAGTAAATTATGTGCATTTGCCTCATTGCATGAATGGCCTTTTGAAATTTCCTTCTGGTGTTAAGTATTGGAAGTTTCTTGACCAGCAAAATAAGTTTTTATGTTTTGCCAAGAAAGAGAAATGTTCGATTCTCTTTACTTTCCTTTTTGGCTACAGCTGGATTGTGAAGATTGAACCAGAAGGCTGCATTAATTTCAGGAATTGATTGGAAAGTCACTGGCTCTGCTATTGACAGCCATGTAACTTGGGTAAGTCACACACACCTCACCAAGTTGCCTTATTTATAAACTATGACACCATTGTAACAGGACCCAAAGAATTCTAGGGATCTACTACAGGAAGATATTTGCTGCTGCCTACCTACCATCTGTTTCTCATCTCCATGTGGGTGTTTTATTCACCTTGAAGATGGAATTGGTATACTAGAGAAAGCACGGTTTTAGAATGCCATTGGCATGAATTCCAGTTCTTAATCCAGATACTGCCTCACATCTGTGAGCCTCAGGTATATTACTTTCACCTCCAAAGGAGTGACTGGGTATCAGGAATTATAGGGATGTTACAGGAAATGAATGAAGGCCCTACTCTGAGTTGTCAGCTCAAGAGCAGTGGTCTCCAGCACTGTGCTTTGCTTGGAAGCTGAATACAGCTTGATGTTAGTTAGGCCTGTGTCTTAATTGTAGCCACTAAGTCAGAATATTGTCTCAGTCTAGGTACCAGCTAAGAAACTCTATACTCTGTTTATACTTCAGTTTTTTCTTAGTAGCTATTATTGCTTTGAGCTGCGAAGATTTTAATTTAATTAGAGCTCACATTAGGAAGGTCTAAGGTTTTGAGTTACTTCAGTTTGTAATTCCATGGTCTAAAAGTTTATCCAGCTTTACCCTCACATTTAGCATTAGAAGAATCTAAAACAGTAACTTGCCTAGGGTCACACAGAAGAGGGAGGGAACCTACCTCCTTTGGTTGAAACAAATGTGGAAGAAATATTTGAAATTTTTTGAGAATCTGAAAGAGTGAAATTCATTTTCTGTCACTTCTGTTCTTTTGGGAGTGGAGCTTTGTTTGTTTATTTGCCTGGTTGGAGAAAAAAAAGAAAGAAAGAAATCCTTAGGCTGAAAGAGAATGTTCTTTCTATCGTCTTGTTCTGTCTTCACATATACCCAGAAAATTACAGCCCTTTCTCTGAGCCTGCATGAATTGTACTCACACAGCTATAACCAAAAGGAGCTAATTAGATGCACAAATACACCAAATAGCAAATTATAGGAACATAAAGACAACTGAACTTGTTCACTTTCCTTGGGAAAGACACTAATTATAAGCTTTTTCCTGTGGATTACTGTTGTCAAGAACAGATCTGAGAGACTCTGTGGGAAAGACTATAGAACGTGTCTGGTTTACTTGAGCTGAGTTGATCTTCTGATCTAATGGGTGTAGCTAGTGATTCCAAACAAGAAAGCTCCCACTTGACTGATGTCGACAGACTTGGGTCCTAGGGAACCTTCCTCAGGTCCTACCTCAGGGAGCATGCATATTCCCACTTGTAAGATGTCCATGTTAGAGCAGGCTTCCTATATCTCAAGCTTTCTTGTCACTCTTACCCATTTATTAACAGCAGGGACGCAAACATCATCAAACTCAAATCAGGATAACTCATGGAAGTTGTAGTTAGAAAGGTAGTATAGGCAGGCAGGCCACAGAGATGATGGAGTTAGCAGAAGGGCAGTACCAAAGCCCCAACCAGATTTGTGGAGAGAAGCTGTCTGGGAATCTTCTATGATGAAGCAAGCAATTCAGGGCAACCTAGAAGTAGAGAACCAGGTCATCGACTGTCCCTCTGACCCTCGTGGCTCTCTATTGGCAGAACCAATGCATACCAGAAGCAGTAGTGATAAAATCCCTCCTGGGACACAAAGTCCCATCAGGACACCGGACAGCATCTGCCGTGCCCCTAGATGCTGAGATCTGGTGGATATCCTGCCTCTTCAAGAAGCCTTGTGCCTGCTCTCTGCCCAGTGGAGCCTTTCAGTCTCTCAGGACTTGGCTATTGTGTGCTTAGTCTTCCCTAGTTTCTCAGTACAATACCTATATCCATCTGTGAGTAGCATTGTAGGGTGTAAAATGGTCCTGTCTGCCTGGTTGCTTTCTGCATTGCGCATTGATTGTGGTTTTGCTTTTTTCAGCGTAGGGTGGTAGTTTTATTTTTTGGTTGTTTTTGTTATGAAAAAGTTTAGGTATTTGCACAAGTATGGGGATGAGTAGTTAATCATCCACAAACCCCCCTTCACTGACAGAATCAATTCTTACCCTATCATATCCCCCCAGCCCACCCTACTTCCATTCCCCACTATCATTTCTTTGAGCTGTTTATGGCAGTCTCTTAAGTCCAAGAGAAGGTGTTCAGATCCATTCTGTTCGTGCTGTGATTTGAGTCAGGCTTGTATGTTGACTTTCTTTAAATCTCTTAGTCAAAGTTTAGCTCACTTGACATATATAATGTATAAATAAATATCTACATATTTACATGTACCATGTGTATAATACACATGGACTGCATGAATGGTCTAAGAAAAAAATTGTGGAAAAGAGTTGGTTTTAGTAACCTCCTCTCCTGTGTACCTTACTAGGGGATGTTTGTGACCTTTTATTTAACAGACTTTTCTCTTAATGAGTTCTTGCTTGCTTGTTGATTTTGCCTGCAGACCTAAACTGGTTTTTTCAGGTGTTTCTTGATGTGTTTTATGTTGTCGTATTGGTTTGATAGCTGCCTTACTGTACTTATCCCCAAATGTATGCAGCCTCTAAAATGAGATACTTACATAAACGTTCTGGGGAAATTGGAGCATCTGCCGTAAGTTGCCATTAGCTCTTAATGCCTGAGCACACACAGCTTTGAAAGTGAGTGTTGTGTCAAATACTTCTGTATTAGTCTTTTTCTTGAGCTTAGACGAACTCCTCCTCCAGATTTTACTTTCTAAGGAACACACTGAACTCTCCACAGGGAGCAGTTTGCACCGCTCTGTCTTCCTTTTATTGGATCATTAAATAGGAGAGAGAGAGAAATCGGGAATCACCTTTGTAACACTAGGTACCTGTGAGGTCTGTTGCGCAAACATTTACTGTTCTCTGGGTTATCAGCTAGCCTGGTTATCAGCTACTGTTACACGCATGGGAAAGAGACCTTGGCTTTACAGTATAGAGTCATATCAGGCCAAGAGACTGAAAATATGTGTAGATTTTGTTACTTTTATTATGTAACTAAGATACCTTTAACAGTTGAACTGAATGATACCAAAGAGTCTTCGGTTATGGCCCCATAGGGAATTCAGCATGCACATGAAGAGCCACAGTTCCCTTTGGCCAAAAAATACTGGATTCTTGTTTCATTTGGGGTGTTTGTGCATTGCACTTGCATAAGTGGAGGTTGTAAGTCAGTGTCAAGTGTCTCCCTCTCTTGATTTCCATTCTTCTCCCCAACCCCTCACCCTCCACAAGGTTTCTTCATGTAATAGCTCTAGGGTTATAGGCATGTGCCACTGTGCCCAGTGCCCAGCTTTTATATAGGTGCTGGGCATCCAGACACAGGCCTTATGCACACAGCAAACACTATCCACTCAGTCATCTCTCTCTCTCGCCCTTAAAACTGGAACCTTAAGCCAGTGAGATGTTTTTGTGGGGTTTTTAGTTTAGTTTAATTTTGTTTTCTGAAGGGAGTGGTTTTTGTTAGTTTGGTTTGGTTTTTTAAGACAGGGTTTCTCTGTAGCTTTGCTGCGGAGCCAGTCTTGGAACTCGCTCTGTAGACTGGACTAGCTTCAGATTCACAGAGATCTCCTGCCTCTACCTCCTGAGCCCTGAGATAAAAGGCGTGCACCATCACTGCCTGGCATTAAGTAAGATGTATTTAAGAAGGCACAGGAAGTTTTTTGTTTCTTCCTGAAGAACCACATTGTCGTCTCTCATTCTCTTCTCCAGCAGCTGGAAGTTGGGTGTGGAGGTCAAGAAGACTTGCTCTTTCTGAGGATAAGGACGGCACAAGTGTTGTGAGAGGTGTTTTCAGAGCTGAGGTGGCTGTGTTCTGGCTCTGGAATATGCCCTGCATTCGGTGGCTGTTACAGGCTGGCCCTAGAAGAAAGGCTGATGTTGGCTTTTAGAATAAAACACTTGCATTTTTGTCTGACATGGACCTAGAAAAGAATACTCATGCTAGAAGAAGTGGAAAAGCCACACCATGCAGCCAGAACTGGGAGGGGCAGGCCAAAGGTGCCAGTGGGGAGCTCTGTGGGGTATAACTTGTGGGCTAGGTGTGATCCTGGCTGGAAGCTAAAGGGCCCTCAGGCAAGATTCAGCCGTGTAGGGAGAAGAGTACAAAGCCTATTACTGGAGTTTAGTTTTTGGTCTATCATGTGGTGTTGAAAATCTTGCTGGCGTTTATTGAATGTTGTGGGTAAGGTTCCAGAATGTACCTAAAGTGTGGAAAAACAAAACTTGTTGTTGGAAAAGAGCCTAAACTTAAAAATGTGATCCAAGTCAACAAAATAATCTCACTTTAAGTCAAAGGAAATGTCTGAGAGGGTTGCCAGGAAGTCTAAAGAGTATTCAGAGGCCTAGAGGAAGGGTGACTTCAGGGTATGTTGTATCTACAAAGATCTGGGCCTTGCTGCATTATTTGAGCCTCCCATAACCCCATTCTGACCTTTTCTGGTGCTGAACCAGACCTGGAGTGGTAGCATTTTTCTTCTTCTTTGTTCTGGAAGGAGAAAGTCTGGGAATGAGGAACAGTTGACCACTGATGGGACCTCTAGAAAGCCACATCATAGTTTGTGGTTTCTCTGGTGGACCATAAATCAAAGGAAAGAAAAGGAGGAAGTGGATCATTGCTCTCATTTAGTTTCGTTTGCATAGTACTTCCCAATATTCAGTGTCCTTTATGGAAGACTAAAATGAGTATATTTTCAGAATTTCAGATATTTGAGCAAAAAAGTGTGATTTTTGTTAATGTACAGTAAAAATTTGGCATGAGAAAAAGCTTATCCAGAGTTGTATTAAATCATGTTGGCTTCACAGACTGATGCTTCCCAGTAGCTTGAGGTGACTGCAAAGACCCTGGGGATAGCTGTTTCTTTAAACAAAGAATCCAAGTCTTTTTAGATCTAGAATTTCAGGGGGAAAGACAGTGCAGGGTAGGGATGTGGGATAAATGTTAAAGTCATTCCCAAGGAACTCAAGGTCTCCTTCTGTCTCTGGGTCATGACCCCTTTGGCAAACCTCTAACTCTAAAAATAATTTTATGGTTGAGGGTCACCATAACATGAGGAACTGTTTGTATTAAAGGGTCACAGCATTGGGAAAGCTAAGAACCAGTGCCCCAGGAGATTGCATTGCAAAGTGGAATTCTGAACTGTTTAAGTCTGTATTGGGAACAATCAGGTGCATTGATGGGGACCTCCCAGCTTAGAGGGTATTTAAACATTTCAGTCAGACACCAGAGTTAACCTTGGTTTTCTACATGTCATGCATCTGACCGTCCCATAACCCATGCTCTCTGCTGTGCACTGTCCTGTCCCTAGATATGGAGGAAAGAAACAGCACTGCCATGTTGGTGCCAGAGATTGGAGAACAGGAGGCTGTGTTGGCTGCTGAGGGAGGCCTGAGTCCTGCCTCAGTTGACGAACAGAGAAAAGGCAGAGCAGACCCATTGGTCCATGTCATCCAGAAGTTAAGCAAGGTAGTAGGGCATGAGAAGTCACAAAGATGTCTTCTGATTGGGAAAAAGCGCCCACGCCCAAGTGTGACACCACACTCTCTTGAAAGCCTAGAGCACTGTGAGATTCCAGTTAAAGCAGCCGAGTCCCCTGCTGCTGGGATTAGGAAATCCGAGATGTCACAAGCAAGTTCCACTCTAGAGTCCTGTGCCTCAAAGGATGGGAAGGCTATGTCCTACCAGTGTAGCCTCTGTAAGTTCCTGTCATCGTCCTTCTCTGTATTGAAAGAGCACATCAAGCAGCACGGGCAGCAGAATGACGTGATGCTAATGTGCTCAGAGTGTCACATCACCTCCAGAAGCCAAGAGGAGCTCGAAGCTCATGTGGTGAATGAACACGAAAACCGTGCCAGTAGCCACGCCCAGCCCAGCTCCTCCTGCCAGGGAGCCACAGGGAGAAAGAATGAGACCATGGTTGACATCCCAGTGAGCTTGAGCAGTCCACAGAGCCATTCTGTCCAAAATGCACCCGCGGCAGAAATGGGCAGGAGGAAGTGGTACGCATACGAGCAGTATGGCATGTACCGGTGTTTGTTCTGCAGCTACACCTGCGGCCAGCAGCGGATGTTGAAGACACATGCTTGGAAACACGCAGGGGAAGTTAACTGCTCCTATCCAATCTTTGAGAATGAAAATGAGCCCCTTGGCCTTCTTGCTTCTTCTGTGTCTGCTGCACCTGGTGAGGTTGATGCGGTTGTCATTGCTATTGGGGACAGTGAACTGAGCATTCACAATGGGCCGTCTGTACAAGTACAGATTTGCAGCTCCGAGCCACTGTCTTCTTCATCTCCTTTAGAAGAGAGCACAGAGGAGGGAGTACACCTAAGCCAGTCAGTCACCCTGGACTCTAACGAGGAGGAAATGCTGGAGGTGATGTCTGATTCCGAGGAGAATCTGTTTGCCGATAGTTTGCTCTCCTCAGCACAGAAAATCATTAGCAGCAGCCCAAACAAAAAAGGTCATGTGAATGTCATTGTGGAACGTTTGCCAAGTGCAGAAGAAACCCTCCCACCAAAACATTTCCTCATGAATGCCGAGATGGAAGAGGGGAAGAGCCTGAGTCCTGCTGGTGCCCAGACTGGGCATGGAGGAACCGGAGACATCTACCATGCTGATAAATGTACTGTTGATATTGGGGGGTTGATCATCGGCTGGAGCAGTGCAGAGAAGGACAGTGAGCTAGGTCAGGGCCTGGCCACTGATGAGAACGCCCCGCCAGGGCGGAGAAGGACAAATTCTGAGTCTCTCAGGCTGCATTCCTTAGCTGCAGAAGCCCTTGTCACTATGCCAATAAGAGCTGCGGAACTAACAAGAGCCAGCCTTGGGCACTATGGGGACAGAAACCTTTTAGATCCAGACACTGGACAAAGGCAGGTCAGTGGTCCATTGGCAGCATACTCAAAAAAAATCATGTCTCCTCTTAAGAACTCTTCAGATGGAGTGGCGAGTTTTAACCAAAGCAGTTCCGCTGTGGTAACACTCCCAGAGGGAAGGCAGGAATTGTCTGATGGGCAAGTTAAAACAGGTATCAGCATGTCCCTTCTTACTGTAATAGAAAAGCTAAGAGAAAGGACAGACCAGAATGCATCAGATGATGACATTTTGAAAGAGTTGCAGGACAATGCCCAGTGTCAGCCCAATAGTGATGGGACTTTGTTAGGGTCCAACGTGGTGGAGTACATCCCGGATGCTGAGCGGCCCTACCGCTGCCGCCTGTGCCACTACTCCAGTGGCAACAGGGGCTACATCAAGCAGCACCTACGTGTCCATCGGCAGAGGCAGCCTTACCAGTGTCCTATCTGTGAGCACATAGCTGAGAACAGCAAAGACTTGGAAAGCCACATGATCGACCACTGTAAAACCAGAATACACCAGTGTAAGCAGTGCAAAGAGTCTTTCCATTACAAGGTGAGCGGTGGTCGTGAGGGTTGGCAGAGGCTTGTATGTGCAGTCCAGCCACGTTAGTTTGTATAGCAAGAAAATGAGTTCCAGGGAAGTTTGGTAATTTGCCCAGAGACGCCCCCAACAAATTAACATTAAAAATGGGCCTGAAAGTTGAGTCTCCACATTGGTGGTCCAGAACTCCTCTTTAGTCTACTGCCCTTTGTACCCTCAGCACCTGTTGCCTCCAGGTGCGTGCTTGTGGTTTCAGGCACTAGATTTCACGTATAAAGGAGTGTAGAGTAGGCTGACAGGAACACATTTGACATAACGGCTCTCTCGGCTGCCACTCAACCAGCCAAAAGTGATTTGTGTCGTTGCAGAAGGGAAGCGGGCAGTGAGCCTTATTGGGAGGCAGCAGCATAGAAATGAAGCCATATTGGCTGTTGCTGGACAGTTGAGGGACTTTGCTGGGGATCAGCCCAGAACCTCACACCTGCTAGGGAAGTGCTTGGCTGCACAAGTACATCCCCAGCCCTTAGTTATGTGAGAGTCTTACTGAATGTCCCAGGCAGCACTTCAACTTGAAGTCTTTTTCAGGCTCCCCCTCCTGTGTGCTGAGATTGTAGGGCTGTGCCCCCAGTCATGGCCATTGAATGGACCTCTGTGAATATTCAAGGCAGATGTTTATCTTACATACTGAGTCCAGCAGCCAGTATAGAATGTTACTTACCATTTGTAAAGAGTACTTGTGGTCAATCCTGGGGTCATTATTCAGTGTGCCAGGTATTGAAAACAAATTTATTGGCCAGCTGGAGCATAGACTGTCTTCAAGGATTACCTACAGTCAGGATCCACGTGGTGAATTTTTTTTAAAAAAGGAAAAAAGTTGCTTCTGTCTGAGGTTCACTGGAACTTGGATTATTCTCATGGAATTCCCAATAGCATGTCCAGAGAAGTCCCGATAGCAAATTGTATCCAGAGTTCTTTGCTGCCTCTGTCCTGGTTTGGGGTGGAAATAGTCCTGTGGCATCTCTAGCTGGTGTTAGAAGATAGAAGTTAACAAGGCCTGTGGTTGCTAATGAGCTCTGTTTGCAGGCATGTCGAGTTAGCCCCTCACTATCTGCCCCTTCATCTCTAGCCTGCTGACCCTGTGGGAAACATGTTCATACATGAAAAGAGAGATGGACTTTTTGATGAGATCACCTGTCTGCCTTTTTATAATTTCACATGTGCCAAATAGTTTTTAGTAGATTCGACTTTAAAATATTAGTTTTTTGAAAAGCAAGTAGTAAACAAGAACTTGGCTGCACCTGAGCACGTAGATGGGGTCCAGGTGGTGGTTTGTTTGTTTGTTTGTTTTTTCTTCTAAAGAGGAACAAAGTTGTTTAAAAAAAAAAAAAAAATCTAGAATCTAATTGATAATGGTCTAGGCCAAAAGCAGTCAACCCCTTACATCGCCTCCTAGTGACCATAAAAGTGTATTTGCTAGAAGTTATGGATTAATTTTCTCGATTTTCTTTTTTTTTTCAAGAGCCAACTGAGGAATCATGAGAGAGAGCAGCACTGTCTGCCCAACACTTTGTCAGTAGCTTCAAATGAGCCAAGAATTTCCCGTGATGCTGCTGATGGAAAGTGTGTTCAGGAAGGTATCTGCATTTTCATTAGCGTCTATTAACTGTACAGGATGATGGTTTTCATTAGGACATTTTTGTAAATGCGTGTAATGTACTTTGATCATGTCCACACACCCCCCACAGTCCGCACATGAGCCTTGTTTAATACAGGCCACACTGACAAATTTATGAGGTGAAAATGGAACCGTGTGTATATTCTGTGTGTGGGAATGAATCTGCCTTTGTTCCTAAGGAAATTCTGAGAACTGACTAGAGTAAATTACATCTAGTTCTGGGCCAGAAGTGATAGTTAAAATCTGCAGGGGTGTGTAAGAGCCGGGCTACAGCAGAGCCCTTAGAAGGTGATGAATCAGCAGGCTAGAGAAGCTGGAGCAGGGAGAGCCTCCACCCCTTCCCAGCACCAGACGACCTGCAGAGGCAAAGCTTCTGCACATGGCCGCCCCCACCTCAAACTTTAACTGAGGGTTCCTGCTGACATCTTCCTCTTCTCCAAGTATGACTGCCAGACTTCATCTGCATTATTTAAACACATAGGAACCTTTTATGTACTAGTTAGGTGCTAGTCGGCCGCAGTATCTGCTAATAGGAATATAAGAATCAAAAGATTTCATTAGAGTTCCATGAAAAGCGGATGCCACATCCAGAGAATGAGGGATAGAGTGTTATAAACTGTGCTTTCTGGCATTGGTTCATGTAAATTGATATGCTCTAAGTGTCTCCAGTGTGGTGCATAGTGTTTATGGGAAATAAAACATTGGGGTGACTTTCCTTTGTAGATTTCCTAAGAATTAAAGTTAGAAACAACTGCAGAATAAAATGTTTTACCGTAATGTCTCATTAAATTATACCCCAGAAAGCATAACTGATTCCAAAATGTTTCTGAAGGAACTGATTTTGACACCACCATAACACCAGAATCCCCTTGTCAAACAGATGCCATCCCGTAAAACCATCCCGAACAAAAGGAGTTTACGACATGGCATCTGCTTCCGAGGTGGATGGCTGAGCGAAAACAGTTTTGTTTCCTTCCTACAGAATAGCCCTAAATGCCTCTTTTTATTTTAATTCATTATGTTTCCATATCCCTTCTAAAGGAGACATTAAGCATTAGACATGATTGGCCCGTAAATCCTAATGAGGGAATAAAGTGCTTGTGACTCCGTAGCGCCACCTACAGTTGACTCCAGTGTTGGGCCTGTCTTTCCAGCAGCAGCAGAGAAAGCAAGGGCTTGAAACTACCCCGTGTTTTTAGCAGGCTGAATGAAGACTTCAACACGGCCACTCCAAAGTCATTGTTCCCATTTTACCCTGCTCTGCCGTTTTTATCTGTGACTTATGCACTTGCTCCTGGGACTAAAGGTGCATAAATTTAAAATTGTATGCCGTGATTACCTTTTTGCTTGGTTTGGGAGTTTTGTTTTTCATTTGTTACTTATTTTTGAGGTGCCGAGCAAGCACTCTTCAACCGAGCTTCAGTGTGGGCCTTACCATGTTTTTAGCTTACCCTCCTTAGCTGCATTTGCTGTTCTGTCATAGTGTAATGGGCATGGCTGACCTCTTCCAGGTCACTGGTGGGATGTGATTATTCAGTGTCATTCTTTGTCAGAGCTCTCTTAATTATTCCATAAGCTTAGGACACAGGACGGGAGGTAGGTGCATGAGTGCCACCCTCAGCTCTGCTGCTGTCTAGCACAGACTCCATTCCATACCTCATCTAACAGTACCACAGACATCCGGTCAAGCAAAGGGCACAGCACACCTTTCTTGAGCAGGGTCTCTTGCCGGGTGCTGGGAGTGCAGTGAAGGGTATCAGTGCCTTTGAAATCAGAACTGAACTAGTGGGTGTGACATCAGCAAATGTCCTGGCATGGTACTCCCAGACTTACAGTGTCTCTTTATGAAATCCAAGTTGTCCTTTGTTAGAGACCTGCTATTTGTACAGCTCTGGGTTTTAATGAATGCTAAAACTTTAGAGACTGTACCTAGACATGTGCAGAAATAGTGCATGACTTATTCAAACCATTTAGTGAAGTCCACTGCTTCCTGTTGTGTAAAAAAGATAAATGAAGCCACAGGAGGTGACGTGATTTTTCTCATTCTCAAGACCAGTGGCAAAGCAAACATTAGACCCAACTTGTTAAACTTTAAATCCAGTCTGGATCCTACTGCAAACTCTCATTCTGTGCTATATTAGGCTTTCCATCTGTCAGTTTTATTAGTTGTCATTGATCTATAATATTTCTCACAAAAAGCCATTATCCAATATTTCACACTACATTTTTTTAGGTCTTTAAAAAAAAAAAACCTATATTTGGAACAATGCCATTTATAATCAAGTCCAAGTTTTTAACCTACCAATTAAGAGCAATACTTAGATTGTAATTATGATTAGTGTATTAATGTTATAGATTTATACCAGAAAATTGGAACATTTTGTTCTGCCTGGCAGTAGTTATTAGCCAAAGAAAATTTCAATTTTAGAAAGCTTAAATTTAACGTAAGAATTTTCTTTGTTGAAATTGCAGCATGGGTTTTCTTCTGTGATTTTACTTTGAGATTGTGTGCACTCCTTCCCACCTAGGCTTGCTTCCTGCCAAGAGCACACGGCTCTCCCCACTCTGCCTGATCCTCAAGCCTCCATGCTTACCTGCTGTCCGAACATAGCACAATTAGAGTGAAGATGCCCTGGCCCCCAGTAAACAAAGCATGGGCTGTCTTCAGGAAACAGTGCTTCTGATAGAGTCCTACAGCTTGTGTTGTCATATAGGAAGTGCTCGTTTGCAGAATGAGCTAGTAATAGGGCCTGTCTTTACTGGATCTAGGTTAGCTACACATGAGGGAGCTGTGTATTTACAGCCTTTGTCCCCAAAACCAGTCAGTCTACTAGGTGTGACTGTGCTGAATTGTAGAACGCTTCAAAGTTGGCAACTGCTTTTCTTCTTCAGTTTAATTGAAGGCTGACATTTGGTAGTGAACCGAGCAAACCCACAGGATAAATAAAAACTTCAGATGTAGCTCCCTATGTATGACTCGAGGCCACACTTTATGTGGATCACTGTTTTGCTGCATGTATATATATGTACTGCATGAATACAGTGCCCATAGAGACCAAAAACAATCTCCTAGAATTCAGGTTAGGGCCGAGTTACAGACAGTTGTGAGCCACCATGTGGGTACATGGAACTAAGTCTGGGTCCCCTGCAAAACCAGCCAGTGCTTTTAACCACTGAGCCAACTCTCCAGCCTTTGACCACACTTTATAATACTTTATTATATTTAGCCTATTAGCAAATAAATATTTCTTTAAGACACAGTGCTCATTATTGATTAGAATAACACCTTTCAAATCCATAGTGTATCTTGGTTAATTTAGCTCCTAGACAGTTAGCACAGCCACTAGGAGCAAGTTCATTCTACTGTAGTACTCGGAACATGGTTACATAGAACCAGCCCTACCTGCCTGCCCATGTTTACAGGTCAGATGATGTTCATCTCATGCCTGCTGATGGTCTGGGTGCAGGAGAGTCTCGGGAGCTGCCTAACCTAGGAGAGCTTTGATTGAAATGTTGGTACTTTGTACTGTAATTACTCATTCAGGGTGGGGTGTAAGTGCTTGCTGCCATGTGAGTCCTACTCAGTCATTGCCTGTGAACCTCTCTTCTTGAAGGGAACAAGTCTTCAACCCAGAAGCAGTATAGGTGCGATGTGTGTGATTACACAAGTACAACGTATGTTGGTGTCAGAAACCACAGGCGAATCCATAACTCAGATAAGCCATACAGGTAAGTGCAATGACTCTAGAATTCTAATGGTTGTAATAAAATAATTTTATTTTGATGATAAATCTTTTAGGGACAGTTTTAAATGTGTGGAACTTGTTGAAACACATGTTAGAAATGGCTACATACTTGTTTTTTAAATCTCATTTTAGTTCATTAAGAAATGTTAATTGTGAGTCTCAATACAGTGAATATTTTGGGGCAATTGGAATGCTGGAAACTATGTCTGCCAGTTTTATGCTCTCATTTCACTTGAGTTTTTAAAATCAAATTTTTAATGAAACAATCTAAAGATGCGTGGATTTAATAATCATGTGCTGGGTTTGTTGAGTGCTTGCCTTGAAGCGTGAAGTCCTGTCTTCAGTCCTTAGTACTGCATAAGCTGGGGACAGAGGCTTGCACAGAGTGGCAACACTTGTCAGTTAGAGGCAAGTGGATCAGAGTGAAGGCCATCCTCAGCTGCAGGCACAGTTTGAAGCTAGCCGATACTGTATGAGCTAAGTCTTGGTTTTCTGTATTTAAAGTATCTATAGAGCAGAAAGCTTTGCAGGTACGGTAAAGAGCGCTGCAGTTCAGAACATCACATGTCTCGGATCTCAGCTGAGCTGTATCAGGCAGCATCCATCAGCACTTCCTGACTTCACAGGCTGCTCAGGGCCAGGTGTGTATGTGATGTGTTCAGGGCAAAGACTGCATTGAAGTTACATTATGTAGCACAGGCACATGCTGCCAGAAACAGTTCAGAGTCCTTACACATTTGAATTAATATTTGATTGTCATGTGTTCAGAAACCCTTTACTGCTGTCATGTTGTTCGTGGTTCAACATTCAGTGACCCAGCTTCAGAGACTGAGAGCAAATGAAAACCTGACACACTTATCTCATACAGGTAGTTCTTTGGCTGGGAGTTGGCTCAGTGCTTATTGCTGGCTGCTCTTCCAGAAGACCTAAGTTCACTTCCCAACACCCACAGCGTGGCTCACAACCATCAGCAACTCCAGTTCTGAGAGATCCAAAGCCCTCTTCAAGCAGCACCCACACAGGTGGTGATAGGCACACCTACAGACAAAACACCCATACACATTAAATAAGTAATTTTAAAGTGGTTCTAAAATATGTGTTTGTGCTTTCGTGTGTGTGTGTGTGTGTGTGTGTGTGTGTGTGTGTGTGTGTGTTACTAGCCTCAGGCCTGCAGATATCTGCTGGTGTTGGAGCTTTGGGAGATCCTCAGCTTTGCCTTAATACCTCTATTTTCAAGGTAAAGAAGGATTTTTACAAAACATGGCAGCCATTCATTATGTAAGTTCTGTACGTTCTAGATAAGGAATGGCTGCTGGGATGCACATATGGTTACACATGGTCACAGGGAACCACCTAGGAGAACCGGGTAGAGACAGAGACTGACTTTCCCTTTAAATCTCAGTGCCTTTATTCTTGAATGTAATAGAAGGTATACCAAATACACATGATTTGAGCCGGAGATGTATCAGGTCTAGAATTAGATCATACGTTCACTCAATAAACAAACATGTTGCAAATGTTATGTCCCAGGTGCTTTGCCAGGTTTGTGGGCTGTATTTCTAACAGAAAAGGCATCTTTACCACACAGGGTTGGTGGATAAACTTAGGGACTCAGACACAGGTTCCAGGCCCTGATTCACAGGACTGGGCAAGACCTACTCACTGAGTAGTGGCATGATAGAACAAGAATTATTTGTATACTACACATCTCAGCCAAAATGGGAACACTCAAAAAAAATACTGTGTAAAAGTACTCTCAGTGTGCATATAAGGTGCATGAAACATGGGGGGATTTGCTTAGATTTGCATCTCATTAGATATACATCATTCTCCAAAGTACAGAGTCTGAGCCACTTCAGCTTGCTAAGCTGGGAAGCACAACCTTCTTGTGTCTGTTTCACCCAAGTACCACAGCAGTCCTTTCTAATTACTTCACAACTCATCTGGTCCCCTTTTATTGCATGATAAACTTAGGATCAGTGTTTGGGTTTGTCCTCACAGTCCACTTGGTGCACGTTTCTGATTGTTACTTTCTTCTCTCTCAAGATAAATATGGTAGGTTCTCATAGAGCAAGAATGCCTTTGTACAGATAGCTGGTCTTTGTGCACGTGCCCAAGAGGCTCCTCGCATATTTGAGCAGTCTCTGGTGTTACGTCTTTTCTATAGTGGCAATGTCTTCTTTGCTTTTTGGTTTTATCTGTTCTAGTTCCAGTAAGTCCTAACCTGTCTGTGTGATCTGGCAGGTACCCTGTCATGTGTGAGTTCCTGGGCCAGCATTTCGTCCTGGTCTTCAGCCTGGCCCCTCCAATTTAACAGGGTTTGGGCTAAATTTCAAGCCTCCTGTTGTAGATGCTAAGTAAAGACTCACTCATAGTGTCTGATATGCCTTAATTTTTCTCATTTATAAAATGGCTCTGGTTTGCTTTACAATTTTCATTGAAAAAAATAAATGGATGTTAGTGTTGCTATGCCTTTTTAAAGAATTGGACAAATGCATATGCTACATTGTGTACTACCCTGTCCAAAAATATTGCTAGATTTTTCTATTAGTTTGCTCAGTTCAGGAACCTTTTCAGATCAAAACACTAAGATTGTTAGGTTCCTCTTTCTTTCTTCCCTCCTTCCTTCCTTCCCTCCTTCCCTCCTTCTTTCCCTTCTTCCTTCCCTCCTTCCCTCCTTCCTTCCTTCCTTCCCTCCTTCCTTCCTTCCCTCCTTCCTTCCCTCCTTCTTTCCCTTCTTCCTTCCCTCCTTCCCTCCTTCCCTCCTTCCTTCCTTCCCTCCTTTCTTCCTTCCTTCCCCCCTTCCCTCCTTCCTTCCCACATTCCTGCCCTCTCTCATTCCCTCCCTCTTTCCTTTCTTCCCTCCCTCCCTCCTTCCTTTCTCTCTGATGTATATGGGTGCCTATCTATATATCAGAGGCCAAAGTAGTCAGATCCCCTGGAGCTAGAATTCAAGAAGGTTCCAGCTACCACCTGTGTGTTGGGAATTTGAACTTGGGTCCTGTGGGATATCAGCCCATGTTTTTAACTGTGTGATCCATCTCTCTAGCCCCTTTGGTTAAATTATCTCTCTGACCCCACCTCTTCTCTCTCTTCCCTCACTCTCCCTCTCTCTTCTCTCCTCTCACTCACTAAAGCTAAAATACATTCCAGAAATTACATAATTCCCAAATCCACACTTGATAAATAATCACAAATTCTTCTCCAGCTTTTGACAGCACCCCGTCTTGGCCTTCCTGTCATTAAGTACCCTCACCCCTTCTCACAAGCACCATCTTGACTGATAGCGTCATAACTTAATAGAAATAGAGCCATATGGTGTGTAGACGTCTATGCCTTTTTACTCATTCTTGTGTATGTGAATGCTAATAAATTTCTAAATCTCATTTCTATATTACATTCTATTTTAAGACCATAATACATAGCTAGGAGTGTAGCTCAGAGGCAGGGTGCTTGCCTATGTATACAAAACCCGAATATTGATCCCTGGAGCTACCGAAATTATTATTTACTCATTGTATTATTTATAGACATTTGGATTGCTACCAGACTCTCTTCCTTGTTTGTCATGAATAACTCCATCTTGAACATTCCTTCACTTGCTTAGGGTGGGTGCACATAGGAAACAAGCCCATTTCTGCTTGGTTGGTACATTGGAGTAGGCTCTCTGAACCTAAGGTAGACACAGTGTGTTTAACTTGGACAATGTGAGCAGCTGTTGGGAGTGCTGACGTGAGCCCTGCCCTCCTAAGTGCTGTGTGCTGTCATTGGATATGGCAGTTGCACTGATCCCAGATGTGGCTGCTGCCCTCTACTGTGGTGCTTTGTTTGCCTGTCCTTGCTGGTGTGCAGGAGATCATCTTTATTCTGTATGGATGGAAGTCCTTTGCTTGTGCACTGCTGACACCATCCTGTGCTGTGGCTTATCTGATACTTGATATGCCAAAATTCCCAGTTTCCTTAGGAACAGATTTGTTCATTTGTATATGGGACCCTTACTTATCTAACTCTGAAAATGGCTTTGATTTTTCTCAAGAATCTGGTAGGTAATGCTATAGAAGTAAAAATTGGCATAATAATCATAAATAAATAAACCTTAAAACAACAATAGGAAGGAAAAACAAAGCCTCCCAGGCTTCTGGCAGTGAGAATAAGAGTGGCCTGGGTCCATGTCAGCCAGTGATGAGTGGTCATGTGCCAAATGAGTGCTGCTATTTGGGATTATCTTCCTGTCAGCTGTCCTAGGCAGGTCCTAGGCTGGGATGCATGGAGTGCCTTTCCCCAAGCCACATGTCAAGTTCAGTTTGAACCCTTGCTCCTGTGGACCTAATTGCCTGTGCTGTACCCTGGAGGGAAATTCCAGGCCACTCCACATCAGTAGTGTGAGACAGCAGATACTTTCCTATGCTCAGGGACTCTGGGTCTGGAATGTGGAAAGGACACATTCCACATGGCAGGTCTGGAGCCTCTGCAGGGAAGGTTTAGAGCTAGGGGAGAACAGACAGCTAGGGGTTCATCTGTGGAAAGTTCCCTAACCAGTCTGTGACTGGTACTGTACTGTATTGGCTGCACTTCAGCTGGAACATGTCCACAGGTGTTCACGTCTGCAGATAACGTCCTTTATGTCAAATGGCATCGTGTTTCCACATAGTCTGTGCACATGCTTCTGTGTGTGTCAATCAACTGTAGATTATATCTAATAAAGTATCAGTGCTGGCTGAGTAGGTATTGATTAGGGGATAACAGACGTAGAACGTGTGTAGATTTAGTGAGGTGAAGTTATTTTTCCAAATGTTTTCCATTTGTGCCTGTGGAGGGCTGACCACAGTCGTATGACTTGAAAGCCACAATTAAACTTACGTGTGCTTTAATCTGTAGATGTTGAATCATAAATCAGTGTTAACCTAAGGGAGAGCTCACATTTTAGAGGCATGGGTTGGTTTTAAAGAATACTGTTTACCCAATAATTTAATCTGAACAGTGGTGTGGGTTAGTGGGGGCTTGAAGGGACAAGCTGAAGGAACTTTTGTCCACAGTGACAGGAGCCTTTAAAGGCTTCTCAGACTTATTGCATAATTTAAATCAACATTTTTCTAGATCTCTTTCGGTTTTTCAAGATAGAGTTTTTCTGTATATCCTTCCTTAGCTATCCTACAACTCACAAACATTGACCTGCCTCTATCTACCTCCCAAGTGCTGGAATTAAAAGTGTGTGACACCACCTCCTGGCTAGGTCTTAATTCTTAAAGCGTAGAAAATGAGGGAATTCAGAAGGCAGAGACGGGTCAGTCTCTTTGAGTTCAAAACCAGTCTGGTCTACATAATGAATTCCAGAACAACCAGAGCTACATAGTTTTTGTTCCCTAAAAACTACAACAAATGCATCAAGAATAAATTGTATGTAATAACCCAAACCTGGCTGCAATATTTCCATTGAAATGTTTAACACATTAAAAACACATTTGGCCTCCCTATTCTGCCCTAGTCATTCAGCTTCTCCTGTCTTCCATCTGACCCTCTCACAACTGCTGTTAAATTAGGAAAGGCCCAGGCTAGGGAACTAGTTCTCTGAACCAGTACCTGCCCTTCTGTGGGGTTCTGGAACTGTATTAACTGCTTGCCAGTGATGAAGTAGTGATGAAACGCCTGTAGAATAATTCTGACCTGTTTTTAGCCAAGACCTAAGAAACCCTAAGTCTCCTCATTGGCTTCTTTTGGTGACAACATTGTTTTCTTATATCAGGTAGAAATGCTGTTTTGTGCAGTTATGAACCGGTGTTATGATCAGCATAGAAAGTGGCTGGTTCTGTCATTCCAGAACTTTGAGGCAGCAGTGGCTTATTGACAGGTTGTCAGGACTGGCCAGCAGTTAACTATTAGAATACTTGCTTCTCTTCTCAGGGATGATTTAGTGAAAAGATATGCATGGTTAAAGTGCTCATAGCTCTGTCACCAGCAGCAACAGGCAGCTCCACTAAAGAAACAGTAAATTGATGGCAGCTGAAGCCAGTACTGTCTGGGTGCTTCCACTCTGTGCTCCCAGGGGATGATGACCTAGATGGAGATTGGCTACTGCTACCTTCTTGGTATCTCTATTAGTCTCTGTTTTAAAGCATACGTTTTTTCTCCCTCCTGTGGGAATTTGATGGATTTTGATCAGAATGAAAGAGAGTCAGCACTTAGAATCTGACTCAGCAGAGCATGGAAGGCACATGTCGGTGAAGAGTGTGAGCACAATGAAGTAATGGAGTGGTGTTGTGCTGTGATCATATTCATTACTTTCCTGGTTGCTGAAATGAAATACCTGGTAGAACCAACTTAGGGAGAGGCTCCATCTGGCTCTCTTTTGGTATCGTGATGGCATGGTAGAATCCGTGGTGGATAGGAGCAGCTTTCAACCACAAAGGCAGGAACAAGAAGTAGCTTGTTTATACCTCAGTGGACCAAGAGTCACCCCTGGGACCCTACTCCTGGAGCCTGTCAGCAGAAGCAACTCATACTTCAACAGTACAGTTGTAAAGCCTGATGCTGACCTGAGTTTGATCCCCAGAGCCCACGTGGTGGGGGAAAAGAACCAGCTCCCACAAGCTGTTTGCACCTGTGCTGTGGATACACATAGTCTTGCTTGCTTATTCATATTCTCTTTCCCTCCCTCTCATCCTTTTGTTCTCTCCCCTTTTGTCTCTCCCTCAATAAATAAATAAATGTAAAAATAGACCATAACAGTGGTTCATTCTCAATTTAAAATTTATTAAGGGTGTGTGAGTGAGAAGTATGGGAACAAGAACGTGTCCGTGTTTGGGAAGTTGGCTTTTTCCTTTCAACTTCATGTAGGTCCCAGGTTTGAACCTGAGTCAACAGGCTTTTTTTGTTTATCTACAGAAAATGCATAGATTCAGCTAAGAAGTATGTATGATTGACATTCAGGTCTCCTTCCTGAAGCTGAGGTTCCTCCTCCAGTCAAGGGGGCATTGATTCTTATTCAGCTCATCAGTTTCTCCTCGTTGCCTTCCGAGGGAACTCTTGGAATCCTGGTCTCCAGGATAATTGCTCAGTAGAGAGGGGTGGAGAACTTTGTAAAGAGATTGAGGAGCAGGGGGCAATCTGATGTTTTAAGCACAGCTGAGCAAATGGAGTGCTCTGTCTAAGTCACCAAAGATTGTTTCTGGTTAGGAGATTTTGCAGAAAGTTTTGTTTGAAAAATCTTTTGTTGTTGTCCTGTTTATTTGTTTTGGGTTTTTTTGTTTTGTTTTGTTTTTTTTGAGACAGTTTTTCTGTCTGGCCCTGGCTGTCCTGGAACTCTATAAAAGAGGCTGGCCTTGAACTCACAGAGATCATCCTGCCTCTGCCTCCCAAATGCTGGGATTAAAGTCCTGTGCCACCATGCCCAGCTCCCCCAAACTTTTTAAAATGTGTTTGTCCTTCACAGACCTCCAAAAGTAATTTGGGTATTTAAATCTAAAATAAAATAATTCACTCCCTACATAATTATCTGTTAATTTAAGACATTTGTGTCATCAGTCCTGGTTTATCTCTGGCACTGTAAATGTTGAACATACTTTCAAAGTGCTATGCCCGGGGCTGGAGCCATATCTCAGTGCTTAGAACACTGATTACTCTCCCAGAGGATCCCAAGTTTGATTCCCATCACCACAGAACTGTAATTCCAGTTCCAGGAGATGTGAGGTTCTCTTCTGACCTCCACAGACACCAGGTACACACATGGAGCAAAACACCATACATAGAAATAAGTAAATTGTTTTAAAAAAATTATTTGAAGTGCTATGTTCCACACTTCAGGAAGGATGAGGGATGCCAAGATGGCAGGGCCCTTACGGAGTCTCAAAAGCCTTATGTTTTAAGTGGAGAGGTGGAACTTTCTCTTTTTCTTATGAATTACAGGAGGAAATAGACTCCCCAGAAAAATGATTGGTGACATGTTTGATTTTTTTATTTAGGTATCTTATTAATGCGCATTACGTAACAGAATAAAAACAGCTTGACAGTGGTGTAGAATAACTTCCCTGTTATTTATAATTCCCTGTAATAACCTTACACCCATTGAAATACTAGTGAGAAAATATTCACTAAATTGTAGCTCTGGATACAGGTTAATGTCTGCCTTAAAAATTTTACATCTGCAGTTTTTTTCAAAGAAGTTAAGAACTACAAAAGTAAAAATCAGAGGAGAAGCAGGCACCTTGTAAGCTAAATAAACTACACACCCATCTCTCATGTAGATAGACCTCGGTATTGAAAGCCCAAGAAGTGGGCCACGGTGATGCATAAGGTAGGATGGAGGATGCGTGGGTATAAAGCTAAGAAGAAAGCAAGTGAGAGTGAGAACATGGGAAAATAGATGTCTCCTTTGGGGATGACAGGCTTGAGATCTGGGAGATGCTGTTATTCTTCAGCAGGGTTATGCACCATACTTATCATTTTCTGAATTACACTCAGCACTTTCCCATGATTTTCAGAATAAAACATTTCTTTAGCTAATTATGAAAATTAAAGAAATGTTATGGGAGGATTGGTACGGTCAAGGCTAGCGAGATGGCTCAGTGGGTAAAGGCACTTGCAGCCAGGCCTGACAAGCTGAGTTCAGTTCCTGGATCCTGATCCTGTGGGAAGGAGAGGACTGAGTCCTGAAAGCTGTTGTCTGGCCTACACTCTTGAGCACACATCACACAATAAGAGTGCAGTTTAAGACAAAAACAAGAAGTGTTTTTAAGTGTTTGGAGTTTCATAGGTATTCCACATGAAATCTGTAATCAGCCTTTCTGGTTTTCTCTTAAATTAACTCTTGTTACATTGAAATCATGTTAAGCTTCTTAAGATTGATTTAGAAAAAATTAACAGCTTTACATGATGGGCTTTTCCATTGGTTCAGCAGGTCACACTCTGCACATGAGTCATGTTTTAGACTTGTCTTCATATATACAATTATGTGACTTGGGGGGGGGGGTGTTTAGTTTGTGCGTTTTTGAAAAATGGGATCTTACTGTGTGCCTCAGCCTCCCAAGTTGTTGGGTTTACAGATCTGCATTATTATGTGCATACACATAGTGTGTATGTATATATATGTGTGCATATGTAAATATAGACAACCCAGAGGTTGTCTTCTGACCCCCACACAAGCAAGCACAAACACATACATAAAACAAATAAAATGCCATTTAAAATATTCTTTTTTAAATGCACTATAAAACCTTTCTTGCTGGTTTTTATTTTCACTGACCATGGTTGACATTGGTTTGTGAGGAATTAATAGTGGGTGGGTGGGTGGGTGGTTCGTTGGTGGTGATGATGGTGTTTCTCTGTCATGTTTCATTATGTAATAATAAGCCAATTGTTTCTGTATTCTGATGGGAAAGCAGTGGCTGTGAGCTACATCTTTGTTGCTGTTGACAGCCATAGTGAACATTATGAACGTGTGCCAGAGAGCCTGTAAGAGAGAAGTCCAGGAAGATTGGTGGGTTACAGATGTGTGCCAAATGTTCTTCTTTGTGTTCACTCCTATACACAACTGGTGTGTTTGCATCTCTCCACATCTGTGAAGACTTTACCACATCATAAACACACTTTGTCTATGCCTATGCTGTATTTCCTTAGTTATTAGTGAGGCTCACCATCTTTTGCAAGTTTTTATTTTTTGGAAGTTCTGTTAAGAATTGCCTAGACATGGGGCTGGAGAGAAGGCCCAGGCTTTGAGCATTAGCTGCTCTTACCATAGGATTCAGGTTCTGCTCCTAGTACTACCACATGGTGGCTCACAGCCAACCACCTGTAACTCCAGTTCCAGGAGATCCACTACCCCCTTATGCCCTGTGAAGGCACTACACAGAGTGCACAGACATACATGCAGGCATAACACCCATACACATAAAAGTTTTGTTTGGAAAAAGAATTGCCTTAGCCTTGTCAGATGTAGTGGCACATGCTGTGATCCCAAATTCAGGCTAAAACAGGAAGATAATTTCAAAGGCAGCCCAGACTACATGGGGAAATTTTATTATGGCAGTGGAGTGGACCAGTGTTTCTCAAGGTCAGTGATCCTTGCCCGTATTCTTGATCCTTGGGACATGGGATGAGGGAAAAAAAAATGCCACTTGCTGACTTAAGAGTAAGTTGAGATCAGTTAGGATAAGAGTTCATCCATTGCTGTACTTATCTGTTTGCCAGCCCTGTCTTATGGGAATAGGGAAGAGGTGAAAGATCCATTTTGTTAGGCTTGTGATTGAGCACATTTATAGCATCATAGTTGTACAATATAAGCTGGAAGTAATATACTTAGGTATTTCCTACATAATAAAAACTTTTCTCCCCAGAAAGCCCGCATACAGGTGTTTATAGTAAGTTTATTCACAGTAGCAAAAGCTGGAAGCAAGCTGGTGAGTTATCTCATTCAGTAAAGTGCTTCTGAGCAGGCATAGTGATCTGAGTCAGCGCCAGAACTCACAGAAGGAAGAACTGAAAATCTTGCTAGTGTTTGTAATCCTAGTGCTGAGGGAGCAGAGACTGCTGGCTTCCTGGGGCTAGTAGCTGGCCAGCAGCCCAGCATACTTGGTGAACTCAAGACCAGGTAAGACCCTGTCCCCAGAAACAAGGAGGATTGGTGATCGCCGGGAGTCAAGGCAGAGCAGAGGCTAAGGACAGTGAGGCTCCTCAGCAAGACACTGCATGGGTACCCGAGGGTGAGTCAGCAAATGTGAGCACCACTTTAAACACGGGCTTGTAACAGGCCACACTAATGCAACATACTCAGAACTGCTTAGCAGAATTTGGGACTGAAGAGATGGCTCAGCAGTTAAAAGCACCAGCTGTGCTTCCAGGGGACCAGGGTTCTGTTCCCAGCATCCCCACATGGTAGCGGAAGGCACTCTACTGACTGAATCATCTCTCCAACTCAGATATATATGTGTGTGTGTAGAAAACGTGTCTGAGTGTTTTGCCTGCATTTGTGTCTGTAACCCGGATGTATGCAGTCAGTGCCCATGAAGGTCCGAAATGGGCATCGGTCCATGGAGCTGGGGTTAAGGATGGTTGTGAGTCACCGTGTGGGTGCTGGGAACCCATTCCAAGTCCTCCACAAGAGCAGCCAGAGTATCTCTAGCCCTGAAATCTCACATTTGGCTTTCTTGGTAAACAGGGGGATAAATCATTATACTTCTGGTTGAAGAATTTAAGACAAAATTTTGTGCTTTACTGTTAGAAATCTTCTTGAATCGTGTAATAGCTAAAGTAAAATGTTTTTTAGATTCCTAGAAAATGTTGATATCATAAAACATCCCCTTCCCGTTGTCGTTGTTTACATTTCTAATACCCGTGGAGTCCGTGTGCTCCTTACAGCCAGAGAAATTCAGTTCTCTGAGTTGTGCCTCAATACTTAGGAGGTTACAGTTGGAACCATTGTCAGGTTTTTTCTAATTTTTATTTTTAACTTTTTTTCTATTTAAATAGCATAACATCACTTTCTCCTCAGTGCCTCCCAGGATCCTCGCTCACACCTCCTGTGTCCTCCGCAGCTCCAGTTAATAACCCGCTTTCTTTATAGTCATTGTTGTGTGTGCGTGTTTACAAATAGATATAAACGCACCTTCCTAAGCCTGACCCCTGCACTGGACAAGCACTATAAGGAGAGTCGTCCCTGGGAGAGGCTAAGTGTCCTTCTCTCACCGGTCATTAGTTGCCTGTGGTTCTTTGTCTAGGGTGGGGTCCTATGGAGTTTTCCCCTTCAGAACTAACAAGACCAGTCTTCTTGGGCAGCTGTTTCTAGGAGAGACTGTTTCACAGCAGGCTTCCTGGTATTCCTGAGCCATAGATTTGGGAGCTATGATGTAAAAGTGTCCAGTTGTGGTTTTCTGTGGTGGTCACCGTTTGCTGTAAGGAGAGACAGTTATACAAGAAAGGGGGCTCTCACATAAAAGCCATCATGAATTCTCAGTGATGTTGTTAAATGGTTGTGATTTCCCTGGCACCTGTCTTTCAGGTGCTCTTTGTGTGGGTACGTGTGCAGCCACCCCCCTTCCTTGAAGTCACACATGTGGAAGCACGCAAGTGACCAGAACTACAACTATGAGCAAGTTAACAAGGCCATCAATGATGCAATCTCCCAAAGCAGCAGGTACTCCGTCCCAGCCCTCACTTAATTGCTAGCTACAGAGCACACTAGGGGTCATCTCCTAGCCTACAGCACAACCCACTGAAAGTTTTCTGTGTTCTGTCTTTATAAGAGTTCTGGCAAAATCCCCTGCGAAAACACTCTTAACCAACAGTGGAGAGAGAGCGGACCCTCCCACAGGCAGTCCAGAAGGCTTGATGTCATCCTCAGAGCTGACTTCCCAGCTGCCCAGTGAAGTCATAGATGCCGGTGAGATTGAGAGACTGAGCCCCACAGGCAGCGGCTCTGACATCTCAGGGAGGAGCGGTAGCCTGGCTGCACCAGGCACCGAGTACTGCATGCTGCTCTTCTGCTGCTGCATCTGTGGCTTTGAGTCGACCAGCAAGGAGAGCCTCCTGGATCACATGAAAGAACATGAGGGGGAGATTGTCAGCATCATCCTGAACAAGGACCACAGCACAGCCCTGAATGCCAACTAGCTGGGAGCGTATGGGAGGGACCCCTGAACTGCAGGTCAGTCTCAGTGCTCACTAGGCAGGGGAGCGGGACGTGCGGCTGGTATTTCATTGTTTGAGTGAAGAGAGAGTTGTGTGAGCCTGCCACCCTCCTTAGTGCCGAGTGTTTATATTATTACAGCTTACATAGTTCAGAGTCTGCAAGCAGATGAGTTGAGAGCCACATTGGCAGCTCTACAGTGACTCGGGGCTGAGGTGGGGAACACATCAAATGGGAGAGAGCGGTCTCCACTGTCTTCAGCGGGCAGCCTGCTGTGGAGTAGGCTTTATAAATTGTCTCCCTTGTTGATAAGAACTTAGCACAGACTCAGTGTAGGATATGGTCCTTTATACCCTAAAAAAGACAGAAGAGGAATTATAGATCACATTTGGGAAGTAAATTATTGTTTCAAATTAAAATGACTCCCCATAAGACTCAATCAACTCAGGTTCACAGAAATGGGTGACTTGGCAGAGGTTCTGGCAGTGTGAGCATACTGAGCCCACACCTCCACCAGCAGCAGCATCACCAGACAGCCTCCTCAAGAATGGGGTGAAGACGGTAGCGTCACCCGCCATAGAAATGTTCCAGCTCCAAGATAAGGATCTTTGGGAAGGCTGGAGGTGGTTACACAGGCTACAATCCACACCTGGGGTTCTGAACATGGGTTGCAGGTTTGAGGCCAGCCTGGGCTAGCAGGACTGGGCCTTATGGGGTTAAAAAGGAGTTCACTTGGAGAATAAGAGCTGATCCGATGCCTCAAAGCTAATACAGCTATTGAGCTTTTCCCTTCGTAGGGTTTATTAGTGTGGTTACATTTAAGGGAACATTGCAGTGTGACTGAAGTACAGTAAGAGACAGTGCATTTCTGAGTCAGATACTAACCTGGTCTAAATAGCAAGTTCCAGGCTAGCCAGGGCATCAAAGTAAGATCCTGTCTCAAAAAAAAAAAAAAAAAAAAATAGAATAAACAAAGTAATAATTTCCAAGAGGTCCAGGTTTCATTCCCAATAACCACTCGGTGGCTCACAACCATCTGTACTTCTAGGTTCTGGTACTCTGACCCTCAGGACCAGGCATGCATGTGGTACACAGTCGTAAATTTAGGCAAAACTAATAAAAACTGAAGTCTCTAAAAACAGTTTTGGAGGCTTGAGGATGTGGCTCAGCAGTGGGGCACTTGTAAGTGCATCTAGCCACAAGAAAAGGTACTTCATCAGAAATACCGATTGGTAGGTGGCTACAATATTTCTCAGAGTTCGATTGTCAGCTTGAAAGACGTACTGAAACTCACAGTACATTTGTGCTGAAGTTTATATTGTGCAGATGTGACCTCATTAGTCAAGAGTTTTGTGTCCTTTCGAAGGCTGAGGCTACCGGCATGCTGCAGTTTCTGTGGTTTTGGTCACTTACATACTATTTCATTGAGCAGATTCTGCATTGCTGTTAATGTAGGTGGTGTTTACACACCCAGAGTTGAGGGTCAGCTCCTGGGAGTACTTGGTCCATAAATATGGACAAGATTTCTACAGCTTTTGTTCCCAAAGTTCAAGTGTCGGGATATGAATTCCTGGCTTTCACATGGCACTGGGGGCTGCTGCATGGGCCAGATATGTGGAAACACTTCTGATTTTCTTTTTCCCACTCATTTTGATGATACTATTTAGAAAGTACTGGCCAAAACTTTGCCAGTTTTTTATTTGCTTTGATCTTAGGTAGCCTTTCTTTCTGTGTAGCCTTGGCTAACTTGGAACTCACTATGAAGACCAGGCTGGCCTTGCACTCAGAGATCCCCTTGCCTCAGTTTCCCAAAGGATTAAAGACAAGTGCCACCATACCTGGCCAAGGTAGATTTTATTTATTTGTGAAAGTTAATTCATTTCCAATAAGAGAATGAATTTATTGATATAATTAGATTCCCCTAAATTTACTCTGTGGATTTAAGTAAATTTTCTCATTTTCATAATTAAAACATATTTAACACCAAATGCAAATAATTTCCATGTTTCCATTTTTATCACCCATTGCTGTTGAACACACTAGATCTGTTTTTCATTGTGCTGTAGTCTAAACAGTATTAGCCTTCAGTGAATTTTCTGTGGCTTTAATTTTCTAGAATTATTTTAAAAATAGTAATCACCCAAACATCCCACCATTCCAGCAGTTTGGCTCTTCAAGTGATGTGTCCATCTTTACATGATTGCCATGAGTTTAAACTTCCCCCACCCCATCAGGGAAAATCAGCCCAAAGGTTCAAAGCCTCCACACTGTCATCTGTTCCCTGGATGAGGGACAGCGTGCCTAGTACACTGCGCACCCCACTGACGTTTCACAGCAAGCCTTAATCAGTCTTTATCAAGAAGCAAGTTTCATAATAACAGAAGCGTGTGTGTGGTTGTCATTGGGGAGACACGGTCAGGGTCACTGGCCACAGGAGTGTGCTGACTACTACTGTACGCTGTGGCGTGGGAACCCTGCTGTCTGTCTCTGCCCTGACCATCTGCAGATCTAAGACTGCATAGGGAGTGCTGCTTTCAATACATTAATTGGTCTTCGTAGACATGAGATGGAGAGATGATGGTGTGGTGTTTATAAATATTACCTTAGGGTTTTATCATCTTATCCCTTGCTAGAGCATAGGAAGCTAGAAGGTAGCCCCACTTATTCAGCCACATGCTTATTCAATTTTTTTCTGTGTCTACACCACATCAAGCAGCGACACCACCTAAAGCTTTTGCCCTGGACTTTTCGGTCCTGTTTGAGGTAACCATTGGTGGATTTGTAACTATTCTGTCTTTTTCCTCAGAAAACAAATGTGAGCATCATGTTTACATCACACCTCCCCAGCGTACTTGGCTTGACAAAGACGAGCAGGCTTCTCTGTTTCTCAGTTTCATAAACACTTTATTTAATCCTTTTTTTTTTTTTTAATTGTACAGCAAGGTGCTCAAAGTAATAGTTTATAAATATATTTAATAGAAACTTGAGTTTGACATTCATGGGCATAAAGATGTGTATTTTTTTAAAGAAATAAGTATTGTGTAACACTATGGCTTTGCTTCTGTAGCCAAAGTAGAGAAACTTCTGGAATACCATATGAAAAAGGGACAGTTGATTCTGACACTGTCATTAAAACTGGACGATTGGCATTTGGTCATGTTATGTTGCACATTGAGCTGCAAGCCTTAAGGCCAAAACTAGAGTTGTGTTTGTGGTAGGACCGGCCGCCTGTGCTGGAGAGTGCAGCTAAGCCACCAGGCACTTCTTTACCTTCAGAAGTACTGTGCAAAATTAAAATAATTTATTTTGCTTTACAGGAGTTTGTCATGTATTGACTTAAATATTGTATTTTGGTAATAAAGGTTTTTTTTGTTAAAAACAGTGGTTTCTAAATTTCATTAACAGCTCGTGTCCAATCTTGGGTTTATTGATTTAGAAACGTTTGTTTAAATCATTGACAACTTCCCAAGAGCTGCTTGGGTTTTATTAGTAGGCTGTTACCTTCCTGAGCTATCATTGGCTCTTAGTTACTACATTCCGCAAGCATCATTTAAAGGCTCTGGGCCTTCTTCTTTGTTTAAGGACACAGAAATGCTTTCAGTACTGGTCTGTGGGTGCTAGCTCCCTCACTGTAATTAGAACTCTGCTGAAGGCTAGTGATTACAAGGTTGGGCTCATCCTTTGATCCTTTTGTGGGATCATCAAATAATCTTTTGACGTGAGATTCATTGCAGGAGCTAGGAGTGCTTCACCTAATTGCAGCACAGTTTGTGTTCCAGAATCCCAGGCCTTCCTGGCTAGAGGTGAGTAAAGCCAACCTATCCCTCCACTGCCTTACAGCACAGGGGAGCTGATCCAGAACTCGGGTGGTTCCCACGGTAGCACTAGAAGTGAAGCACTTGCAGAGTGCAAAGAATGAGTTGCCAAGACCTAGTACAAAAAGATGGACAATATCTCAGTACTCTTATGTATTGACTGACTACGTGTTAAATACTTGGGCTATATTGAGCTAAGTAAGACAGTTAAAGTCACTTTCACTATGTTAGCTCGTTGTATTAGGTTTCTGGCCTGGACTTTCAGACCCGCGGTCCCATAGTCCCACTGAATCGCACAAACGCTAATTGTACACTGATTGTCCTGGAGCCCAGGCATGTAACTAGCTAGCTCTTTACCCTTAATCTAACCCATGGTTCTTATCCTGTTCAGCCATGGGGCTCGGTACCTTTTCTCAGAGCAGCATAGGTGTCCATCTTCCGGCTTCTCTGTGGCATCTCTACTCTGCTCTTTCTGTTCCCAGAGTTTTCTTAGCCTGGTAGCCCCACTCACACTTCCTACCTGCCTTTGGCCAATCAGCATTTTTATTAAAACGGGATGGGACAATTATTTACAATGGAACAACATAGTCCCCTACATTGGCTTTCCATTGCTGTAGTAGAATACCTTCAAAAAAACAACTCTGATGGTGGTGATGCATGTCTTTAGTCCCAGCAAGAGGCAGATGCAGGCGGGTCCACAGGGCTACACAGGGGACCCTTGTCTAGAAAAAAAAAAACAAAAACATAATCCCCCCCCCAAAAAAAAAAACTTAGAAAGGTTGACCTGGCCCAGGAAGTTCAGAGGCTTCTGTCTGAGGTCTGCTCTTTTGGGGGGCCCACCACCCAGTTCCCAAATAAATTACAGATGGAATCTTATTAATTGTAAATGCCTGGCCTTAGCATGGTTTGTTTCTTGCCAGCTTTTCTTTAAATTATCCCATCTAATTTTGGCCTGTGGGCTTTGACTGTTCCTTCACTTCTCTACATTTTACTCCATGGCTGGATGAATGGATGGATGCTGGCTGGATGCTGGCTGGATGCTGGCTGGCTGGATGCTGGCTGGATGCTGGCTGGCTGGATGCTGGCTGGCTGGATGCTGGCTGGCTGGATGCTGGCTGGATGCTGGCTGGATGCTGGGTGGCTGCCCCTCGGGTGCTTCTCTCCTTGTTCTTTGCTCTTCCCTCCTAGATTTCTCCTGTTTATCCTCTCTGCCTTTCAGCCCTGCCTACCCTTTCTCCTTCCATGTTATTAGCCGTTCATTTTTTAGACCATCAGGTGTTTTAGAGGCAAAATAACACAGCTTCACAGAGTTAAATGTGACACATCTTTAGAGCAAATGTAGAGCCCAAACAAATGTTAACATACCCTAAAATAATATTCCACAACACATCTGCCTTGTCACACTGCATTGAGGCAGGAGATTATCGTGGGAACCTGTGAACCAGACTGCACAGCCCATGGTGACGTGACCAGAAAGCTGAGGGGAGAGACAGGCAGGAAGCAAAACTGACCTACCCAGGGCGTGGCCAGGAGTGCTTCCTCCAGCCCATCAAATGGTGAATCCATGGCTGGGTTGGTTAAGCCCTAATGATACCGATTCCCAAAAGCTCACAGCCAAACCTAGCATATACACCTTTTTGGTCACTTGCAGCCAAATGACAACACATCTTAATGTGGCTACTAGAAATTCTTAAATTGCATATATGGTTTACATTATGCTTCCCCTACTGGTATAGATGAGGGGCTGGCAAACTGTAACCTGTATTTCAAATCCAGCCTGCCACTTGCTTCCATAAATAAAGTTTTAGTGAATCTCAGCCACATCCTCAATTCTCTGTTTTGAACTTTGTCAACTATCTTCCAAAAGTACAACAATGTGTTTCCATGTTTGGGTGATAAATTGTATGGCTCACAAAGCCGACATATTTAGTATCTGAAACAGCTACTGTGTAGTCAGACTTTTCATCAGGACCATGATCAGCTCTGTTCTGCCAGCCACTCTTTAAATATCTATTCAGAGACTTATTAATTATAAATACTTGGCTGATGGCTCAGGCTTATTACTAACTAGCTCTTACAACTCTAACCCATTTCTCTTCATCTATGCTTTGCCACATGGCTCGTGGCTACAGCATGTCTCGCTCCCTCTCCATCTCCTGGTGACTCTTCTGACTCTGCCCTTCTTTCTTCCCAGTGTCCTTAGTCTGGCTTTCCTGCCCAACTTTATCATCTCCAGCTATTGGCCAGTCAGCTTCCTTATTAAGTCAATCACAGGGACATGTTCACACAGTATAAAGGGCTCTGAAACAATGCTGAAATCTGGTCTCTATAGCTACCAGAAGTCAGAACATGTTCTGAAGAAGGCTGTTTCACAGTGGCGTTCAGAGCTGGGTTGCATTTCTTCCTTTGCATCTGTCTTGTGTAAATAAGGCTTGTATGTGCCACAGCATGTCTGTGCAAGTCAGAAGAAAATGCTGGAGTGGGTTCTCTTCTTCCACCTGTACATGCTTTCCTGAAATCAGACACCACACCACAGCACACACCTTCACTCACTAAGCCAGCTCACTGGCCCCTCTGTCGCCTTCATTAGCTACCTTTTCCCAAACTCTATAGTCAACACTTCAGATGATAGGAATGTAAAGCCGAGCATTTCGTTTCAAATAGCTGAAGTAAATACTAGACAATGCTGCTCTGGGATCCCTCCTGTTCACCTTACCATGTCTGCATCCCCTCCAGGCTTCACCCTCTGCTGTGGTCTCTTACACATTGTGGTGCAAATTGAGCTCAGTAAAGCCACTGGGGCAGGCTGACCAACAAAGAGCATCACCACCGCAGCCAGCTCCACTGGTGCTGAGGAGCTTGGCTTTGGCTTTGCTGTAAAGGAACTGAGGAGAAGTCGGAAGTTTCTTTTAGATCAGCCAGCCAGAATGTCAAATGGGAACATTTCTAGCTCAACAAATCGCCAGGCAAATCTGGTGTCTGAAGATGTATTCTTATTTTTAAGAATTTGTTTTTATTTTTGAGTGTGTCTGGCATGTGGATGCGGTATTCACCAAGGCCAGAAGAGGACATTAGATTTCTGAGAGCTGGAGTTAAAAAGGACAGGCAGTTGGTGATGAAGCAGCACAGAGTGAGTGCCCTGGAAGGGCAGAGGACTGTCTTCACCTCTGAGCCTGCTCTCCAGCTCTGACCACTGTGCTTAGAGCGAGGACTAAGCAGCCACTTGCTTAGGTGAAAAGACTGTAGCTCTCAGGCTCCAGCATCCATTTACTGTCTAGATTTATTGCTTGATCCATAAAGTATCGGTGAAATTATACCAGTCAATAACTTGTAATCACTTTGAACTGTTTATCTTACAAAAGATTATGCTAGGTCTTTAAATTAAAAAGCCTGAATTTAGACATCTTCTATAAAATGATATAATGAAATGCCATGCTATATAATGAAGTTATCAGATGTGCGCTTTTTGTGTACCACTTAACCAAATTTATACCAGTTGAGTTACTGAACACATATAGCAAAAGTGCCATTCTATCACAATTTGCAAAACTGAGTATATGACGAGTATCCCTACAGTGACATTCAGGGACATGAACTCTCCAGGTTAAGCAGAGAGCTTTATTTGCACAGATCAGAAAGTGAGGAATCCTTATTGTGAGCTCAGGCCTAACTAAGTGAAAACAGTTGGATCTGAGCTGATAGCCCACTGACATAGAACAGAACTAACATCTTCATTTCAGTTCTGAGATGAGCATTATTTTTCAGCTCTGCCCTTCAGTAAAATGAAGTACTTATAAATATCCATGTCATTGCCAGTGACATCAGTAACAAACAGTTTTAAATTAGTACTACAGATGGGACATAGCGCAGTGGTAGACAATGTGTGTAGCATGCATAAGGCCCTATGTTTCATCTTCAGAATAAAAATAAATAAAGAAAATTAATAAAAAAAATACTATCTTAGGGATGTTCAGATGGCAGAGTTCCTGTCAAGTATATGGAAAACCCAGGTACAAAGCCCAAGTCACAAAAAATAAATAAATAAAGTTCTTAGCTATTAAGTGTGTTCACAGTGACCTGGAATAGCACTTGCCAAAATAAAACATATTGGGCATGGTGGTGCACAGCTGTTATCCCAACACTTGGGAAGTGGAGGCAAGAGGATCAGGAGTTCAAGCCCAACCTCCACTACATTGTGGGGCTAGCCTGGGCTACAATGCAACCTTGTCTCTAAATAAGTACAAAGAAAAAGCATGTTACTCATTTGTTTCTTTTCCCCCTCCAGGTCTTTTATTAACACCTGCTGGTGTTATTTAAAGACCTATCACTACGGGACACATCTCCAAATTTGGGCCTTTTTCTACTTGTCATTTTATTAATTTTGGTCTCCACGTTCAGAAATAACATGGCTGCAGTTTGCTGAAATAGACACATCAATCCACAGCTTGCTCCTCTTGTTTATAGTGAGGTCCTATTTAAATTCAGTGCATCCAATCACGAAAGGTGTTAGAAATGTTATTTCAGGCTTGTGAGAGAAAGTACAGCAGAATGTGATTGAAATCTTAAGCTGGGTTTATTTCTGGTCCCCAGCTTCTAAGAGTTTACAAAAAGGTATTCAGGAAAAGTCACTGAAGAAAAGGGGTCTGGGCACACACGTGTGATTCCCCTGACTCAGAAAGCCAGGGCAGAAGGATCAAGAATTAAAGACCAATCTGAGCTACATAGCAAGACCCTGTCTCAAAATTTCCCCCCAAAATGGCTCAGTGGTTAAATCCCTGTGCTGATTCAATGGACCTGATTTGGATCTCAGCATCTGCCTGTTAATGCTACTTCCAGGAGATCTGATGCCTTCTCTTCAGGCACACGCACACACATGCAAAGAAGCACATGGAGTTAAAAATTCTTCATTATAATCCAAAAGGAAGCTATATGTGGCAGATTATGCCTTTAACCCTAGCGCTCAGGAGGCAGAAGTAGAAAGATCTCTTATGAGTTTGAGGCCAACCTCATCTACACAAAATTTGAAGACTATATAGTTCCAGTTCACTGTACAGTTAAAAACACCAACATCTGTGCCAATCTGGGACAACCCAGTGGTCAGTCTAAAAATGCTAAACAGAAGACTCCAGCATTTTGTCTGAGAGTCTTTTATTTTTTTTGTGTGTTTTTTTGTTTTCCCACACATGCACAGGTGTACACCCAAAGGCCAACAAAGAGGCACACACACAAGTGCCAGTAGAATTCTCTAGAGCTGGAATAACAAGCAGATGTGAGCCACCTAATGTGGATTCTGGGAATTAAGTTCAGGTCCTCTGGAAGACAGTACCTGCTCTTAACCACTGAACCATCTTTGCTGTGGGATAATGCAGTTTTGACATTCATATTGGTTTAATAAAGTACTGATTGAGCAGTAGCCAAGCAGGAAGTATAGATGGGGTGATCAGCCTAGAAGATTTCTGGGAAGAGGAAAGGTAGAAAAGCAGTTGCCAGGCAGGTGAAGAGGAAGCAAGATGAAAATCTTGGACTGAGAAAAGGTGGCTAAACATAGATAAGAATTATGGGTTAATTTAAGTATAAGAGCTGGTTAACGATAAGTTTGAGCTACTGTCTGAACATTTATACGTGATATTAAGCCTCCGAGTCAATTATTTGGAAAGCAGCTGCTGAATATATGAGTCTGGTAGGACAGAAATTTCCGACTACACAATCTCTCAAGTCCCATCTGGGAATTTAACTTTTTCTCTTTGTGACAGGTGCCAGGAAAGAATGGATGATGCACATGGGACACCAACTATGAGTTGTCTGTAAAGCATGGGATGGGGGGCGGGAACAAATGTGTCCAGTCCACAAAAATGCTGTACCGAGAGTGGGCAAGTTCCCTCAGCCTGGACAAGAGGGCCGTCTTGGCACATCCAGGATTGTGGGTATAGTTGTTGAATAGTGTATAGAAAATATATTCTATGAGATTGAGGCTAGCCTGCTCTCCATAGAGAGTTCTAGGCCAGCCAGGGCTCCATAGTGAGACCCTGTCTCTAAAGCAATGAAAAGTTTAAACAAATGTGGAAAATCAATGTAGGAAAAGCTCCTCTAGGGGATCTGATGCCCTCTGCTGGCCTCTCTGTGAGCACCTGCACACACACACACACACACACACACACACACACACACACACACACACACACACACACACACACCTCTCTCTCCCTCTCTCCCTCCCCGCCCCCCCCCCCCCGAAGCTGTGCAAAGGCTCTAAGGGATGTTAGTGGAAAAGGTAATTTCTTCAGCAGGACACTGGTGCTTAGCAGCCAGAAACCTGAGGTCTAGATGCCAACCTGTTGGTGAAGAGTAGGGAACTGCAGCCTGAGAACGGTGTTCTACCATGGGCCTTGTGATCAAGTAGGAAATGTCACAGGGAGGAAAAGAAAACTAAATCAGGGCCTAAGAAATGACTCCATGAAGAGCACCAGCTGCTCTTCCTGGGGACCCGAGTTCTTTTCCCAACACCCATGTGGCATGAGGGAATCAAACTTTCTCTTCTTACCTCATTCACATGATGCACTATATATGTAGACAAAATACCCATATACATCAAATAAAAATAAGTCTTATTTTTAAAAATCAGCCCTGTGTTTTACCATTATCTAAAAAGATTAAATGTAGGCCAGGGAAAGAGGGCATGACAGATAGTTTAGCAGATAAGGGCACTTGCTGATCTTCCAGAGGACTAGAGCACAGGTCCCAGCCACCATACTGAGCAGTTCCCAACAACCCATAACTCTAGATCCAGGGGTATCCAACACCCTCTTCTGGCCTCCACAGGAACCAGCAAGTATATGGCACACATACACAGACTAAGTAAAACAATAAAAATCTTCAAAAAAGGAGAAAATATTAAAAGGACAGAGAATTGCCAGCTCTTGTTCACTAATTTGAGGTGGGGTCACTACCAACACTTCAGTCCCAACTTCTGGGTCTTTGAGATTAGGGGTGCATTAGAGAAGCCTTTTATATTAGTGGGAAGAGGTTAATAACTATCCAGGATGCTGAGAGTAAAACATAGTGGGATAGTAAAGTCCTGACAAAGTCTCAGGAAATGTCACAGAAGGGGCAGGAAAGAAAATGTAAGACAGAGTTCATGGTGATACACAGAAAAGGCTGTCTTTCGGACATAACGTCACCATCAGAGTCATGTGCTCACTGTAACCTTACTTATCTTTACAAGATTTGGCCTGTCAGCATGAGGGAAGGGCTGTCGGCTACTGGGGTGGGGGTGATATTTTCTTCAGTACTGTAGCCACTGATAAGTTGCTAATGCTCCCACATTCATGTCAGTAACTAATTAAACTCAGTGGATCACAGACAAAAGGGAGACATGAGGGGAACTTGTTAAAAAGACAAATGGCCAGTGAGAGCAGGCAGGGTGTGAGAGAGAATGGAGTGAAAACCATGCATCACATCTGTGAATGAAAAAACTATTAAATGGGCAGAGTTTAACAATACTTCCCAGCTATGTTATACCTTGCTTGAGAATGTCCCCCATAGGCACATGTATTCCAACACTGAGTCCCCAGCAGGTGGCACTGCTTGGAAACGGGGTGTTTAGAAAATATGGCCCTGTTGGAGGGCATAGACCACTAGATGTGGGCTTTGATAGTATAAAGACTTGTGCAATTTCTACTTTGCTCTCTCTGCTTCGTGCTTACAATTGAGGATGTGAAGAGCTTCCTGCCTCAGCTGCCATGCCTGCCACTTTGCTACCTCTGCACCATGATGGACTCTCATCCTTCTGAAACTGTAATACCCAATAAACCCTTCCTTCTGTAAGTTGCTTTGGTCATGGTGTTTAATCATAGCAACAATAAAGTAATACACCAGAGTGTATGGAAGAGAGGCACAAAGGAAAAGATTCATAGTTCAATCAAAATCCTACAGTGGTGGCACTCATCTCTTGTGAAAAGAAGTGCGGGATCAAGATGTAGCTGCCCCCTGCCTTATATGAAATACCTGAAGGGTTAGAACAATGCATCCCTCCCCACCCAGTGATCTTCATCGTATTCATCCAGTTTATCATTTAACAAACATCTACATCGAGTCTCTGTCTCTGAGATAGCTCTTCAAGAAAAAAACTCATGTCATAACCATTTCCAGCTTAAAAGTAGAAATTTAGAACTGTAGGTATGGATGAGTGGTAGAGCCCCTGCCTAGAATCCCCCCAGTGAGGGGCTGGGGTGTGGCTCAGTGGTAGAGTCCCTGCCTAGAATCCCTCCAGTGAGAGGCTGGGGGTGTGGCTCAGTGGTAGAGCCCCTGCCTAGAATCCCCCAGTGAGGGGCTGGGGTGTGGCTCAGTGGTAGAGCCCCTGCCTAGAATCCCCCAGTGAGGGGCTGGGGGTGTGGCTCAGTGGTAGAGCCCCTGCCTAGAATCCCCCAGTGAGGGGCTGGGGGTGTGGCTCAGTGGTAGAGCCCCTGCCTAGAATCCCCCAGTGAGGGGCTGGGGGTGTGGCTCAGTGGTAGAGCCCCTGCCTAGAATCCCCCAGTGAGGGAGGGGCTGGGGTGTGGCTCAGTGGTAGAGCTCCTGCCTAGAATCCCCCAGTGAGGGGCTGGGGTGTGGCTCAGTGGTAGAGCTACTGCCTATATATATGTATATATGTATGTATATATGTGTGTGTGTTTGTGTATGTCTGTGTATTCATGTATGCTTGTGCACCGTGTGTGTACTGCCTGTGGAGGCCAGGAGAGGGCATCAGATCCCTGGAAATTGGAGAGAGCTATGAGCCACCACATGGGTGCTGGAACCAAACCTAGATCTTCTGAAAGAGGAGGCAGCACTCCAAGCACTGAGCCATCTCTCCAGCCTCCAATGTGGCTTAATTTTTAGCTCAGCATGTGGCTGCTCAGCTAGACTTGGTTCCCGGCCTCTCTTGTAACCCTACGGGACATATGAAAATGCTGTGCTAATGAAATATGGCCGATGGCACATGATGGCTCATCAGCACCAAATGCATTTTCATTACCCTACCTTCAAAAATGGGCAAAGGGTTTCAGCCAATACTCTCTGCAAAAGATGTACAAATGGTCAGAGTGTCCTTGAGAGTTAAATGTGCACTTAGGCAAGGAGTTTGGGGAAATAATTTATTAGCTAAAGTCCTTGCCCTGAAGGCAGAAGGCATAAAGATCTTCAGAACCTGCATAAATGCCAGGTGGGCACAGTGGCCTACCTGTAATTACAGCACTCAGAAGTCTGAGACCAAAGCCAATGAGAGCAAGCTGGCTCTGTGTCCTCTGGATTCGACTGAGAGACCCTGTCTCTGGCTTGGAGATGGCTCAGTGGCTTATGACACTCACCGCCGAGCCTGGCAACATTATTTTGATCTCAGGAATCCACATGGTAGAAGGTGAGAATTGATCCCCAAAAGTTATCCTCTAACCTCCATATACACACACACACACACACATACATACACACATACACACACACATACACACACATACACACACACATATACACACACACACACATGCACACACACATACACACACATACACACATACACACACACATACACACACATACACACACATACACACACATACACACATACACATACACACACACACATACACATACACATACACACACATACTCATACACACATACACACACATATACACATACACACACACATACACACACATACACACACATACACACATACACACACATACACATACACACACATACACACACACACACATACACACACACACACACACACTACACGTAATGGAGGAAAAAGAGGAGGAGAGGAAGGGGGGAAGAGAAGCCACCTTCAGACAAGCTCATCCCCATTCACGGGCTCTCAGGAAGATTTTAGGGGAACATTGAAGAATGTTCTTAAAAACCTAGCCCAGCACTAAATTGGGATCATAAATACCTAGTTTTGAGAGTTCTAGAAACACGTCCATTTCTAGCTGAAGAATTCTACTTTTCCCTATAAAGAATCCAAAAAGAATCTGAAGCCCAACAATATGCCTACACATCTGTTACTAGGGAGACTTTGCTTGTGGCTCTTAGCACCCAGACCTATCTGTTGCTCAGGGGGTGGTACTCAAGTAGTCCATAAAAGCAAGCTGGGAGGGCCAGCCAAGGCCACCAGCTGATGAGAAGCACAGACAAGTGGGAATCGTCACACTTGAAAAGCTTCTGCGACCAAGCCCCCCTCATCTGCTGCAGTTGGATAGTTGGACGGTTCTTGCCCCTCGTTCAGAAACACACAACACTGATTCCAGCCCTGAAAAGATGAAGTGTAGGTGGTAACCATGGAAATGGAAATAAAAAGCACAGAGAAGTCAAGGTAAGAAGAATAGCAGGTGTGAAGGGGGGAAAAATGAAACGAAGCTAATGCTTCAAAGCTCTGTGAACTTCACCCTTCCCGGCCCCACCCTCGTCTGCTGGCATGCAAGCCTATGCCGATCCACCCCTGTAATTCAGTTTTAAACCATTCTGGATTTGACTAATACAAAGTTTACAGCAGAAGAGAAAATATTGACAGCATTTCAAAATGCCTGGTCTACAGACTCTCACAGACAAGGGCTGGAATATGAGACTGAAAAGGAGAAACCAGGACAATGTCTGTTCCAGTGCGATTATGCAATGATCTGTGAGCTCCAGCAAAACTCAGAGACCATCATTTGGCTTCCTTAGAAGTAAGTATTAGAGCTGGGAGTACTGCTTAGTGGTAGAGCCCCTGCCTAGAATCCCCCAGTGAGGGGCTGGGGGTGTGGCTCAGTGGTAGAGCCCCTGCCTAGAATCCCCCAGTGAGGGGCTGGGGTGAGGCTCAGTGGTAGAGCCCCTGCCTAGAATCCCCCAGTGAGGGGCTGGGGTGAGGCTCAGTGGTAGAGCCCCTGCCTAGAAACTCCCAGTGAGGGGCTGGGGTGAGGCTCAGTGGTAGAGTGCTTGTCAGCTATGCATGAGCTCATTCTCAGCATTACCAAAATCACAAAAGACTTATGTGAGCCAAAGCAGGCTGAGAAGACTGCCAAAGACAGACCCTATCTCTGTGGCTCCTGACACGGAGTCATACACTAGGAAGGTGTGAAACAACCAGGCGGTAAATATTAGGAACTCTGCTTGTACTGACTTTAGTTGACCACATGTGTGTGTATACAGAGAAAGAGGGTGAAGAGAAATAACTATGATATGACAGAAGCCTGGAGGTCACACTATGTTCTGAAGACACTGGAAAGCAGCTGTGGTGGCACGCATCTGTAATCCTAGAACTGGGGAGGTAGAGATCCAGGACAGTGAGCCTAACCGGGGTCCTCTGCAAGTGTTCTTAACTATGGATCTGTCTCTACAGCCCCAAACCAAACTGTCTTGAACTGCGTATACACTGCTGTCATGGATGCTGCATTGTGAGAAGCACATTTTCCCCACACATTTCCATGTGTTTTTACTCAGTTGTAATAACGATTATCATGAATTGTTTCACTGAACTTGGAAAATGACTATAAAGTTTATGGAAACAATATACAAAGTGGCTGAACTATTTGCCATGATTAGACGTTTATTGCTCTCTCATATTTAAAAGAACATTCTTCCGCAGAGACTCCCTTCCATCTGTGGCAACACATACCCTTCTGCACGGAATCAGACCCATGGCCTTGTGCACACAGCAAGGAACTCTACCATTTAGCTACATCCCCAACCCTTGATTCACTTTCGTTTGCACCCAAAATTCCTTTTATTTTTAAATTATGTGTGTGGGAGGAGGGGTGTGTGAATGCTGGTACCCTCCAACACAGAACAGGGTTCCCAGCACCGTGAAAGGAGAGTTGTAGATGGTTGATGAACGGCTGATGTGGGTGCTGGGGACCCAACTCCAGTCCTCGGTAAGAGCAGTGTGTGCTCTTTGTTGGTTTCCAGTGTGAGATCAGACACACACCACCAGATACCACACGAGAGTTTATACAAGGGAGAGAAGCAGAAGCAGAAGAAAGAGAGACAGAGACAGAGAGAGAGAGAGAGAGAGAGAGAGAGAGAGAGAGAGAGAGAGAGAGAGAGAGAGAGAGAGAGAAACTTTCACATGGCAGCTCCTTTTCAGAGAGTGGGTGGGCACAAATTTGTGTAGCCACGCCTAGGGGTGTTCTGCCTGTGCCATGTTGGGTTTACCACATGGCCACTATGTGCCAGGAATCCCTACACTCTTAATCACTGAGCTATCTCTCCAGCCCCCCATCTATCCTTCTGCTGGGATTATAAGCATGTACCCTTGATTCTTTTTAAAGAGAATTTAAATGGGGCCTAAAGAAAAACCCAGTGGTTAAGAACACCTGATCCTCCTGTAGGACCCAGGTTTGGTTTGAGTCACCCACATGGCAGTTCACAATTGCCTTTAGCGCCAATTCTGGGAGAATCCATCATCCTCTTCTGGTATCCACGGGTACTGCAGGCACACACATAAACACAAAATAATTTTTTTAAAGTAAATTTGTTTTTATTTAAAAGTTTTTTCCCATACCCAACACTGCCCTCTCCCTCCCCTCCTCCCCATTCTCCCTCAGCTTTCCCCCAAACCGTCCCCCATCCACTCCCCAGGGATAGCAAGGAATCCCAAGGTGGGTCCGTTCAGTCTGCATATCCAGTTGAGGTAGGTTCCAGTCCCTCCCCCCAGTATCAAGGCTGAGTGAGCTGTTCCTCTGTAGGGACTGGGCTCTGAGAAGTCAGTTCATACATCAGGAATAGACTCTGGTCCTACTGCAAGAGGCTCCACAAACCGCCCACGCCATTCAACTGTCATCACATTTGGAAGGTTTAGTTCCTTTCCATGAAGGTTCCTCAGCTGTCATGTCAGAGTCAGTGAGCTCCAAACAGCTCAGGCCAGCCATCTCTGTGGGTCTCCTCCTCATGGTCCTGATCCCTTTGCTCATATGCTCTCTCCTCTCTCTCTTTAGTGATACCAGAAGCTTGACAAGATGCTGAGCTGCGAATCTCTGCTTCTGCCTTCATCAGTTGCTGGATGAAGGTTCTATAATGACGATAAGGGTGGTCATTCATTTGATTAGAGGGGAAGGCCTTTTAGTCACCCACTCCACTATTTCTTGGAGTCCTAGCAGGGATGCTTTGTGGGTTCTTGAACTTTTCCCTAGCACCAGGTTTCTCTCTAACCCCACCATAGCACCTTCTATCAAGATATCTATTTCTTTCTTCTCCCCCTCTGTTGCTCCTCCCACTCAGCCGTCTCCTTCTCTCATGTTCTCTTCCCACCTCACCTTGCTTGCTCCCCCATATGATCCCAGTTTATTCAGGAGCTCTTCTCTATTTCCCATTCCCAGGGGGATCCATGGATGTCTCTCTTAAGTTCCTCTTGTTATCTAGCTGTTCGGGATTTGTGGATTGTGGCCTGGTTATCCTTTGCTTTATGTCTAAAATCCACTTATGAGTGAGCACACACCATGTCTGTCTTTCTGGACCTCTGTTACCTCACTCAGGATGATACTCTCCAGATCCATCCATCTGCCTGCAAATTTCAGGGTGTCATTTTTTTTAACTTGTGAGTAATATTCCATTGTGTAAATGTACAACAATTGTTAATCCATTCTTTAGGTGCGGGGCATCTAGGTTTTTTCCAGGTTCTGGCTATTACGAATAATGCTGGTATGAACATAGTTGAGCTAATGCCATTGGATTAAGAATGTGTGTTCTCTGGGTATATGCTCAATATACCTAAAAAGAAAGTGGGAAATACCCTTGAACACATTGGCACAGGTGACCACTCCCCAAATACAACACCAGTAACACAGACACTAAGAACAACAATCAATAAGTGGGACCTCCTGAAACTGAGAAGCTTCTGTAAGGCAAAAGACACAGTCAATAAGACAAAATGACAGCCCACAGAATGGGGAAAGTTCTTCACCAACCCTACATTGGACAGAGGACTGATCTCTAAAATATATAGAGAAATCAAGAAACTAGAGACCTAAAATTCAAACAATCCAATTTAAAAATGGGGTTCAGAGCTAAAAAGGGAATTCTCAACAGAAGAACTTCAAATGGCTGAAAGATACTTAAAGAATTGCTCGACATCTTTAGCCATCAGAGAAATGCAAATCAAAACAACTCTTTTACACCTGTCAGAATGGCTAAGATCAAAAACCCTGATGACAGCCTATGCTGGAGGGGAGCAAGGGGAACACTCCTCCATTGCTGGTCGGAGTGTAAACTTGTACAGACACTTTGGATAAGTATGGCAATTCCTCCAAAAACTGGGAATCCATCTACCCAATGATCCAGCAAAATATTTTTTTAAAAACATAATTTGAGTTTAAAAAATAGTTTAATATAATAATTCACAAACTGTGTGTAAACCCAAGAGAATTATTACGCAATATAACTAATCGAGAACATCACAGTAAGGGTCATGAAATAAATGTACAATTAGAAAAAGATTGTGTTAGATCTCTCATTCCATATTAAAAAGATTCTGAAGTTGGGTGGTGGGCACACATCTTTAACCCCAGCACTGGTAGGCAGAGGCAGGCAGATCTCTGAATTTGAGGCCAGCCTGGTCTGAAGAACAAGTTCCAGGCTGGTCTGGGCTACAAAAAGAAACCCTGTGTTAAACCACCTCACCTCTACAAATAAAAAGATTCTATACTTCAAAGTATGACAAAAAGTACTCAAGAAAAATTAATCTTGAAATGAAAGAACTTGTAAACATTATGAGCTATAAGAATGACAGATTTATAAGTGCTGGAGAGTTGGTTCTGGGGTTAAAAGCACTGGGTGCTTTTCCAGAGGACCCGGGTTCAATTCCCAGCACTGACATGGCAGCTCACAACTGCCTGTAACTCCAATTCCAGGAGACCTGATACCCTCACACAGACACCAATGCACATGAAAATAATTAAATAATAAGTAGAAGACAAATTTAATCATATAAACCTAGAAAATTTTTACATAACAAAAGACACAATAGATAATACAATAATCAGAAGCTATATATGATGTATATGGCCAACAGTAATTATACATTCACAGTGAACAAATGATAATTTCACAAGAAATCACATGACAGTAAATATAAAAAGATTGATTATAGTAAAAATAAATAAATAACCTGATAACATCACCTTTACCTAATAAATATATACAGGAATGTGGTGATACACACCTGTAATCCTAGTGCTTGGAAGGATGAGGCAGAATGATACTGAGTTCACAGCCAGCCTGGAGTACATGAAGAGTTGATGAGTTAAAGGCTATCATGGGCTACATACCAGACTCAAGGTCCTGCTGCAGAAATGAAACACTGGGGAGCAAGGCCATAGACAAACACTAGAGCATATGCCTGTGTGTGGAAAGTCTTGTGTGCATCCCCAGAAGGCCATCCTTCCCCCCTAAAAATCCCATAAGATAATGATATATTATTAAACATTGACAAAGGTTAAATATGTCCACTGTTGGCAAAGGCACAGAGAAATCCAAGCAGGAATGCAAACTGGTAATAAAAATTAATGAAAGTGCTCATCCTTTGGGATGTAGTTTGCCAACTTTTATCACAAATTAGAACATGAGTTTTTTTCAGTTCTATTTCCAGAAACGTTTCCTAAAGAATTATATATGTCTAAGAATGTTCTTACAGCATTGCTTAAAATTATGTAAAACCAGAAATGGGCCGGGTATGGGAGTACATGTCTTTAATCCTAGCCCTGGAAAAGCAACAACAGGTGGATCTCCTGAAGGCTAACCTGGTCTACACAGACAGTTCCAGGCTAGCCTGAGCAGAGACCCTGTATCAAAAAATAAGTAACAAAAAGAGGAGAGAGGGTCTGGAGAGGTGGCTCAGTGGTTTTGCCGAGACCTGGGTTTGATTTACACCACCCATATGGTGGCTCAGAACCATTTGCAACTCGAGTTCCAGAGGATCCAATACCCTGTTCTGGTCTCCTGGAGTATCAGTCATGCCTGTAGTGCACAGACATACACGCAGGCAAAATATTAATGCACATAATATAGCATAAACAACCTAAATGTCTAGCTCAGGGGGAATATGTACATCATGACATATCCGTATGGGTGATTAGTATTGTATTGATGTATCTATCACTGTATAATATACCCCCAACAAACCCCTCACAACAACACGCATCTACTGTCCTCAGAGTTCCAATGTGTGAGTGTGATAAGCAGATACCAAATGGCTGGTATCAGGATTGAATTGGCTGGTATCAGGATTGAGCTAGGCAGAATCAATCTGCTTATCACACTCACACATTGGAACTCTGTGTGAGTGAGTTAACACAATAGCTCACTCCATGGCTGGCAGGTGGCTGGCTAGAGGCCAGTTACTGCTCTCAGGGCTCTCTCCACAGGCTGTTGAAGTAACCTCAATATAACTACTGAAATTCTCCCTAAATGAGCAATCCAACAGAAGGCTGACACTGTATCCTAGCCTTGTGAGACAGAATGATGTAAGGATATTTTATGTGTTAGCTTTTCACTACAGTGACCAAAATACCCAACAGGACACCTAAGGGGTGAAAACTTGTTTTGGCTCATGATTCTGTGGGTTCTGTCTAAACTGCAAGGTGGACAGGAAGAGAAGCAGCAGAAAGTACATGGTGTGTGTGTGTGTGTGTGTGTGTGTGTGTGTGTGTGTGTGTGTGTGATGAAACACATTTCAGCTGTATCTCTGAGCAAGGATTAACAGAGTGTTAAAGACTTGCCCTGCATGTGCATGGTTCCATCCCCCAGGCCTAGGTCCGGATTGGGTGTTGCCCTCTCTGTCCACTTCCTGTCTGAAGGTCCTGATCACCATGATATGACCGTCTCTTTCTCTTCATTGCCCTCTGTAGACACCTCAGAACCCTCAGCTTCCAGTGCTTCTGTCTTGAGGTTATTCCAGCAGCGTGTAAAATGAGCTCTGTGAGCAGCAACTGGTCTCTAGCCAGCCCCTTGCCAGCCCGAAGTGGCTGATCAGACAGTGCCAAGTGACCTTTGACTGTTAGCAGTGTTGATCGTGGACAGATCTACCCAGACCTTTGAGAAAACTTTAAATTGCCACAGGCCCCGAACCTGATTTTCTTTGGTGCATCCCACTGACTGACTGCCTATGTCTGTGCACCAGGTGCATGCATTGCCTGTTGAGGCCAGAAGAGCGCATCAGATCACCCTGCACAGGAGTCACTAGGCCAGGAGATCTGGGAATTTAAAGGAGGCCCTTCAGAGGGCCAGCCAGTGCTCATAACTGCTTAGCCATCTCAACAGCCTAGCCCCTTACTTAGATTTTTAATGAATGTTTTGCCTGTTAGTATGATCACCTCATGAATACCTGATGCCCAGGGGGATTAGAAGGGAGCAATAGATCCCCTGGTATGGGAGTTACAGATGGTTGTGAGCTACCATGTGGGTTCTCGAACCAAATCTGGGTCCTCTGCAAAAGTACAAGCGCTCTTAACTGCTGAACCATCTCGGAAGCCCTAAGGTTGGGGTGTCCTTACTGTAAACAAATGTTAAGTGTCTTCCTTGAGATTCCCAGGTGTCTGGGGGAAATGAATGAGACCTGAACAACGGTCTTAAGCTTGGTCACTGCTATTTTAATATTAGATAGCTATCCGTGAGAGGAATCTCATTTCTATGTTGGCAGCCTTTAGTTGGCAGCTAGTGTTTTGTACTGGACTTCCCGTCTGCAGCTGGGGAGAGGCTTCATCTAGATCTGGGACAGGATGGGGGATTCCTTTCTCTTTCCCCATAATTTTCCCCATCTTCCTGTTCTGTTTCAATACAACTCATTGCCTTACTGTATACTTGTGACAGTGTTGCATGCCTCTACACGTAGCCCAGGCAACAGTTGAATTTGCCATCCTCCTGCTGTGGCCTTCTCAGTGTTGGGACTCTAGGCATGCTCCATGCATGACCTAAGACTCACAGCTCTCAGCAGCCAGCGCCTACTTCCTAGAAGGGCTACAACTCAGGTTCTGAGGCAGTTCTTTCCTCTGGTTATAGAAACTGTTAGGTTTCAAGTCTGGGACAAATGCCTGTTTAACACATCAAAGCGGACCTTGCTCTCCCTGCATCCCTCTACCTGTTTCAGGGCTCTCCTGGCTGGCATAGTCAACCCTTTACCCTGGACAGCCCAGGGGGTTGAGCTCCCTTCCTTATGTAGTCCAACCATTTTGGTTAACTGCTAGTTCTGTGCCTGTTGGTTCCCCTCTCTCCTTTCCATCTCTCCCCGCATGGCTCAGGGTCATGTCCATTCTGGACTCTCTCAGAGGTTCCTGCCTCTGGCTATACTCTCTCACATACCTACAATAAACTTTGTCCACTATATCTAGGAGCAGTCATCTGGTCATCTCTCCTTTCCTTTTTATCACTCAAAAATCTTTCTAAGAAAAACACCTCACAGCACTTACATTTTCTCCAAATCACCGAAGGGGAGAGAAAAAAAAAAAAAAACCATTCTGTGCAATGTGTTCTTGGTATTAACAGTTGATATCCAAAGGAGAAAAAGATCTAGCTGAGATGGATCACTAAGAAAGGCAGGGTGGACGAAGCAATTTCTGTTGGAACTAGATCCCAGAGGGCCATCCATTACTTAAACTCTATTTGGGTACAGTGGCGCCCACTTTTAATCTTAGCACTGAGGGAGGAAGAAGCAGAGAGATCCAGACCCTGTCTCAAAAAGGGAAAAAAAGGCTGACAAGCAATTTAGAGTAACATCTAGGATCCAACACTAGGGGGGCGTGTAAAGGAGAATTAGCAAAGCCCGGAGTACCAATGACAGGGGCCGGGAACGGGAATGGGGGAGGGTGGGCTAGGGGTGGGAGGGCGTGCCTTTCGAGACGCTAACGCATCTAAAGCATAGATAGGTGGACACTGGGGACAGGAGGTAGAGCTGGCAATGCCCTCCGAGGCTGGATGACCGTTCCGCCGGTCAGCAGGGCCTCCAAGGGAAGAAACTGGCCAAGTTTGAGAACTGCCTCGGAACGCAGCTCACCCAGCAAGCCACCGTGCGGAAGTGCGCCTCTTCCTTCCGGTCTGCGCCGCACGAGACGGGGCGGGGCAGCGCGGGAGGTGGGGGCGGGGCCTCTCTTTGACGAACAGCTCCAGGGACCAATGAATGCAGCGGCAGCGGCCCGGCCTCCACGGCGCGCCCCTTCCAGGGGCTGTAGACGCCCCCCAGGCCCAGCCTTGCACCGCGTCTCACGGAACCGTCGGCCGCTTGGTCCTCCGGGTCCCCACCTAGCTCTAACCCCGGGTGCGGACGCGTCCCCAAGGCCTGGGTGCCCAGCGTGCTTCTCTGCCAATTCCAAGCCGCCGGCGAGGACTGCCGAGGCCGCAGGTCTGTGGCTGCGGGTCGGGCCGCGAGGGAACTGGACGGGCCGTGTCTACGGGACACGTGGGCGGGGCGTGGGAGGGAGCTCGTCTGAGCGGGAGCGAGTGCCTCGACGTTCTAGGAGTTGGCGGGCTCCTGGCCCTCTCGTGGGCTCGCCAGGTGCTCGGGAGAGTGGCTCCACGTCCACGGTGGCGGCGCTCATCCCGATCGGCAGTCCTGTATTGCCCGGGGGTCCCTTAGCTAAAAAGTCTGGCCAGGGCTTTGCGTCCCACTGGCCAGAGCAACTTTTTGTTTCCTAGTTCGTGGGGTAGTTGCCATCATATCGCAACGACGCGTGTCATAATTAGCATCTGCCGTGTTTGTTAACTTCTGTCTCAATAGGCGTAGGGTGGGGGTGCACGATGGGCCCTCTATATCCCCTACCCCTCCTAAGGCTAGCAGGGCATGACTCCTCAAGAGGAGACAGGATCCCAGCAGTGGCTGCAAGACTTTGAAAAGACACCCCCCTCTTCACTTTCTTCGTTTCTTGTGCTTTGAGGTACAGCATGTAAGTCTGTGTTCCTTATGATTTTTGAATGAACTAGTCTTAACAAAAGCGTTGTGTGGTTTTGGCTTGCTCTGTTGTTTTGAGCATGTGGCTCCTTTAGGTAAGCATAGACTTCGGTTGGATTAGCTGCCGAAACAATCCCGTCTCGCTACCCCTCATCTTTAATAGATAATTAGTAAAACGCTATTCATTATTGAGAGGAACGAGGCAAGATGTTCTCCAGGGACTGGAGCCAGCTTACTCACCACCACCACACCCCCGCCTCCCCCTCACAGCTTCCAAACTAGGTAACTGCTCCCACAAGTACACCCACCGTTGCTCCCTAGGGAGAGCAGCAGCCTCTCTGATTGGCAAAGCCCCGCTATCTTTGACACTGAGACTATAGCTTAGCCCAGATTGTTTCAAAGAACACAGGTGCTAAAATTCAGGTATCAGAAACAATGTTTCAGTTCTTCAAAATCTGTCAGTCACAAGTTTACTAGGAATCCCTCCCACGTGGTCAGTTCTGTGAGAGAATCAGATCTACTTTCTGTAGAAACTGTAAAAAAATAATGTAAAACTGTGTCACACAACAAATCCCATAGTTAGTGTTATCTATTCGAGGAAGGAAAATTATCACAAGATTTGGAACATCCAAGATGGCTTCCTGGAAGAAGGGCTGGCTTCTTCACGTGGCTCGCCTGTATCCCTGACTCCTGCAAGTGCCTGCTGCAGAACAGGTGCTTCATAAATATGGTTGAGTTGAATATTTGTGTTGTGTCTTTAAGGGCTGCTTAAGATTTGTATGGGAGAGTCTGCTGATAATGACTTAAGTCAAGCCATTTAGGTGCATAAGAGCATAAGGGTGTATTGGGGTAAAGGGTGTGACATATCTGTGGGGCATTTATCAGGATATTGTTTGCAGGACTGGTTGGAAGAACAATGCACATGAGTCTTTGACATCATGATGTACATCCGGCAAAGGAAAGAGACAAAAACCATAGAAGTTTCTGAGGATTTTCCATCACCAAAAGAAAATGTGAAGTTGGAAAAGAAATTGCCATCTGGTAGGTGATTTGAGCTAGAACAGCACTTTGGATTACTTTTACTTCTGCACATTAGCATATGTCACAATCCAAGAGGGGGAAATGGTGAGACTTATGAAGGACACTTGTTCTAGCACCCAGATATTCTGGTTAAATGATTAGCTTTGTTGAGAAGCCTTACTAAATTGTCTGCTGATTAACTTACGGTGATGATGTCATCAGGTCCTCTGCTGCTTTGCCTGCCCCTACCTGACCATCTCTTTCCCTAATACCTTGTCTGGTTTGTGTGTGCTATTCCATCCAGGCAACCTCATCTTGGCTGAGTCTCATTTCATTGGAGTCTTGGAAAAAGAAATTAAACATTTTATATTCAGTTAAAATCCTGAAGTTATCTCTTTTGCTTTATTTTGGGGGCAAGTAGCAATGGAAGGGGAGGAGAAAAAAAAAAAAAAAAGAACTGGTGAAATCTTTATATAATGTTGAACAGTTGCTAAGTGACCCCTGGTCACATTTTGTAATTCAACATGGCCAAAATTTTAAAGTAAGCTTTAAAAACTCCACACCCCGTCAGCCATTTTCGGTATCAAGACATAATTAATCTTTTGTAGTCAGATGAATTCTTAGCAGCCAGAGCTAATAGGTAGCAGAAAGAGCTGTTTAATAAGATAAAAGATGTCTGTGTGAGAAAGCCAGACCACTCAGCTAAGTTGGTGGGGAGCTAATGCACGTTAGGTAATTTGGAGTAGTTTCTGCTAATGTTATGCAGTTAAAATGTATGTTCGATTGTGCCATTCTTTTTTAAAATGCATTTATTTATTAACCTTGTATGATGATCTGAAAACAAACAGGAATCTGTTCTCTCCTCCCTCCTGCCTGACGTATTGCAGAAATCAAACTCAAGTCATCAGGCTTGGTAGCAAGTGCCCTTAACTTGCTGAGCTGCCTCACTAGTCCTTAGGCTGTTTCTTGTTTGCCTTCAAAGATTTATTTATCTTTATGTGCATGAGTGCTTTGCCTGCACGTGTATTTATGTACTATCCATTTGCCTGATGCTCTCTGAGGTCAGACTTGGGTGTTGACCACCACGCGGATGATAGGAACTGAACCTGGGTCTTCTGCAAGACTCGTAAGTGCTCTTAAACTGGTGAGCCCCATTCTGGTTTGTTTCATTTTGTTTTTAATTTAAAAAAAAAAAAAAAAACCCCAAAAGTTGAAGAGTGTCTATTTTATGAAATCATGCCAGGAAAATAAAAAAGCAACCCTGGAAATGAAAGACAAATTTTAAAGAGAAGGGAAAAACTGCTTCTTCCAATTTCCTCATCCCGAGAGTGGCACAGGCAACGGTGCTTATCCTGCTGTCTGAATGTTGCTCTCAAGCAGTCATATGTAGCTTTACAAATCTGAGCAAGATCCATGTGCTGTTTGGGAAGCAGCTGCCCTTCCATTACCATGTATACCACGTGCATGTGCCTGGTGCCCTCGGAGGTCTGAAGAGGGCATTGGGTTCCCTGGAACTGGAGTCATAGACAGTTTAAGCCACCAGGTGCGTGCTGGGAATGGAATCCGAGTCCTTTGTAAGGGCTTTTAACGCCCGAGCCATCTCTCCAGCACCCAAGATGTTTGTTTATTTAAACCCGTTTCTGTATTAGTTGGGTTTCTATTGCTGCGGAGAGACACCATGAACAGAAGCAACTTGAAGTGGAAAGAGTTTGTTTTGCTTAATTTCCATGTTAGTGTTCATCACTGAAGGAACTCAGGCAGGGCAGGAACCTGGAGGCAGGGGCTGATGGGGAAGCCCCGGAGGGATGCTGCTTACTAGCTTGCTCCTCATGGCTTGCTCAGCTTGATTTCTTACAGCACCCAGGACAGCTGTTGCACAGCTCACAATGCCTGGGCCTGCCCATATCAGTCACCAATGCGGAAAATCCACTATAGACTGGCCTGCATCCAATCTTATGGGGGCAATTTCTCAAGTGAGGTTTTCTCCTGTCAGCTGAGTCTAACTTACAAACTGACATAAAAACTAGCCAGTCCGTTTCCAGAGTACGTTCAGCTTCATTACCATTTATCCCCTTGTAGTGTTGGTCATATCACACAGGTGCCCTACCACTGAGCCACACCGCCCAGCTCAGATATATTAGCAATTTTAAATTCCATATTCACCAAGAATTTCTTTTTTAAGTTCAGTTTATTCTTTTACCAATGCTGGAGAATTTGAATGAATTTTAACCAGTTTCCTTCTGTCTGTTACATTTATTGGCCATTTTTCCCCTTTCATTCATTGCCTATTTGTGTCCTTAATCTGTCCTAGAATACCCATCCTTTCTTATTATCCTTAAATCTTTTACATTTGTACTTTTTTTTACCTTGTCCTTTGGTCAGTGCTGTATTGTTTCTGTAAAATTTATTTTTGTTTTTCGTATGTGTCTGCGCGTAGGTTAAATCCACGAGCACATTCCAGAAGAGGGCGTCAGATCCCCTCCAGCTGGAGTCACAGGCATTGTGAGCCGCCTGGTGTGAGTGCCGGGACCCAAACTCGGGCCTCTGCTCTCTTGTCTTAGTTGCTCCAAATTCTATGCTCTCATTTGATGTATTTCACTTTTTTGAAAGGTTGTGGCTCTGGAAGGTTCTGGAAGATCTTGTCGTCTGTGGTTGGTGGAATTGTGGCCCTTTGCATTGGACTTCTTACATCTGTCTACCTGGCCACCCTGCATGAGAATGATTTATGGTTTTCCAATATTAAGGTATGGGCTACTTTGGGCCATTGTTGTATGATCTACTTATTTGTTTTCCCAGTAGCGAGCCGTATAGATGAATGACCAAGACCACACAGTTTAACATGAAATCCAACGCACTTTCTTATCCTGGCATGGTAGTGCATGTCTGCAATCCCAGTATTTGTTGTGGGATAATGCTGTTGCACACTGTAAAGTTTTGTCACTACTGGCTTAATAAAACACTGATTGGTCAGTAGCTAGGCCGGAAGTATAGGCGGGGCAACCAGACTAGGAGAATTCTGGGAAAAGGAAGAGCAGGCCAGCAGATGCCTGCCAGACACAGGGGAAGCAGGATGAGAATGCTGTTAATGAGAAAAGGTACCAAGCCATGTGGCTAAACGCAGATAAGAATTATGGGTTAATTTAAGCAAAAGAGCAAGTCAGTAATAAGCCTGAGCTACTGGCCCAGCAGTCACTATAATATTAAGCCTCTGAGTTAATTATTTTATAAGTGGCTGTAGGACCATGAGTGGGAAAGATTTGTTTAGACCACAGCCTGGGTGGGACAGGAGAGAAAAACTTGCAACTACAAGTATTTGGGTGGAAAAAGGTAGATTAGGCATTCAATGGCCAGCCTGAGTTATATGGGATGTTGTCCTCCCAAAAATGAATCTTGAAAAATGGTTTGACTTACATATTCATCATTTAAAAATGGCATGAAAATTTGTGTAATCAGATGAGTTTCTCACTCAGTGTGGTGGTGCCCACATTGTCCTAGCACTAGGGAAAAAGAAGAGAAGCGTTGAAAGCCGAGGCTAGCCTGGGCTACATAGTAAGACCCTGTCTGAAAAATAAAGGAAAGAGTACTGTGGAGATGACCAAGTTTCCGCGCAAGCCTGAGGGCTTGAGTTCAGATCTTCACCACGCGTGTGCACGGCCAGGGCTAGTGGTACACTCTTAGAATCCCAGGCTCCAGAGAGACTGTCTCCTAAAACTCAAGTCAGAAGGCTTCTGAGGAGCTACACGAGGTTGACCCGTGTGTCCCCATCCCCCACACATCCAGCAAGAAGAGAAAGAAAAACACAAATTGAATTTCGCTCTTTCCAATTTAGTTATTTTAAACTGTCAGTATTGGTCAAGATGTGGATTATGAAACCAGCGTAGTGGGATGTGACTCGTGCGTCTCAGTGGAATCCAGGGGAATATGATAGAGTAAGGTTGAGGATTGTTTTGTTACTTTTACTTTGGATTATGTATATCTGTGTGTAGACTGGGTCATGATGGGAAATCTTTAATTTTTTTTCTGTTTGTCGGGTGCAAAAGGCAAAAGGAAATGAAGAAAATCATAGAGACTCTTCATCAGGAGCTTCCGACCTTTCTAATACTGTGTGCACAAATGGCTTTGAATCTAAAACAATGGAATAAGCCATGGTTTTCTTCTAGCTGGGTATGGGGTTGGTTCTCTAAATATCATTTTATATCTGCCTTAGAAAGTCTAGGACCTGCTGGCGTTGCTCCAGAACATGTCTGTGATCGCATAGAAGGAAGTTTGCATGTTGCCGTGGGGTTTTGATATAAACATACCTTTCCTTTTTTCCTTATGATTACTTTATTATTTATATATCGTGTACATGCTTGTGTATGTACCTGCCTGTGAGTGCGGATGCCTGGGAGAGGCTTGAAAAGGGCATCAGATCTCCTGGAGCTGGAGTTACAGGTCGTTACGAGCTGTAGGACTTGGGTGCTGGGAACTGAACCCCAGTTCTCTGGAATGGTAGCAACTGCACATAATTGCTGAGATATCTCTCCAGCCCCAGGTAATGCTTCTTTATGAACATTAACATCTTTATTTTGAATAAAGGCTAAAAAAAAAAAAATACCCGTCTGGGACCATGTAGCCAATGTTCAATGCTAATAGCAGTGTGGCAGGAAGACACGTTGAAAGAACTATTAAGCCGAGCTCTTTGAAGTTTATAAGTGGCCTTGCTCACATCTTAAAGAACCATACTTGATTGCCAAAATGCTTGGGAAGCTTGACTTTTCCCTGGTTCAGAGTAGCCTTTGTGCTACATTGCACCCCCTTATCAATAGAGTTGAGTGTATGTTTTGTGGATAATGCTGAACTAAATTCTGTAGAGAACATGGAGGAACTAACAAAGTCCTCGGCTCGTCTGTCACACTAGGTGGGGTAAATGGGCTTTGACACCCGCAATATTAAGCAGGCAGTGTGTTCAATAGTAGTGCTACAAACAAATAGGACCGGAGCATCCATGTGGGTGATGTTCTTAAGAAGAATGCAGGCAGGGCTTCAGATAGTGGCACACGTCCTGAACCCATGCTCTGACCTGGCTAGAGTTCTAAGGGAGCCCACGGGAGGGTCGGGGAAGGTTTTCTACACGTACTGGTTAAGGAATCCTGAAGGGTAAACAAAGGAAAACCCAGGGAGGGGAAATGAATGCTTGGGAGTGGGGAGGGGCAGGACACGTGTGCTCAGGGCCGGGAGACTTGGGTGTGCCAACAGCAGTACAGGTTGGAGAACAGACTGAGTGTAGCAACAGCTGATGGTGAAGGGCCCACGCTCCTGTCAGAGAATGACCTTTGAGCGTGGTGAGCCCTGCATCTAACTAGGCTGCAGTACTTCACAGAGAGATGTCTCAGGCTGTGCTGTGGAGAATGGATTGAGGCGGGCAGAATAAAGCTAGAGCCCACCGCTGAGTTAATCCTGTTCAGTGGATTCCGTGAGGCCTGAATATCCAATTAGGATATCCAATAAACGATTATCTTCTGTGAGCCAGGCACTCCTTTAGGCCTGGGAATCCGGCATTGAAGGAGACTTAATTTTGATGAGGGGACAAAATCAGAAAGAAAAATCAAAGCAGATGGTGAATGACTAGGGCCTCCTTACAGTCGTGGAAAGCTGGGCTCTCAAGGGTAGGACATGGAAACCTGGAGCTCCATGGTAGAAAGGAGTGGGTGAATTGCAGAGAAATGGCTCCAAAGTGGAAATGAAGTTGTCCAGTCCAGAGTCAGGGAGGAGGCCCACGGGGCCAGAAGTCTGAGCACATTAAGGAACACGTAAGAGGCTCTAAAAACAAACAAAAAAGCCCTGTCTACACAGTGCAGCTCTGGCTCCAGAAAATGAGAGAGAGCCTATTGTGAGCCAGAGTGAGCTTGGTCTGGATGCAGATTCACGTTGCCCTGAGCAGCACGATGCTGGGGTGGAAAGGCTACAGGATTGCCTATGAGAATCAAAAATCAATGCATTTACCCAAATACTTCGGTAGGGACACCAAGTATGTGGGTGTGCTGTTGTGTTGTGCTGTGTTGTGTTGTTTTTCTAATCTTTTGTCAACCTGACACAAGCTCAAGTGATCCAGGAAGAGGAAACGTCATCTCTTGAGAAGATGCCTCCAACAGACTGACCTGTAAGGAAGTCTCTGGGGCATTTTTGGGATGCATGATTGATAAGGAAGGGTTCAGCCCTCTGTAGGCAGTGCCGCCTCTAGGCAGGTGGTTCCCAGGTTCTATAAGAAAGCAGGCTGAGCAAGCCGTTAAGCCGCTCCCCTCTACGGCCTCAGCTTTAATTCTTTCCTTGAGTTTCTGGCCTGACTTCTCTTGATGAACTGGATGTGTAAGGCAGATAAACCCTCTCCTCTCCAAGTTGGTTTGGTCGAGGTGTTTTATCACAAGAATAGAAACCTAAGAACTGGGTTACAGCAAAGCTGGGGAAATCTCTGCTGTGGGTTCCAGATGCTGTCTGATTGCATCCTTAGTTTTGGATCTCGGAGAGCCTGGTGGTTCACTAAGTAAGAGATGCCAAAAGTCTCACAACTAGACATGTCCTGGGTCAGGTAAAGAGGTTGGGGGTAAATGGCCGCTGAGACTAAACCCAGCAGGAGATGATTTTGCTCTGGGTCTGCTGCCATCCATCTCTCCACAGCCTCTCAGTTCCTGTGGGGCCTTCCCCTTAGATGCGCCCATCAAGTAGGCTGGAAGGAATCGAAAAACAGAGTGGAGTCATAATTTTCTAGGAAGCGGATTTGGAAGGACTTTTTGCCATTTTTATGGCCAGGGCAGAAAAATAGTAACAACCTGACGTCTTCTATGAGCAGCTTGGTGGCTGGCTGGATTCATCTCTCATTCCCAGTGAGATTTGCAGACTGCCATATGCTGTTCTCTGGGGCACAGTGACTTCTCTCCACCTACCACTAGGTAGGCCAAACATCCCAGGTTGAAAACTAGCCCTTGGCAAAACTGCCCTGGCTGCAGACTCTAGTTGCTCCTACATGTGCACCTTTAATCCCAACACTTGGGAGGCAGAGACAGGTAGGTCTTTGAATTTGAGGTCAGCCAGGATGACATAGTGAGACCCAGTTTCAAAACGCCAAACTCCAGTCTCAAATTGAGGGATCCCCGGTTGGTTCTCACCTCTAAGCAGTTGGCTGGCTATAAACTCTGAGATGCCCACTAGCCATTTAGGATGAGCAGTTGGCTAGAATGATTCCTAGAACTCAGGGACATGATGTACTTGAAGGAAGCATAAAGATAACAGGCTAGACTCAGCTGCAGGGCAATCTAGGACATCCCAAACCCAAGCATCCGCTACTCTTCTTGTGGGCTCAGGTTGAAATTCTCTCCTGGCACACGGTGAGTAGGGTGTGGTTTGATGCTAGCATGCCATTGGGACAGCTAAACTCGAGCGTATCTTAGGGTTTCTGTCTCTGTGATGAAACGAGCAGCTGGGGAAGAAAGGACTTATTTCAGCCTATGCTTCCATCTCACAGTTAGTTCATCATTGGAAAAAAAAAGCCAGGGCAGAAACCTGGAGGCAGGAACTCAAGCAGAGGGCATAGTGGAATGCTGGCTACCAGCTACTCCTCATGGCCTGTTTAGTATCCTTGTTTTTACTCACAGGGAGTTATGCCTTTCTCACAGGCCGCTCTGATGTGTGCATCTCCTTAAGTGAGGTTCTCTCTTCCATAAAGACTCTAAATGGTGTCAGGTTGACATCCAAACTAGTTGGCACAAGACTCAGCGGATCAGTGGCCTTGGCTGAACACCGGAGGTCAGAATGATCCTGTGTGGCTCAAAGCCCTAACCTTCTAGTTATTGACGAGGCTTACTGACATCCTGAGTCATCTCTGTGCACAGACAAGAGGCCCATTCTGAGTCAGCAGCATCAGCTGCTAGATAGGGTCTTCAGAAAAGGCACACTCGTCACTCAGGAGTGAAGGGCTGCCTTCCAGGAACAGGGAGGCCCGAGGACAGCTGAATTCTTGATTTCTGGAGTTTGGAAGTTCCTCTCAAGGACAAAAGTCTCACTGTGTAGCCCAGGATTCTCCTACCGCCATCCCCAGCTGACGCTTGATACCGAAGTCACTTTCAAAGTCTTCATGCCAAAGATAGGGAGTTGAGGAAGCTGGATTTGTGGCTTTGAAGGCAGGCACTCCATCTGTGTTGAAAAACGGACATTTTCATCTTACCAGCTTGTAGATGTGTGGGTGAAATTGTTTCAGAAGTGTGTAGAGTGGGAAAGAGAGAAGCCTGGACTGCTTCTCTCTGTGCCTCTGATGCCATCTGGGAAGCCACAAGCTGGCATATCCCCTAACAGGTTTCTTCCACCCACCACCCCCTGTCCTGTGGAGGCTACAACTGACTCCCCTCCCCCACTCTTTAGCAGTATCTCCCTTTGTTTGTTTTGAGACAGCGTTTCTCAGTGTAGCCCTGCCTGGCCTGGAACTTACTCTGTAGACCAGGCTGGCCTCAAACTCAGGTGTCTGCCTGCCTCTGCCTCCTGAGTGCTGGGATTCAAGGTGTGTGTAGTTACTCTTGACGCTAAGCTTTTTTTTTTTTTTTTTTTTTTAAGTGAAAATACTTTCATTTTGAGAACTTGAAATTGTTAATTATTCAGAAACTGAAAATAATTCTTGAAAGACCAAAAAACTTACAAGTTAAGTTTCTGTGTTCCAAATGATTTACGGGTTGAGTTTTGACTTGATTTTTAAGATAACATCTCCCTGTAAAGCTCAGACTAGCCTCCAGATTCAATCTTGAGTGCTGGGGTTACAAGTAGACTCCACCATGCCCTATGATGTGTCTTGTCTGTCTGTCTGTTTCCTCTGAAACACTCTCAGTGCCCTGGATGCCCTGGTATTATATCCAGGAGAGAAAGTTACATTCTATCATACAGAGAATGCATGTGGAACCAAGAGTGGTCTCTTTCCCCAAAGAACTCTTGGCCCATCGACTGTAATCAGAGGTGACCACCCTAATTGTCAGCAGAGATACTCTATCCAGTAACTGATGGAAACAGATGCAGATCCATAGCCAAACAGTGGGCTGAGCTCCGGGATTGTACAAGCCAGGGAGGGGGACATGACGGGGGATCCCACAGAGACAGCTGACCTATGCTTGTGGGAGTTCATGGACTCTGGACCAGCCGAGGCCCTCTCTCCATGTGTGTGGCAGTTGTGCAGCGTGGTGTCTTTGTAAGGCTCTTAGCAGTGAGATCAGGACCTGTCCCTGGTGCTTAGCTGACTTTTGGGAACCTGTTCCCCATGCTAGATTACCTTGCCCAGCCTTGATACAGGGGAAGGAGCTTGGTCCTACCTCAGCCCGATGTGCCATGCTTTGTTCAAGCCCATGGGAGGCCCACCCCTTTCTGAACGGAGGAGTTGATGGGTGGGGAGGGGGATAGGTGGGAATCAGGAAAGTGGGGAGAGGTAAAGGAAGGGAAACTCTGGACGGTATGTAAAATAAGTGAAAAAAATGTTATTTAAAGAGAGAGAGAGTACTCTTGGCCCCAATGCTCATGAGCAAAGGGTTTCTAAAGGCAAGTCCCACAATGATGTCATTTTCATCTGTAGGGCAGGGGAACCTTGTAGCCCTTTCCCCCCCCACATCCGTTGTTTGCTTACACTCTGGGCTATGGTTAGGGTCATGAAAAATCCCAGATGTGTTACTCAAGAGGACAGCATGGTCGTCATGGGTGCTTGAGGCTGAGAGGTGCCTGAGCAGACACAGATTGGAGTCTGGGTAGAATGAGGACTGGATGGTGTCACCTCAGACACTTTACTGGAACTCCCATGCTCACCTTGACTGTGACAGTCCACTTCAGAGTCATTTTTGGAATGTTCTTTGCAGGGTTAGAGTTTGAAAAGTGGGAACCTTGAAGCATCAACTTGAAAACCGCAGGGCAAGAGACTGGCTTAGGCAATATAGAAAATCTATTTTGAACCCTTCTGAGCCTTGTTTATAGATTCAAGAGTTTATTTTTTCCTGTTCAGTCACTGGAGTTTATTTTCCTTGCCACGAAACTTCAAATGCTATTGATTTAAAAAAATATATATATCCTATGTTGAATATCTGCAGTGTTCTTGGTACATTTTATGGTGCGTGCATGTGTGCGTGCGTGTGCATGTGTGTGTGTTAACTTAGCACCTTAGCTTTAAATTGGCCTTTAAACAGAACCTGCTTTTTCTACTGTCCTCTATCATAAGCTAAGCAAACTAAAAGGGCCCAGTCTACGTTCCTACTTGCTGCATTGCCCTTAAAACCCAGTGCATTATTGGAGCCAAGTAAATAAGCTTGTGTTTGAAACAGAATGGACCTCTGGGGTTGCAGGAAGGGAAAATGGGGGGGGGGGGCAGCCGGCTGCTGGGAAGATCGTGCTTGGAAGTGGATCGGAAAAAGCAGCTTAGCTTGGCTGAGGGAATGTTGTTAGTTCTGGCAAGTGGGAACAGCCAGTGCATTTTAGCGATTGCGGTCAGCAGAGGCTATAGGAAAACCATGCTGCCATTGTGCTTTCATTTATTGGACAGTTATTATGCTGTATTTGTTGTTAAACATACTATACTGTAATGGTGAAACACCTGCAGATGAAAAATATTGCTGAAGACTCACTACTACTTTCTGTTTGTTTACAATGATATCATTTCCCCCTTCCCTTTCTGTTAAGCCCTCCCAGATTTTTGAATTCATGGCTTCTTCTTTTCGTTAATTGTGTTATAAATAGGGGAAGATATCGATTATCAATACCAAATGATCAGCCATGAAAACATACATACAGATAACATTATAAAGACCAAGCAGGTTGTAGTTAGGTATTTAGGAATACACACACACACACACACACACACACACACACACACACACTTTATATGATTTAGACAGTCTGACTCTGCAGGCCTGGCTGGCCTTTAACTCAGAGATCCACTTGTCTTTGCCTGCTGAATGCTGAGATCAAAGGCACGTACTTCCCACACCAAACTTTAGTACATATTACTTTTATTAGAAAACCTTTTTAGAGCTGGCTGTGAGGCAGAGGATTGCAGAGTAAGTTACAGGCCAGCGTGGGCAATTTATCAAGAACCTGTCCCAATGTAAACAAGGTGAAAGTAGGTCAGAGATGTAGCTAGGGCTCAGTCTTCTCACACACACACACACACACACACACACACACACACACACACACACACACAACACACACACACACACACACACACACACACACACAACACACACACGGAGAATAGCTCTTGAGTTCTGAGAGAAAGGTGTGTTTTAGTAGTGGAACCTTTGGCTAGTCTGCGCATGCATGGGTTTCATTTCTGCTGCCACCACCACCACCAAAGAAAAATACTTTTCCCTTCCATTTTTCACATTACATGCATCTGTATTTTACCTAGAAAACCCAAGATCATATGTACAGTTTGCCATATCTGATGTCACAACGCATACTTCTTACATAGACAATTACATGTCTTCACCAAGCTTCCACTATTATTAGATTTAAAATATATGCTTATAAAATTCAGCAGATTTGACACGTGTATACTCTTTATTTATTTCACTGTTTGAATGTGCCCCAATTTTGGAGAGTTAGATTGTTTCTAATTGTGTCATTAAATTCCCAAAATTACTTACTTAGCTTCTCACTTTAAAGTGGCAGCAAAAACATGTCACTTTCTGTTCGTCTTGAGATTGTGTTGGAACAATTCAGGAAAATGAAGAGAGCTGGATTCTCTTTCCCTCCCTCCCTTCTAAGGCTTGCACATGCAAAGCCTCCTCTCCCTCACTGTGCCCCAGACTTTGTATCTCCTGAGTCTAAGAAGCCTATTATCCAAATTCCAGGCAAGTCCAGTGAGGTGCAGAGGTGCTGTGAGGGCTCTCCAGTGGAGTATAGATAGGCCTGAGGTACCAGCATGTCCAGCCGTGTGTGATGGAGGCCATGGGAACAGGCACAAGGAGCCTGGTGTGTCTCTGTAAGGAGGGGAGCTAGGCAATCTGAAGGGGGTCCTGGCAGGGTTTGACCACATCTGTCGCATGTAGGATTTAGCAGAACAGAACCTGCAGTTTGAAAACCCTAACATTGCCTGTGGCCATTGACTAAGCTCAGGGGAAAACTACAGAGATGATTCTTAACCTGGCTGACCTTGAACTCAGATTTCTCCCTGCCTCGGACTCTGCTTCCTGAGTGCTGGGATTAAAGACAGGCACCACCAGGGCGGGCTACGAAATAACTGTTGAAAAGCAACATCTAGCCTAAAGGAACTTTGCTGGCCTGAGTGCATCCCTCACCCTCCCCCCCCCATAGCCATTTTGGAAAGAGCTGATCGAGAAAGAATTTGTCAGTTTTATTCATGATGACTAGAAGGAGCTAGCAGAAGAGTGTGAAATGATACAGTGGCAGAAAGGGGAAAGGAAAGCACAGAACTTTATAGCAAGGACTTCAAGATAGAGACCAAATACATCACAAATAGCCAGGAACCCCAGCACACGGGATACTAAGGCATATGGTTTAGGGCCAGCCTCAGCTACTCAGTGAGACGGTGTCCCCAAAATAAATAAAAACTATTTGCCAGTTTGAAAGATGGACTTTTTTTTTTTAATTTTTGAGTTTAAGTTTATGAGTATGCGTGATTGCCTGCATGTTTGTCTGCACACCAGAAGAGGGCGTCAGATCGCCTGGAACTGGTAGTTACAGGGGGACGTCTGCCTCCTTGTGACACATTTTCTGCAAGTGCTCCTACTTTGGTGGTTTGAAAGAAAGTGGCCCCCATAGGCCCATTGTGACTGGCACTGTTAGGTGGGGTGGCTTTGTTGGAGGAAGTGTGTCACTGTGAAGGCGGGATTGGGGTCTCCGTGGCTACACCCAGTGTGGCGTAAGTTGCTTCTGTTACCTGCAAAACTGATGTAGAACCCTCAGCTCATCTCCAGCATGTGTGCCTGCATGCTGCCATGCCACCCAGCATGATGGTCGTAGTGGACTAAACCTCTGAACTGTAAGGCAACCCTGGTTAAATGTTTTCCTTTACAAAAGTTGCCAAAAGATGTGGTGTCTCTTCACAGCAGAAGAAAGCCTACATTGAGCCATCTCTCTACCCCCGGTCTGTACTTTTTAAAAAGAGATAGAGGAAGGCCACAAAGGAAAAAGAACATGAGTGATGACAGATTGTAGAAAAGAAAGAGAAAGTAGGACCAGTCAGCATCCTTCAGGTCCGACTGCAGAAAACACACGGGGAAGAGTTGGACAGGCGTGTAAATGGAGGCAGGTGAGGGAAGAGGCAGCCAGGGGACGGATAACAAACACTAGCATCCCAACAGAAAGAAGGGAAAAGGTGACACAGATATTCATTGCCCCAAAAGTTCAAGGGAAATTTGGATGTACAAATCTATTGGACATAGTTGGCCCTAGCCTGAAGTAACCATGAAAATGTGATGTGGCGGAGCAGACCTGTAATCCCAGCAATCGGGAGGGAGTCAAAGGAAGTTTAGTGGTTCAAGACCATCCTGGGCTACATAATGGATTCGATGCCGTGTGTGCGTGTGTGTGTGTGTGTGTGTGTGTGTGTGTGTGTGTGTGTGCTAATTCCAAGCCACTTAGATAGATGGCCTGGTGCATAGAATCACTTTGAGCGTAGCCTGATGATCTGAGTTTGATTACTGGAATCCATGTAAAGGGGAAGGCACCAACTCTACAGAGTTGTGCACTGAACTCTATATGAGGCGTGTGTACAGAAGAATAAAAAGTATAGAACCGTATGAAACTGTAAGACTTTCTTAGCACTACGGATATAGCTAAGTGGCAGAGTGATTTTGTAGTATACACAGCCCCTCCGTTTCAGAGAAGAGATGGATTGCAGGACTTGATGAAGAAACCAGATCACATGACCCAAGAGGAGAGTCATGGGTTAATCTCGCTGCCAGCATTTTCATAATCACATGTGAAACTCAGGGACCATGGATGGAATACGGCGTGGAGGTACATACTTGTAAAGCAACACTCCAGAGCCTGAGGCAGGAGGATCACATGTTTAGAGCTAATCTAGGCCTATAATAGTGACTTGCATGTTGGCCTGTCATAAAATTTTTAAAACATTTTGAATGATGCTTATAGAATATTCTTAGCGTTTACATGTTAACTTACTTCATCACATATAAAGGCACTCTCTTAGTCACCGTTCTCACTGTTCTGTGAGGAGACAACATGGCCGAGGCAAATGGGGCTTATTTACAATTTTAGAGTTTAGGGGCATGGCAGTGTTCATGGCTCTGGAATAGTAACTCTGAGCTTCATCCTGATCTGAAGGCTGAGAGAGAGACAGAGAGCGAGAGAGAGGGACAGAGAGAGAGAGAGAGAGGGAGGGAGAGAGGAAAGAAAGAGAGAGAGAGAGAGCAAGCAGAGCCTGGGCTTTTGAAACCCCAGTGCCCACATCCAGGGACACACCTTCTCCCAAAAGGCCACACACCAGGGAGTTTACACCTCTTAGTCCTTCTAATCCTTTCAAATGGTGTCGCTCCCTGTTGAATAAACATTAAAGCATGCAGTTTGTGCCAGCCATTCTTATTCAAACCACTACAGACTTTATGCAAACTCTTCTTACATAAGACTTGAATCTCAAGCTCCCAAAGAATCTGAGAGAAGAAATACTTAACCCTGCCTTTAGACAGAAGTGAAGCATGGCAATATAGGCCTTTAATCCCAGTGCTTGTGGAGGTAGAAGCAGGCAAATAGAGGCTAGTCTGGTCTACATAGTGAGTTTCAAGCCAGCCAAGGGTACATAGCTAGACTTCATCTTAATAAATAAGTAAATAAGGAACAGAAGACAAAAAATGTCAGCAATGCTATCATTGGAACTCGCATTTATTACATAACACCATAGCACACAGTGTATTGGATGTAAGCAGCACAGGCTTAATGTGTAATGAAGTCATTGATTGTGCAATATTAGGACTAAGTAATGATAGAATATTAGAAGCAAGATGATCAGAAGTCAAGGATATCTTCAACTATGCAGAGATTTTGAAGTCAGCCTGGGCTACATGAGACCTGGTCTCAAAAACAACAACTTGATAAGTCAACGAATAAATCTGAGCTTTGGTAATGCATCCCTGTAATCTAGCCCTTTGGAGGTGGAAATTGGAGAATTAAATGACCTGGGTTCAAGACTAGCCATATTGTCTCAATACACACCCCCATAGGTGGCGTTTATGAAAGAAAGCTACTCAGAAGCACAGGAGAAATGTAGACAGCATATGATCAGTTACTCAATGCAGGACATCAGTAGATAACACTCAAAGAGATGAACAAGTTGTCCTGCTCTTAGTTAAGGGAATCACCCTGTAAACCTCCCCAATTAGAAGTAGGAGACACGCACACGCACGCACGCATGTGCGCGTGCATACAGAGAGAGAGAGACGGGGAGAGAGAGATCCAAGATGCATTCCCAAAAGCAGGACAAAATCATGAACACATATCAAATATCAAATATATCTAATATATAAAACTTAAATATATCCAAACTTAAAAAAAAATACAAATAGGGTCTCTACTCTCGGCTGGCCTAAAAATTGATATGTAGACCAGCTTGACCTCAAACTCACAGGTATGCACTACTATATTCCAATATCCATGCTTTTGTTTAAGTTACAGATGCAGGTGTGTGTCTCTGCATGAGTGTTATGCCCCCGGTGGTCAGAAGAGGGCATTGGATCAGGCTACAGAGTGAGCCTGATGCGTGTTCTGGGAACTGAACGCGGGTCGGCTGTAAGAGCAGACACTGCTCTGGACTGTTGAACCATCTCTCTGGCTCCTCACAGTTTGTTCTTGGGTTTTTGTTTTGTTTTGTTTTTAACAGAGAAAAAAATAGAGAGACTTTATCTACCCACTAAAGTAAACACTCTGGTTCCTGCTCAGGATAATGTGATCATTTTCTCTTTGACTCATTTATTCCTTTAAATAAAAATTTAGGTTAACTAGAAACAAAAATTCTTGCTACTTGTAATTTTTAACGCTCCCTCCCCCCCTTTGCTTCTCTCTCTTTCCACTTTGCTGTTCCCCCGAGGATTGAACTCAGGGCCTTGTACATTGCAGACAAGTGTCGAAAATTGTTTCTTAGAGAATTCCCAGAGCACAGAGGAAATGAATGTTGAATGTTTAGAAATTAGAAATGAAACGTAGGAAGCAGAGGTGTACTTCATAGCAGCGTGCAGAGTTTACTTGCTTTAAACAGTAGAAGATGGAGTAGGAATGAAGTACCCAGAAATGAATGGAATGTTCCTTCCTGGAATCACAGAATAAACCATCGGCAGAAGGAGAAGACAGCTAAGGAGTGGGTTGGTAAACAGGAAGGCATTTGGTGAAAAACGAAGCTGTCCATGTGGCCTCACCCACCAAAGCACAGAGATGAGAAAATGAAAGAAATTATATAGAAATACAGAAACTAGAAACCAGAAGCAGGTCATGACATCCCAGGTGGCAATCTGAGGCAGTCTGAGGTCTTAGGGGAAAAGTGGATTTAATTCTAGGGTGATAGGAATTGCCAAGTGTGCCCCCCAAAAAACAATTTCTGCAATTTTAATAGAGAACACTTTGCCATTCTTCACCCTAAAAATATCAGGAAGCCGTGCTTTTTTTCCCCTGTTTACATTTCCCCCGCACTAGGGGTGCAGGTAACTTCTGAGCCACAACCCCCAGGCCTTCACTGGTAGATTCTAGATGGGCATTCCACTCTTGAGCCATAGCTTTAGCCACCCAAACTCTTAAAAACAAAACCAAACAAACAAAATCCAAACACCCCAGTAGTATCCAGACCATTCTAGAACACATTTGTAAACCTGTTACAGAGCCGCCATCAGAGCTCCTGCCATGTTACTTTAGTATCCACAGTGGCTGAGAACACGGACTGGCCAAGGCTGAGCCATTGCTCCTGGAGGAGGCGCGTTTATGCACAGGTATATATACACGACATAGAGGTTATGGCTAAAATCTTAAAACACTCTTCCTCATAGACTATCTTATTTCATGAAAGAGAGGTTGAGGTTGAAAACATTAAGTGATGTCACTGTGTCGCCGTGCTATGGTTGGAGTGAAAACCCTGTCCAGCTGATGCCCTTGCTACACCAACCCCCAATTCACTTCATCCTCTATCCGTCTTTGTGTGAGATCTGGAAAGGGTTGACTGACTCCCCTAGGACCCACGAACGCCAGGCATCTTGACTTTGTCACAGCCCCGTGTTTCTGCACAGATGACTGTATGTGGACCGGGCACACTTTGGGACAAGCTGCCTCTGCAGCTCTGAGATTACAGGTGTGGACTGCCAGGCCCAGCTCCCGGCTCACCTGGCAGCCTTCTCCAGGTATCCTGCGGCTGGACCCGAGGACAAGCCTTCACACGGCATCTGGTCAGTTCTTGTGCACAGAGCCGTGCCATTGGCTTCTCTCCACTTCTGCTGACGCAGGCACTCTACGATGGCCGCTTTCACCTTTGCCCCTATGTGGGGGACATGTCCTCTCTGCCCCCTTTCCTTTCCAGTTGCTGTTCTCTGTGGTTCTTCCCGGAACCCTTTCCGGTTGAGTGCATAGTCCTGCTCTCAAAAGGCATTTAGTGAAATCACCAGTGATCTCCAAGATGCTAAACCCAGCTGTAGTCACTCAGCCTGACTTGGTCTGTTGCTGTCCTTTGAGGCTTTGAGGACACGTCCTTTTGGTGTTGGCTCCTGCTGCAGCTGAGCCCTTGGTCTTCGAAGGCTGCCCCTCAGCCTCTGACCTCTTCTTGGCTGAAACCCCAAGTCTCTTGAGTCCCCACCCTCCTTTCTGGCTCCCAGTGAGGACCCCACTCAGGTAGTCCCCTGAAATCCAGAGCTGTGTATCAGCCACCTTCTCCTGGTGTCCAGTGGGCATCTCAGATGCAGCAGGCCAAAGCCCTGGTTCCTTCCCAGGCTTTGGTGTTTCCCATATCCGCAACTCACAATTTCATGTCTCACTGGCATAGGCCAGAAAGCTTTGAGAGATTCTTGTTCATTCCGACCCTACATAAAGTCCCTCAGCAAATATCACTCCTAAACATGTACGCTGTCCAGAAGGTGGCTGTGTCGAGACTGTGCCTTTTCTCCGCTGTGTCAGTATAGCAAGCCCAACTTTGTTCCTTTATTAAAAAACAAATAAGTATAAATAGTGGCCTTCATTGTGAAATGTCAAACATGCCATCATCAAACACTTGGCTCCACTGACCTCCCCTGACTCTGTGGTCCCTGGTCATCTTCCTGCTTGCGCTATCACAAATGTGTCTGTTTTAAAAACTCAGACTCTGCACATGAGGGAAAACTTGAAGTATTTGGTGTGGTTTTTTGTTTGTTTGCCCATCCTGTCTTGCTCACCATTCTTCTCATCTCCTCCCTCTACTCTGTATCACCGCCCTTCTGCTTCCTGTCTCACTCTGTATGCTGTAATCTAGATCCTGCGGGTGAGGGAGTGCGCACACAGTATATCTTTCTGAGGCTGGTTTAGTCCAGTCAAACTACCTGATTCTACCATATTTGTTTGTTTGTTTGTTTAAGGCCTTTTAAAATATAAACCCCAAGGGGCAGGAGAGGTGCTTCAGTGGCTAATTAATTACTGTAATTAATTTAATTGGAATAATTGTAATTAATTTAATTAATTTAATTTAATTAATTAGTCTCCTGGGATCTGACACCTCCTTCTGGCCACTGTAGACACCTGCACAAACGTGGCCTACATTCAGACACACCTACACATCAATAAAAATCTCCAAGTATATGTATATATGTATAGTATAAGGGTGCATGTATCCAAGCATGGAGGTACAGGTCTGTAATCCTATCATGAGACAGAAGAAGCACAAGCTCACCGCCAGCCATCCCAGGCCACCCGGTGAGGCTCTGTCTCTAGATAAAATACAGATCACTTACACTTTTCGAGCCTCATGAGTATAAAAACAAACTCCTAACTCTACCCCCCCCACTTCACTTTTCCTAGCTCCTAGCTCTCAAGTACAGGTCCAGTGCCTGTGTCACATCTGGGACCGCAAGAGGCGCCCTCCATTACCTGCTTCCAGCCTTTCCTCCCCACTCTTTCTGTAATCTGCACTCGGGCTGCACCGCCTTCCTTGGCTATTCCTGGTAGTAGTCCGTGGTTCTGTATGAATGGCAGACCTTTCCCTTAAGCATCCTCAGCCCAGATTTACCTCCAGGTCTGTGCTAGCCTGGAACTCACTTTGCAAACCAGGAACTCAGAGAGATCCACCTGCCTCAGCCTCCCAAGTGCTGAGATTAAAATCATACGGCTGCTTCAAAATAATTTTTTTTTTATTTATTTGTTTTATGTGTGTGTTTTGCCTGCATATGTGTGAGTGAGCCATACCTAGTAACAGTGGAAGCCAGTGGGCGGGGCTAGATGCCCTGGAACTTAGGTTGTGAGTCACCAAGACTTTCCCTTTGTTTCCCATGTACTGATCCCTCCTTTTGATCAGGACGCAGTTCTTAGACCTCTTTTGTTTCCACCTGCTCCAAGCTTCTTTCCAGTCCGGTTCCTTGGGCTTCTGTTTCTCCAGTGTACCTTTAAAGGTTTCATGCTGCAGGATTTACGTACTTCTTCAAATCGAGGCGTCTCTTGGAATAACTGGGGTTAATCCACAGATGCTGATGGCTTCCAGGCAGGCCCCATGCGAGCTGGTAGAGCCTGCAAGACTTAACCTTCTCACCAACGCTGCTTGTCAGCTGTCACGTGTCACAGCTTTAATCAACTCTGGGGCAAGAAGCCTTACATCCTAACAGATGGATGTGAATTTAACCAGACAATAAACCATGTACGTGCCGTAAATACGTTTGCCAAGGGCACAGTTCCCAGTGTGGGCTTACTGCACAGCTGTCTTTCCTTGAACTCCCGGTTTCTTGGTGAGATGATTTGTTAGCCTAACCCTGAAACAGCGTTTCAGAGAGTTAATGGGTCGTTGGCTTCTCCATTCCCAGCAGCCTAATTATTGGGGAATAGGGAGGGAACACATTTTATCAACAGAAGTTACTGATAGATTTTTTTTTTTTTTTAAACGAGCTTGATGTGTTCCCGAATTGGGTGTCTTTGGGCATGGCTAGCAGTTTGCTCACATACCCCAGGGTACGTATAGGTCACGAACTGTGTTTTCCTGGTTTGTACTCAAGTTGCTATCCAAGCTGTTATTGCAATGTTTTAAGGAACACCAACATCCAGAGGTCTGAGACTCTGCCAGCTCTGCAGGTTTGTGCTTAAGAGTGTATCTGTATCTCTCTCTCTCTCTTTCTCCCTCTCTCTCTCTCTCTCTCTCTCTCTCTCTCCCTCTCTCTCTCTCTCTCTCTCTCTCTCTCTCTCTCTCTCTCACACACACACACACACACACACACACACACACACACACACACACACACACACGAATATTTGTCTGTCTACTTTTTTCTGCATTATTTTCAGACATGTTTTTATTCTTTCAGCTAATACTGCTCTCCCCTCAAGAACCCATGCAAATAAAAATGTGGAGTATTTGTCCACTTTGCATTCTGCAGAGGCTAACTTCAAACTGATGTACATTTTCATTGGCGCAAACCACCAGACGAAGTATAAATTGCCGGAGAACTGGGGAAGTGTTTGAGTGAGGCAGATGTTCTCTTAGCGTGAAGCAGATGTAAAGCTTGCGAGTGTCTGTCTAATAAAGGATAGCATTTGCTTCTAGACAGCTGGTGCCAAGATTACCAATTAATCATGTTTGAATGCGTTTTTTACTAATTAGATCCCCCTTTGGTTTTTACTGTTCTGGGTGTAGTGAAGAGGGGGGGAAGGGCACTGAAAGCTTTCCATGTTTTACACTTTGAATAACCCCCGTTTTTCTAAGACTTTTTTTTTCTCTTTTTAGTTCTTAGAATCCGATAAGAAATGAAGCCCAAAGATGTGAATGCCTGAGCTGGCTTCCCCGCTGGGACTGTAGGTTTGGAGCGAGGGTACCCTGTTGAAGGCAGTAGCTCAGTACTGTGAACACTCAATAGCAGCTGGAGGAAAAGAGAATTGTAATTACACTTAATGTGGGTTTATTTTTGTTTTATTCTCTTGCATGGACCAAAGCTAGTATTTGCTCAGTTAACATCAACAGACAGTCTCCACGTTTATCTATCTGACTGAATGGGAGTTTGATCAGTAGAGAAACCCGGGGTGCCAGTTTGGTTTTATATGATCAAAAGCCATAGAGATGTGTTAACAAACGTAAAAAAACAATGGCTAGGTTGGTGTAGTTATTGAGAAGAGTCACCTCTTTCAACTGTGATCCATAAGTCAATTCCACTGTGGAAGCCGAGGAGGGCTCTGGCCCCAGAGTCCTCTCCAGGAATGCTGAGGCTGATTGTTTTGCTTCCGTGCAACAGGGATGGAACCCATGTGAGGGTCATGCTAGTCTGCGTCTACAGCCGTCTTTTTATTTGTTCGGTTTTTTTTTTGTTTGTTTGTTTGTTTATTTGTTTGTTTTTTTTTTTGTTTTTTTTTTTGAGACTGGGCTTCTGGAGCTCACGCTTGTAGTCCAGTCTAGCCTTGAACTCACTGAGATCTGTTTCTGCCTCCCTGATGCTGGGATTAAAGGCATGCACCACCACACCCTACACCCCCAGCTCCTCTAAAACTTTTGTTTTGACATGAAGTCTCACTGGGTAGCCCAGGCTGAAGTTCCAACTTGTGAGCCTCCTGTCTCCACCTCCCAGGTACAGACCTGAGCCACCCTGCCTAGCAGGCTCCTCCTCCTCTTCCTCTTCCTCCTCCCTCCCTCTCTACACCCTTCTCCCTCAGGCCTGATCTTTATTTCCCCCCCCCCCATTCCCTTCTCATTCTCCTTCTATGATTACTTTCTATGAAAGGAAGTTCAGGATATAAGGTCTGTCCTCACGTGAGTTCCTAGGAGTAAGTACCAGCTAATAGTTTCCTGGAGTCGATAGTTGGATAGTTTGACATTTTCATGACATCATCTTTTAAATTGTGGGAACATCTGTGGAGGTCAGAAGACTTCTTGTAGGAGTCTGTTCTCGTGTGGGCTCAGGTGATGGACTCGTCATCAGGCTACACGGCAGGCTCCCTGCTCAGCCATCTCATCAGTTATGAGGGATATTTCATTAGTGATTCTTCCATAGGCACATGAATGGGTTCTTAGTGTGTGTGTGTGTATAGCACATATTTGCCAAGGCACATGTGGAGGTCAGAGGATACCTTATTGAAGTCTGATTACAATTTCTACCAAGTGGGTCACAGGTATAGAAGTCCAGCTGTCCAGCTTGACAGCAGCACCTTTATCTGCTGAGCCTACTCACTAGCCCAAGCCCATAGTATTTTTAAAGGATGGGTAGAGGAAACATTAATTCACAGGCCTGAAGATAAGTAGCCCAAATAGTTCCCCTTTTAAAAGATTATTTAAAAAAAGTGTATGTGGGAGCTGGAGAGATGGCTCAGTGGTTAGGAGCACTGGCTGCTCTTCCAGAGGACCTGAGTTCAATTCCCAGCACCCACATGGTGGCTCACAACCATCCGTAATGAGATCTGGTGTCCGCTTCTGGCCTGCAGGCACACATGCAGGCAGAACACGGTATACATAATAAATAATTTAAGAAATTAGATTAAAAATATTTATGTGTATAACTGTATTCTTTCGTGTTTCTAAGAGTACCATGTGCATGAGTGCCCACAGGGGCTAGAAGGAGGCATCAGATCCCCTGGAACTGGAGTTAAAGATGGTTGTGAGCTGCGATGTAAGTGCTGGGAATTGAACCCAGGTCTTCCTGCAAGAGCAGCTAATACTATTAACCACTTAGCCATCTCTCTAGACCATAAATGGTTCTTTTAATAACATTTTTATCACTCTTTGAAAAAATCCTAGCAGGCAGGGATGAGCAAAGATGTAAGATTCATAGCAGCAAGGGTAAGTGTTTGTGACCTCCCCTGGCCACCTGAGGTCTGTGGGATGCAAATGTGTGGTGATGCACAGGACACCACTTCTTACACAGTGTGATCTCAGCTCTAGGCCTGGCTTTTGGAATGCTAAGTGAGGGAGTCTGTAGTGGCATAGATTGAAGCTTTTGAAATAACTTGTACTTAAAAAAAAAAAAAAAAAAAAGATGGAGTCTCTTTATTGCTGAGCTCTCTGTCCAGCCCCAGCACTCAGAGAATTAATATTACTTGGATCTAGTAGTGATTTTATTAGAGGGTTTTGTTTTGTTTTGTTTTGTAGTAATTTGTGTGAAACCATGAACTTTTGAAACTCCCACTTAGATGGAATGAGTTCTGTCAGGTTTTAAAAATGGCTTCTTATGGGGTCATGTGTACAAAAGTAGAGAGAACAATGGGCATTGCTGGGCATACAGCCTGCTGCCCCATGCCAGCATCCTCTGCCTTCTTTTGAGGCTGGATCTCTCCAGAGTCTCCAAACCAGCCTTGAACTGATGGTCCTCCTGCCTCGGCCTCCGTGCCTCACTGGGTCAAGACTTCTGGTATTTGCAGAGTATCCTTTCTCTCCTAAGTTCTGTAGTCCTGCATCTTGTTTCTATAGTAACAGTGGGCGTTTCAACAAAACTAGGTCAAGTAAACCCAGTAGTTTATTCTCACTTTGTTTCAGGAAGTAGAGCGAGAAATCTCATTCAGGACAGAATGTGGACTGTACTATTCATACTACAAGCAGATGCTGCAGGCACCGACCCTCCTGCAAGGTAATTGGAACTGCTACCATCTGGACATGTTGTCTTCTCTGCTGTCAGTCAAGGCCTGCTTTACACTGGTGCATTGAGTGTGTGTGTATGTGTGTGTGTAGTATTAGATTTCTGGCCTGTCTAGCCTGTGGTCCAGACCCACAGACCCGCAGTCCCACAGAAACACACAGACGCTTGTATTAATTTTATGCTGATCAGCCTGTGTCTCTGGCATATTGCTAGCTAGCTCTTGCTCTTAAACTAACCCATGATTTTTATCCTGTTCAGCCATGTCACCCAGTACCTTTTCTCAGAGCAGAATAGTTGTCCTTTGCACCTGCTGGCTTCTCTGGTTCTCTGCCCTGTTTTTCCTGTTCCCAGAGTTTTCTTAGTCTATTAGCCCCACCCACATTTCCTGTCTGCCTTCAGCCAATCAGTGTTTTTTATTAAACCAGTAGGTGGGACAATTATTTACAATGTTACATAATCCCACAGCATTTCCTCCTTTTTTTTCTAAAACAAGAACCCCAAATCTAATTTCCTTTGTATATTTTTTTTCACTATTATCTATAACAACTTGTAAACAACACTGTTAACAAAGACAAACATTCATAATCCATTTTTTGGAAATGTGGGCATAGTTCTCTAGGCTACTTCCTGCTGAATGGAGGTGCTAGCAATCCCCTGGGAACCCAAAGAAAAAATTTAAGACTGTGGACAAGTCCTTAGTGGAGTACTCTGTAAGGTTGGGCATCTCAGCCAGTCTCCTTGAAGCTGAGCAGAGCTCAGGAAACTTCAACAGAGGTGCTCTGAAATGCTGAGTCATCTGGGCCATCTGTTTCCATAGGAGACTTTTCAGGGGGTCTTCCTTGATCAAACCTTCAAACCTTATTTTCTTCAGCCAGGAGTAAATCCACAGCCTCCTATCTTCTGTGGAAATAAAAGAAAACCTCTTCTCCAAAGTAGCATATCTTTTGATTTCAATTTTAAAGCCAATTCATTTATAAAATACATAGGTTTTATTAATCCAGCAGCATTTATAATCAAATGGCTTGTAGCAGCTTTTACTGCTTCATTTTCTGTCAAAAAACTTAAAAACAAGACAATAACGTACAGTATCTAGACACTCTTTGCAATTTCCATATTTATGTGGCTTATTATTTTTTTTTACTCTATTTCTTTTTAAAGGACTTTATCCTTTTCTCTCTCAAGCCTGTGTATATTTTTTTTAACACATTCTAAACCATTTAGAGTTTTCTTTCATCTGTCTTTACTGTATATCTCTTATTTCATATCTTTTTCTATTTCTGACCACACCTTTGCTTGGCTAGGGTGACTGACTCCACCCAGCTCCCCCTATGTATTTCTGTTTCTGTCCACACCTTTAATCTGCCAAGGAATAGCTAAAGATTAAAGGCTTCACTAGAGTGCCTGGCTCCACCCAGCTCCTAGTCTAGCCTCTTACAGTTTAGCTTAAGCTAATTATCAGACACAATTACTACTCTGGGGAATTTTAGGGTCATATATAGACCAAGTAAAGCACTGCCATCTCCTGCTCATGAACTCCATTTAAGTATTTGGCAGCAGGGCCTCTTTAAAAGACTCACAAGTGTTTTGCCTCTAAGGCCGAGTCAGGAAGCCTCTTTTTTAAAAAGCCAAGCCTCTGCTTGCCTCAAGCAGAGCTGATCCAAGAAAACACTGTTGCTACTAAGAAGCCATCTTTGACTCTGTTTCCTTTTTGTCTATAACGTAGATACATCATTACAGCTTGTTGCTTAAATCTTGGCTCCTGTGAAATTTCAGGAACTGGCCATGTTAAGCTGTACTTCTAAAGCCCATCATTTTTTAGCTCACGCCTCACCAGGAGTCTCTGTATCAAGGCTCATGTGAGAGACACAACTCAGACGCTGTTTTTGGCTCCAATTCTGTCGTCTAGAACCCTTTTTAAGCTTCCTAAGGCTTTATATGGGTATATATCATCCATGTTAGGCCGCCATTTGTAGTAAGTTGTTTCTGGCCTTACTTTTCTAGCCTAGCCCTAAGGTTCTTGACCCACTGTCCCACTGAATCGCACAGATGCTTGTATTAATTTTATGCTGATTGGCCTAGGGTCCAGGCATATAACTTGCTAACTTCTTACTATTAAACTAACTCATGATTCTTAACCTGTTCCAGCCATGCAGCTCAGTACCCTTTCTCAGAGCAGCATAGTTGTCCTCTGCATCTACTGGCTTCTCTGGCATCTCTGTTCTACTTTTCCTTTTCTCAGATTTTTCTTTGTCTAGTAGTCCCGCCCACACTTCCTGTCTGCCTTCAGCCAATCAGTGTTTTTATTAAACCAGTAGGTGGGACAATTATTTGCCTTGTAACATAATCCCAACACGTGTGTGTGTGTGTGTGTGTGTGTGTGTGTGTGTGTGTGTGTGTGTGTGTGAGAGAGAGAGAGAGAGAGAGAGAGAGAGAGAGAGAGAGAGAGAGAGAGAGAGAGAGACCCATGTGTGCATTTGGTTTTTGTTTTTGAAGCAGGGTTTTCTCTGTGTAGCCCTGGCTGTCCTCACTATGTAGATTCATCTGGCCTCCAACTCAGAGATCCACCTACCTGTGCCTCATGATTTTTAAATGTGTACTGTGTGTTCCTGTATGTTCTTAGTGCCCGTGGGTGTCAGAAGATGGTACCAGGTTCCCTAGGAATGGAGTTAGAGAGGTTGGGAGCTGCCATGTGAGCTCTGGGAATCAAACTGGGATCCTCTAGGAGACAGGCTTGTTCTTAACCTCTGAGCCTCTGTAGCGCCTGGTTCTATTTTATCAGATCAGGATCCCACCCAGGGCATCTCCAGAACCAACCTTCAAACAGAGGCAAAGGAAGCAGGTGTCTCAAGAAACACTGAGCAATGAAGTTCCCACAGTTTCCCACACCTTCCACACAGTCACGGTGGGGCAGGAGATGCAGCGAGCACTTTGTCCAGCAGCCCGAACCTGTGTCCTGGATGGCCTTACCCTCTCTTCTTAAGAGTTCGTCTCAACAACTTCAATCCCCAGCTCTGCTTTCACCACACTGGCTAATTCTGAAACTGTTTGTAGCATCATAGCCACGAAGCCTGGTTTGGCGAGTGTCAGGGTCCCTGAAAGTTTAAGGTGACCTCTCAGGATGCTGAGGGTAAAGGTAGCATTGAGAAGCTGGGTCTTTGTCCCCTTACTGCTGGCTTAAGCCCATGCCTCAAAACCAGCAGTTTCTCAGAATGTACTTGTGACAGAATCATGTTCTTAGGAGTGCCTGTTTCATCATGTGCCCTAACCCTCCCTCCGTCCGGAGCCATCTGTGGGCAGCACGACATCCAGCCTGTGTATTCCTGGACATGGCAAAAACAACTGTCAGGACCAGGACAAGCAATCCCATGATGGGCATTTTTGAGGAAGAAATTGCCTTTTCAAATTCGTTGTCAAATTCCATCTGTGTGTATAATGCCTTTTGTTCATTCTACCTTCCTCATTATCTCCGTCATCCCTCTGCCTCTGCTAAACCTGATTTTCTTCTCAGTTTCCAACGTGCTTTTTTGGTTTTTTTTTTTTTTTTTTTTTTTTTCATTTTGTTTGTGACCCGCTGAGTTAAATCGAGGTTGCCTGCATAATGGTTTGTGGGTGGTGTTCACTGGAGCACGGGCAACTTAGCAGTGGTTAGACCATTGAAGAAAATCAATTTGCCCGCCCCAGCAAACATTAACCGCCAATAGCTTCTCGGGCATGTGTATGGGGAGGCAGGGTTCTAGTTTTTAATGGTTATTTCTAATTTTTTTGAAAAGCCTCCACGCTGGTTTCCACAGTGGCTGCCCCTGTTTACACTCCCACCAGCAGTGGACGAGGGTTCCTCCTTCCCCCCAAGTCCTCTTGAGAACTTGTTACCCTTTGCTTACCCGAGGATGGCCAGTCTGACCTGCAGGAATCAGAACCTCCAAGTCATTCTAATTTGCATTTCCCTGATGGTTAAGGATGCTGAACGCTCTTTAAAAGATGCGTCACCCATTTGTGTCCTTCCTTTTGAAAACTGTTGAGCAGTTTATGAACCCATTTATTCATTAAGCCGATTTGTTTTTTATGGTGTTCAATTTCTGTAGTTCTTTATACGTTCTAGATATTAAACATCTGTCTGAGGTGTAGCTGGCAAAGATTTTCCTCCCATTCCATAGGCTTTTGTATCTGCTCTGTGATGTTCCCTTTGCTGGGCACAAGCTTTCTAAATCTCTGCCTCCCGCCGGGGTTCTGTCCAGAAGTTCTTAGGTGAACCTATACTGTGATGTTTCCCTCTAACAGTGCCATTTCAGGTTTGGGCTGCTTTTAATTTCTTTTGGTTTTGGTTTTCTGAGGCTGATTTCTCCGCGTAGTCCTGGCTGTCCTGGCATTCACTCTGTAGACCAGGCTAGCCTCAAAATTCACAGAGATCTGCCTGCCTCTGCCTCCCAAGTGCCGGGATTAAAGGTGTGCACCACCACCGGCCAGCCACCTTTATTTCTGACACATGCTCCTGATACTCTTGTCAAATATGAGGTCGCCACCATTGCACGGGCTTCTTGCTGGGTCCTCCGTTCTGTTTGTGTGTCTTTCTCTCTCTCTGTCATGTGTCTTTGTCACTGAGGCCGTACAGTGTACCCCGAGGTCACTCGTTTTCCCCACACTCTCAGCCGAATACTGAAGAGTCTGCCTCGCGCTGCATGAATGGAGAAGTGTGATGGTAATTGTCTTCTCTTGATGTTGTTTCCAAATATCCTTAGGTTTTCACGGCTTAGTCTATGACAACAAAACTGAATCCATGAAGACGATCAACCTCCTTCAGCGAATGAATATTTACCAAGAAGTTTTTCTCAGTGTTTTATATAGAGTCCTCCCCATACAGGTATGTGGCATTCTCTTCTTAGAATCCTTATATCGGATGAAGGTCCTCCTTCCTCCTCCTCGCCTGCCTCCGGTCAGAGTGGAAGTCTGTTCCTCCGGTTTCAGCTGGTTTGGCAGAGGATGGACACTGCAGGCACTGAGAACTTGGCTTTTTTGTTTGCTTGTTATAATCCCGTAAAGCACTGTTATTTTGTCTTTACAAATAGATGCTTCCTGGCTTATCTAATAATATGCGCGCAGCCTAGAAGCTTCAGAAGTGGTTTTATTTGAAAATGTGTAACAGTTCTCACCAACCTGTTTTGGGGGAGGGGTTTTGAGACAGGGTTTCTCTGTTTGGGGCCCTTCTTAGAACTCACTCTTTAGACCAGGCTGGCCTTGAACTCACAGAGATCAGCCAGCCTCTGCTGCCTGAGTGCTGGGATTAAAAGTGTGTACCACCCCCCCCAACCCCCACCCTCGCTCTATGATTTAAAAAAAATACGTAAAATTATGAGATCGCGATGGCCACTTCTCACGTAAATGAGACAGAATTAGACAAAGTTAGGTGTTGATTTGTCTGGAGGCCTCCTTTGCATCTTCTCTCGATAGTTCAAAGAAAGAGAGCTGCCCTCTTGTGGTGGAAAGTGGTTATGACCCTACTGCTAGGCTTTGCTGCAAGCCTTTCAACATTACCTTTCCATGGACATGTTTTTTCGAGGATTTTTTTTTTTTTTTCTTTTTTGCATTTGTGTGCCTGTATGCCAGGCACACATAGAGACCAGAGGCTTTAGAATATCCTGAGACCTGGAGTTACAGGCAGCTGTGAGCTGCCCAGCACAGATGCTGGGAACTGTACTTGGGTCCTCTACAAGAGAAGTATGTACTCTTAATCACCGAGCCACTCTTTAGGCCCCTCTATGGACATATTTTTTAAATGTCAGTAAGCAGGGCTAAGGACTTTGATGATTTGGGGATGAACCAAGGGCCTGGCACACCCAAGTGTTGTATTTAAGCGAGAATAGCCCTTATAGGTTCATATAGCTAAATGCTTGGTCCCCAGTTGGCAGAACTGTTTGGGAAGGATTGGGAGGTGTGGCCTTGTTGAAGTGGATGTGTATAGGAGGGTATGGGGTGGGTTCCCAGTTAGCGTTCTCTCTACCTCCTGGATGAAGGTGGGTCAAGATGTAAGCTCTCAGGTACTGCTCCAGCCTGCCTGCCTGCCAGCCTTCTCCCTCCATGATGCTCATGGTCTCACTCCCTCTTCTCTATGTTTCCATGGTCACACTGTTGCTTCACAGCAAGAGAACAGTTACCAAGGCACTAGGCAAATAGGCTGCCACTGAGTTGCGTCCCAGGCACTGATGAACAGTCTTATTGTTACCCTTTACAGAAATACCTAGAACCTGTTTATTTTTATATCTACACTCTTTTCGGGCTCCAAGCAGTCTACGTCACAGCCCTTTATATAACCAGCTGGCTCCTTAGTGGCACCTGGCTGTCAGGACTGTTGGCGGCTCTCTGGTACGTCACCAACAGGTGAGTTGAGTCAGTTCTCTCTTCTTTCCCCGGTTTTTAATAGAATAAGTAACTATTTTCTTACACAGAGGTTGGCTGTAAATAGCGTGGTTGGTGAGCCAAAGCACGGTATGCCATATTTCTTGGGCTGAGAGTGTGTTTCTTATTTAGCAAGGGGGAAAGTTTTCCCTTTGAGAAGTACCACATCACACGACGTCTGTTACAGCCCCGCTGTTGGTACTTGCTTGATCTGTGGTCAGTATTTCTTCAGCCACACACCTCGTCACTGCACAGTTAAGTGGTAGCAGAGGTATGTGTCAGTGTGTGAGAGAGTGTGCGTATGGGTGTGTGTGTGAGTTTATACGTGAGAAAGAGTGTGTGTGAGTGTGTTTGTGTGTGTGTGTTGAACCATGGCATTGTGTACATCTGCAGGCATTTTACTACTAAGCTATATGTCAGAGTCCCTTTGTAATTTTCAGATCTGTGACAGGCTCTCACTGTGTTGCCAGGCTGTCTTTGAACTCACTCCATACCTCAGGCAGGGTTGGAATTTACATCCTCCTCCTTCTGTGTTCCCAGCTGCCACAATCAGAGGCTTCCCCATTGCACCTGCCCATCACAATAGGATTTGCAGCAAGATATACAGTGCTGTGTATATGTAGTCCTATTGTTATTAATATATTTTCACATTAATTTGTAAATGTGCAAGCCTTATAAAATAGCAGTTTTAAAACATAGTCAGGATTATTGGCTGGGCATGGTGGCTTATGCCTTGTAATGTTAGCACTCTGGAAGCTGAGGCAGGAGGATCACCACAAGTATGAGGGCAGCCTGAAATATGTAGCAAGTGACTGGCCAGTCTGGGCTACATGATGAGACCCTGGTCTTGGGAAAAGCCTTACTGCATTGTTGCCCAGCTTGTAGTAGCAACAGAAACAGTTAGTAAGGACCTTAAAGTTTTAACATGAATTCTGACATAGGTTTTCTTCTTAATCTTACGAGAATTCCTTTTTAAATTTAGTCATATTCTGTGTATTTAAGCGTTTGCTTACATGTGTGTGCTTCCTGATAGTACAGCTACGAGCCACAGCGTTCATAGGAATCCCAGGCTCCCCATGCCCACTTGGACCATGTTGGTCCTTGTGATGAAGGCCAGAGAAGAGCATCAGAGCCTCTGAAGCTAGAGACAGAGACAGTTGTGATCCGCTATGCGGGTGCTCTGTCCTAGAGCTGGGTCCTCTGCAGGAGCAGCCAGTGCTCTTAACTTTTGGGCTAGCTCTCTAGATCCCAAAATTATTTTTTATTATAAATCTAGTGAATGCTTATAATGTGCTCAGCATGTTACAAAATCTTTTTTTTTTTTTTAACAACCCTATAAGGGGCTGGGTTTGGTATAGTATACCAAAAATAGAGGCAGGCAGATCTTTGTGAGTTCAGGGCCATCCTGATCTACATAGTAAGTCCCAGGACAGCCAGGGATACAAAGAGACCCCATCTCAAAACAACAACAACCCCACTAGGTAGATACTGTTACCTCCGTTTTAGAGGTCTGAACCTTGAGATCTCAGAAGAGTGTCATCTGTGCTCACACACGCTGGGCACTGTCATTCCTTGTGGGTGTTATCAATTGCCTCGGTCTGCGCATGTGCCCTCCTCTTGCCCCCTGGAGGGTGGCATTCTACTGGGGTAAACCATTTGAAAAAGGTACTGCCATCAGCAAGTTTCAGGGTCACAGCTAAAGCACTAAGTAAAATAGGGTCTTGAGATCTGGAGAGGTGGCTCCACCCTGGCTACTCACCGTCCACATGGCAGCTCCCAGCCACCTGTCACTCCAGTTCTAGGGGATCAGGTGCCCTCCTCTGGCCACTGCTGGCAGAACACGCATACGCCTAACATAAAAGTCTGTAAAAGAAAAGGCCAGGAAAAGAATGTGTGGCCCAGAGAAAAGTGTGTTCAGGGCCTCGGCGTCCTCGGTGCCCTCACTTACATGGGCTTGAGCTCCGACCCCACCACTTAGCTCAGAAGGGCAAGTCTGATGCCCTCTGTGCCGCGTGATGACGAGGCTGAGACCGCTGCATGGAGAGCCTGTGGCCAGCATCCGTGCGCCCCTGGACAAAATGCCCTATAGCCTTCCTGTTAGGAATCCCTTGAGGAAATTACCACAAGAAATGTTATCCTGGTTGCGTTCTCCTCAACAGAACGGATACCACGAGAGTGGAGTTCACCATCCCACTGAGGGAGAACTGGGCTCTGCCTTTCTTTGCAATTCAGATTGCAGCAATTACCTACTTTCTGAGACCAAACTTACAGCCTCTGTCTGAAGTAAGTTTCTAGAACTCTTCCATTACTTATTTGTGTGTGTGAGAGAGAGTGTTGAGTGTGTCTCTGTATGTGCGAGTGTGTGTGTGTCCAGGTACATGTGTCTCTGTGGGGGGGGGGGTGCCACAGCACTCATGTGGAGGTCAGAGGAAAACTCGGGGGAATCATTTCTTCTCCCTACCACTTTGTAAGATCCAGGGATTAAAATAGGGTTCAGTGTCTCTACCCACTTAGATATTTTGCCAGTCCAGAATTTCTCAAGTACTTTTTAGTCCTCTGGTTTTGTCTAGGGAGCAAGAGGCTGCAGTTCACAGGGATAGCTATCATTCTGTGATGAAATTTATTACTTTTAAATCATGTGTACAGGTATGTATTTGTGTGGGGGTGCAGGCACTTGGGTTCTCGTGCCTGTGGAGGCCAGAGAAGGACATCGATCTCCCTCAGCTGGAGTTACAGACAGTTGTGAGCAGCCCCGAGTGGGTGTTGGAAACCTAACTCAGGTCCTCTGCAAGGCAGCCCCAGCTCGTTCTCCCTCCGAGCATTTCCTCCCTTGCAAAGAAAATGTTTTCAAGTTAAAAGTGTCCTCTTTACAACCTGCCCTCAAGTAGGCGCAGAAAGAGCCCACGCACAGTTCTGTGAACGTGTCAAGACGTTCTGAGCCACCACCCTTGAGATGCGGTCGGTATCTTACGGCCTCTAGATCAGCGTGGAGTGCGCATGCCATATGTGAATATTTATATGAGAATGTCACTTTGGGATATTTAGAGCCTAAGTAGCCAGTGCAAGGTTTTCAAAGCAGCAGTTTATGCTTTCTCTGCTTTTATTTGGTTTAGAGGGGCGCAGGCTACTCCCAAGATAACTTAACCGTGAGATTTTTTTATGACTGGAGACATGTGAGTCACCAAAGGTTTCTCTTTCTTTCCCCAGAGGCTGACACGTCTCGCCATTTTCGTGTCTACTTTCCTCTTTAGCCTGACTTGGCAATTTAATCAGTTCATGATGCTGTTGCAAGCGCTCGTGCTGTTTATTCTGGACTCCTTGGACATGCTGCCCGCCGTGAAGGTGAGCGCTGACCACACCCTTATCTTCCTGCTGGGTGCTGACAGTTGTAGGAGACCGGTACAGACTTGTAACAAAGATGAAGCTCTTGTGTAGACCTGTGTGATTATCTGAAGCTGAGTTCGGTGTGCAGCCTACTTTGACAGTCTCAACTCTTTTTTTTTTTTTTTGAGATTTTATTCACTTATTTTGTGGATGGATGTTTTTCCCTGCATGTGTGTGGGGGCCCACACGTGCGCCTGGAGTACTCACAGAGGCCAGAAGAGGGCGTTGGGTACCCCTGGAACTTGAGTTATAGATACTGTTAGCCGTCATGAAGGTGCTGGGAATTGAACTTGGGTCCTCTGTAAGAGTACTTAGTGTTCTTACCCACTGAGCCATTCCCCAGCCCCTCAACATTTCTTCAAGTTAAATAGTGCCTCTCGACACTGGAGTCATAGTTCAGTGGTTTAGAGCACTTAGTGCTCTTGCAGAGGACCTACATTCAATTTCTCATACTCACATAGCAGCTCATATGGAGTTATTTATCTATAAATACAACCCCAGGAGATCTAACGCCCTCTTCTGTCCTGGATGGGTACTGCATGCATATGGTGCACATAAACTCGAGCAGGCAAATAATAGAAATAAATAATTTGAAAGTACATCTATTTGAGGCACAGGTGTCTCAGTTGCCACTTATAAACATGGCTTACAATTTAAAAATACAGCGTAACTCTAAAAATTTATATTTTTTAATACAAAATTTAATTGGGCATATCATTCTTTTTGTTTATTTTTTTTAAAGGAATTTATTCTTTACATATATGAGTGTTTTGCTTGCACATACATGCTTGGTGCCTGCAGAGGCCAGAGGGAGCTCAGATTACCTATAATTGAAGTTGTGGATGGTTCTGTGTTGACACGAGTGCTGAGCCCCAAACCTGAGACCTTTCAGAGCAGCAGATGATCTTAACTGTTGAGCCATCTTGAGACAAGGCCTTACCCTGTAACCCCGGCTGGCCTGGGCCTCCAACAGTCCTCTGAACTGAGTTTTCTAAGTGCTAGAGTTACAGATATAAATCACCATTCCAGACTAAACAATTCTTTTCTTCCATAATAGTTTATTAAATTTTTATAGTCACATTCTCCTGATACATAGAATATATGCTATTGTTGGCTGGTCAAACACTACCTGTAAAGTAAACAGCCATATCTGCCCCTAGTGTGTGTGCTGTCTTTTAATCATGATTTGGCCTGGTCATTTTTGATTGAATGCTCTTCACCCACATGTACATACCCACTCAGAGATACATACTTATAGACATAGTTTAAAAAGAATAAAATCTTGTCAGGTGGTAGTGGTGCACGCCTTTAATCTTAGCACTCAGGAGGCAGAGGCAGGTCTGTGAGTTCTAGCCCATCTAGTCTACCAAGTGATTTCCAGGATAGCCAGGGCTACACAGTGAAAACCTGTCTTGAAAGATCAAAATTAAGTAATTAATAAAATCTTTTTAAAAAAGAAAGTGGGCTGGAGAGATAGCTTAGTAGTTAATGCTTACTGGTTTGCAGAAGACCCCAGGTTTGATTCCCAACACCCACTTGGCAGCTCATAACTGCCTGTAACTCTAGCTGCAGGGCATTGGACAGCGTCTTCTGACCTCTATAGGCTCCTGCAAGTACATGCATCCAGGTGCTTACACATATCCATAAGAAAAGTCTTTTGAAAGCAAGAGGCTGAGTGCAGACAAGGTAGACGCCACACACTTCTTGCTCCTGTTTGAAGAGCAAAGCAAAGCCATGGGCAAGAACACAAAGCAAATGACTGACCATAGAGTTAGAAACAAGATGACCAGCATGATGGCTTGAATAAAAGTGGCCCCCATAAGCTTAGAGGAAGCTGCAGTATTAGGTGTGGCCTTTTTGAAGGAAGAGTATCCCTGGGCCTTTGAGGTTCCAAATGCTCAGGTGAGGCCCAGTGTCACCGCTCTGCTGATCCAGATGTAGACCTCTCGGCTACATCTCCAGCACCGTGTCTTTCTGCGCGCCGCCATGTCCTACCGTGACCGTAATGAACTAAACTTCTGAACTGTAAGCCCAGCCCCAATTAAATATTTTTCTTATCAATAAGAGTTGCCATGGTCATGGAAACCCTGACTAAGACAACGAGAAACTTCCAGACCAGAAGGGAAACATGGCAATGAGTCACTCTTGAAAAATCAGAAACCCAGAAATAGCAGTAGATTCAGACAGAAAAGCACAAGAAAAACCCTCTCTGTAGCAGAAAACCAGAAAGGAAAAAACTTAGCAAGAGAGAAAACTCACAGCTCATGGCAGCCAACACCTTCCACACTCATGCAGCTCTACCCTACCCCTACCCCCCACCCACTACACCCTCACTTCCCACACCCCCACTCCTCCCCATTCCCCCCACTCCCCACCTCCCCAACCCCCTCACTCTCCCCATCCCCCACTCCCCCACCCCTGCCAGCCTGATCGTGGGAGCGCCTGGATCTCTGCCCTGACCTGGTTCTACTGAAGCACGACTGCTTCATGTGAGGGCAGTGTCAGGGAATCTGGAATTTCCACCATCCCCCACAGAAGCCCCACTTAGCTGCGGTGACATCCTTTCCCTCCGTGCCAAGATGGTGTCAGAGCAGGCCAGCTGTGCCTTCCACTCCCAAGGTCAGACCACTAAGAAACCTCATAGTCGGAAGAACACCTGATACCCAGTGCTCAGCCCTAAACGGGACCCTGGCTCACTCCCCTTCTCCTAAAAAGTGGACAGAAAGAACGGGAGAGCTGTGAAATGTGGTCACCTGTAGATGACATGGCCCCTGCACCATGACCTCAGCACAGCTGTGGCTTCCTGCACTAGGTGAATTGGTGTCCCAGCAGGCAGTAGGCATTGCACTCGGTGCATGAAGGGGAAGGGAGACATGCTGAGAGAGCCTGGGGTGGGTGTGAGGACGGAGCTGGGCTGCATACGATTAAGTAACTTAAAGCAGATGCACCCACGCGATGTAGCTATCACCATGACCTGTAGGGAAATATTGTGATCTTCGTGACTTTTCTTACCTCTGGGACAGGACAAGCTAAGGATAAAAGATGTCCCACGGCTGCAGAGAGATTTCCATCTATCCTGGTGAAGGTGTGGCGGTGGAATGGGTTGGCTTTATCTGTGGTGTCCAGAGCACAAGGCAGCATTAGTTAGAGTCAGCAGGCAGGAAGCAGACACAAGGGTCAGAACCAGAGCTGTGCATAGCTGAGGGTCTGGTGCTGGTGACCACCTTCCACTGCTGGGCCCCATCTCCCAAAGGCTCAGCGCTTTGACCTCTATCAGCTGTGATTGCCTGCATAAGACCTAGGAAAGATCCAGTCAGCTGAGATCCTGCACCAGCCCCCCACTCCCTCAGTAGCTGTGGAGGTGGGAGAATCATTCATTCTGCACTTAAGAATGCGGCCCTGGTAGGTCTTGCACACTGATGGCTCTCTCACACCCATCTACCTATGAGCAGTACTAAGTGGGTTGTCAAAAAGGAAAAAAGCTTAAAAGACCTGAATTTGGGAGAAAGCGTATTGAAGGACAGAGAGTAGAAACAGGCTAGATATATTCACTGTATGCATATGTGTACAATGTATGCAATTCTCCATCTTCCCCAAATTTTAAGGTACCACAAGCTGGGGAACAAGCTTTCAAAACTTAAGCCTATGAAGGGTACATTTCAGAAGCAGATCTTCACAGCTCTGCAGAGTTTAAAGTCTAAGCTCTCACAGAGTAGCCATTGGTGTGAGAAAATTACATGTAGTGTGGAGTATGCAGTTTGTATGAAATAGGAGGTGCCAGTTTGAACCTGTATTGCCCCTGTTGGTAATGGTGTTGGATTTTGCCTCTTGGCCCTGCCTTCCTATCAATTATTAATCTGTTTCTTGTTTTTCTGTGTACAGTAAGGTGTATTATAATCCTAAAAACCCCTAGCATTTCGCTTCTGGCACCAGGCAGAGGCAGAGCCCACAGGTCTCACTTTCCCATGCTTGAAGCAGATCGGTTTCCTTTGAGGTTAAAAGTGTGAACCATTCAGGAAGTCGGGTCTGCTGAACAAAACTGTTATTTCCATATGTCTGAGTGAGTGTGGAATTGAAAAACTATCAACTCAAAAATGATTTACTTAATTTTTCTCCGTGTATGCCTGCTTGCCCATGTGTATGTATGTGTACCACATGCATGCAGTACCCACAGAGGCCAGAAGAGGGCGTTGGATCCCTTAGGGCTGGAATTACAGACACTTGTGAGCTGTGGGTTTTAGACTTAACTGGTATGATGTAAACTAAATGAAGTCATGCATGACACAGTTCTGATGGCATGGTCTGCAAAGTAATGGGAAGAGATGAAGTCCTGACTGTTCGTTGTAGATAGTAATTATAAAAAGAATTGGGGAAAAAACTGGAAATCATAAATCACGTTTTGTCATTTACCCAGATATATTTACCCCTTTGTCTCTCTTTTTTATTAATGTCCCCAAATTTAAAACATTCTGTTACTGGACTGGAGAGATGGCTCAGTGGTTAAAGAGCACTCTGTACCACATCAAGTGGCTCACAGCCATGTGTAACTCCAGCTCCAGGGGATATTGCGCCCCCTTCTGGCCTCTGGAGGCACTGCACTCATGTGAAGACATTAAATTCAAGTCTTGAAAATTATCTGTCAGTAAAAGTGAAATACAATGGAACTTATACAATGTGGTGTCCTTTTATAGACAGTGTTTCTTGGAGCTAGGTGTGTGTCTGCATTGCTTGTAACCTGAAATATGACCACTGCTCCACCGTGTCGTGTTCTCCTGATGAAATCTCCATCCTTGTTGCAGGCCACCTGGCTGTACGGCATACAGATGAGCTGCTTGCTCCTTGTCTGCACACTTCAGTTTTTTAACTCCATGATTCTTGGATCGTTGCTCATCAGTTTTAACCTTTCAGTATTAGTTGTAAGAAAACTTCAGGTAGGACTTTTTAATTTTTATAAACTGTATTATTTTTAATTTTTAAAATTTTTAGCTCTGCCATGTATGTATTTTGTGAATGTGCACATGAGTGCAATTCCAATAGAGAACAGAAGAGAGTACCGTATCCCCATGGACCTGGAATTAGGTGCTGTTGTGAGCTGCCTAAACTGGGTGCTGGGGACCAAACTGGGGTCCTCTACAAAACAGTACGTAGTCTTAACTGCTGAGCCGTCTCTCCAACCCCAGGAAATCAGTTTTTGGCTGTGTGGCTCACCGGGCCTTATCCTGAATTCAGATAAAAACGACCCAGTTCCCAGTGAAGAGTACCAACAGGGTCACCTTTGCTTTTCCTTTTGAAATGCATGCTGAAACATTTGTTGCAAGCGTTCTCCGGTCGTGTGTGTCATTCTTTCCGTGCAGCACGGATTGTTTCCTGTGCAATTGAAACCCTAATTCCTGCATCAGCCATATTTATTTGAATTACGTTATTATATGTCAGAGATGCAAGGCTGCAATACAAGGTATTTTTTAAAAATTGTATGTGTATTCCGAGGTGCCAGTGTGGCCATCACCATCTTCTGGGTCTGGACCCCTTGCTGTTGATGCCAATACCCCATCCTTTCCTATCTTCACATAGCCTGCTAGTGACACTGAAGTGAGTTAAGATGGACTGTTTTCAAAATTCAGAGCATACAAATAAATGCTTACAAAGATACGGGGCATTTTGGAAAGTATTGGAAAGCCTCTATATATTTTTTTAATTCTTTGAGAATTTTAGACATGCATACCATGTATTTCTGTCATATCTACTCCCGCTCTTGACCCTTCAGTTTCCCCCAGACTCCCTAACATGTTCCCCTTTCCGACTTTGTGTCTTCCCCTTCGTTTATAAAATTACCCACAATGCAGTTACTTCTAGCCTTATGCAGATGGCTATGGCGCCATCTACTGCAGCATGGGCAATGCATCAGAAAAATGACTCCGTCTTCCAACAGTCATCAGCTGCCAATATCTCCTCAGTTAGGAGTGGGCGTCATCAGCCCCTCCTCCATTCATGCTGGAATTCTGACCTGATCCTTTTGAAGGGAACCACACCTTCTGTGAGTCCATGAGTACACTCATCATGTTGTGCCCTGAAGACAGATAGCACGTCAGAGCTTTCCTCTCTGTCCCCTAACTCTTGTGCTCTTTGCATCCCCTCTGACCTGGTGATCCCTGAGCCTTGGGGAGGGGTGCGATATAGGTGCCTGGTTTAAAGCTAAGCACTCATAGTCAATAATCCTCTATGCTTTGGTCATTTATGAGTCTCTGCATTAACCACTGCCCACTGCAAAATAGTTTCTCTAACCATCGTTGAGAGAATGACAGATCTGTAGATTGAAACGTAAATATTTAGAAGAGAGCTTGACAGCACGGCCATACAACGAAGTAACAACCATGTTTTTCCAGAACTAATGACCTCCCCAGCCAAGTGCATTTGATTTAAGTTTACAGAGCCAGGCATGAATTCCCTCCTGGTGCAGTAGACCTCATCCAGTCAGAAGGCAGTTGGTTACTCCCCTAAGAATCATGCTGCCATCACACCAGTGGGCCAGTATTTTAGCAGGTAGGGTCAGTACGAGCTGAGACCCACCACAACCCCCACGCCACCCAGCATCCTCCATAGAGCCTTCCTGCACCATGCAAGCTCACCTACCGAGAGAGAGTTTCCCAGTCAGTTCCCGTTCGGTCTCTCTGCAACCCACGTGTGTGGTATCTTCAGCAGCAGGACCTTGGCAGCCAAGAATTTGTGTCGTGTTAGGGTCTGCTGGGGTCTTCCTGTCCTCCGATAACTCACAGGGAGGCCTCCCATGAGGTCATACCAGGGTTTTCATTTGATAACCTGTGTCTTCTAGGGACAGCCTCGTTCACCCATGCAGGTGACCTCTGTTCAAACTCCTTTATTTAATTGCATTTTTCAATTACCTTACAAACGAGTAGGCTCCCACAAGGCTTTTTCCTGCGTTCCTGATGCCCTTCCTCCAGCTCCCCACACCTCTCTCCCCTCACCCCTGTTTAGACTTTAACCTCTGATCATGCCTCCTTTCCACACCAGAAGAAAGAAAAAGAGGCCCCGTCAAGTAGATTTTGTCTTCCACATATGTGTGTGTTGTGTAAGCCAACATTTTAAGTCTTTGAGTAATCTCAAGTGAGTATGACGTTGTGGTTAATATTAAAATGCATTTGAATGTTAATTAAGACGTAATTCTTTTGGTTTTTTAGAAAAACCTAAAAACTGGAAGCTTCCTGACTAGGATTGGGAAACTACTGTTGCATTTACTTCTGGTTTTCTGTTTGACATTTTTTCTCAACAACATCATTAAGGTAAGTGAAAAAGTGAGATTTAACCCGTTTAGAAGTGTACGTGTGGCGTTGGGTAGAAGCTTTGAACTTTCAGTTAGAAATCGTTTATGCTGTTGTTGTCTTTATATGTGAGTCGTACTTGAATCGCCGATTGACCTAGCAAGGGCCACCCTTGGTTTTGTGCGTTTAAATGGCTCATTTTTCTTCCCTCTCGCGACACATCTGTATTGCTGTCATTCCTGTTGCTATGTCAGAATACCATGGCTGAATCGAGTCAGGGGAGAGTTCATCTGGGCCTTGGTTCCAGAGCCTTAGAGTCCATGAAAGTGGGCCAGGCAGGCTGAGAGCCAGAGGCAGGAAACAGGGACGTCAAACTGGGAGGTGGCGTGAGGCCTTAAACTCTCCAAGGCCAACCCGGTGACAGGACACTTTCTCCAGCAAGGCTCCACATCCTGAGACTCTGGAGGATATCTCATTCACGTCACTGTGGTATCTGTGCTGGTTAGAGTTCTTATTATTGTCATGAAACTCCATGACCAAAGGCAGATTAGGGAGAAGAGGGTTTATTTTGCTTACACATCTCCAGTCACAGTTCACTGAGGGAAGCCAAGGCGGGACCTCAGTCAAACTGGCCAGGAACTTGGAGGCATGAACCGAAGCAGAGGTCATGAAGGGATGGCGCTTACTGGCTTGTTCTCATGGCTCGCTCAGCCTGCTTTCTTATAGAACCCAGGATCGCCAGCCCAGGGATGGCACCACCCTCCGTGGACTGGGCCCTCCTCCACCAATCACTATTTAAAATGCCCCACAGGTTTGCCTATAGCCTGGTCTTATGGAAGCGTTTTTCTCAATTGTGGCTCCCTAAACTTTCCTAAACTAGGCAGCACGGTGTCCTTGAGCTCATCAGATTTTAAAGCTCAACTTTAAAAACATCAACTATTCTCTATGAGCACCGTGGAATTATTTTAAAACATCATTTTCTATCTGTTTTGTTTGGGAGGTTTTTGAGATAGGGTGTAACCTAGCTGGCCTCTAACTCGGAACCCCACTGCCTCAGCCACCCTTGTACCGGGACTATAGGTGTCGCCGTACCCCACAAGGTGGGTTTTATTGAGTTTTTTTTTTTTTTTTTTTTTTTTTTTTGCTGTTGTTATTCAAAAGAGAACATGTGTCCATTTTTGCTAAGTTAAAACGAACAGCCCCAGGGTGGGTTGCCATTGTGGGCCTCTACGTGCTCGGTGTTTACAGAGCCCTGAGTTCCAGTCTCACTGCTGAAGTAAATTAAAATAACTAGACAGAAGAATAGCCCACTAGTGACCTGATCACTATGCAGAATAGACTGGCCTACAGCTCACAGAGATCTGCCTGACCCTGTCTGCCAGATGCTGGCGTTAAAGGAGAGTGTCATCGTGCCCGCCCTACTAAGATTCTTGTTTGAGTGTTCTGTGGCATAGCTTTGCTTACTGTTTGGTGGTTTCTGTTCTGTTTTGTTTTCCGAGGGCAGGCTTTCCCTCAGGATACACCTCTTGGACCTTGGCACCCTGTTTGGTTTGGTTTTTAATTTTATTGTGGGGGTGTTTTGCCTGCATGTGCGTCTATGCACCACATATGTGTCTGGTGCTCCAGAGAGGTGTCAGATCCTCTGAATGGCATTATAGATGGCTGTGAGCCACCATGTGGGTGGTGGGACTCAAACATGGGTCGTCTAGAAGAGCAAGCAGTGCCCCTAACCACTGATCTTGTCAGTCTCTCACTTTCTTTAAGCTAGAGCAAAGCTCCAGGGATTTCCTCCGACACCTTTGCCCCTAACTCCCCTCTTCTTGAAGAATGGTCTGTTGTGAGCAGCATCTGTAAAACCTCTTCCTCCCCCTCCGGAGGAGATGGCAGTCTCTGGTTTTCCTCCCTATTGACTGTCGAAAAGGGGAAAAAAATTAGTCAGTGAGCCACAATGAACATGCCGCTTTGTTGTTTTTTATTTTGTTTTGTTTTGGTTTTCCAGACAAGGTTTCTCTGTGTAGTCTTGGCTGTCCTGGAAATAACTTGCGCTGTAGACCAGGATGGCCTTGAACACACAGAGATCCGCCTGCCTCTGCCTCCGGAGTGCTGGGGATAAAGGGTCACCACTCAGCTGCCACTGGGTTCTCAAACTCCATATCATACACGCAGTTTCCTGACTGGAGGACTCAGGACTCGGCATTCTTCAGAAAGGAGCTAGAGACGTGGCTCTGTTGGAAAAGTACTTGTCACCCAGGCCTAAAGACCTAAGTTCAGATCCTCAGGTCCCCTGTGAAAGGCTGGACAGGGTGGCATGTATCTGTGAGCCCAGTGCCCTAGAGGCAGACAGGCATTTTCCTGGAATTCACTGGTCAGCCAGTCTACCAGAACCAGTGGCTTCCAGGTTCATTGAGAGGCCTGTCTCAGATACTAGGTGGAAGAAGACACCTGACATTAACATCACACATACACTGTGCACATGCATACACACACACACACACACACACACACACACACACAGAAAATGTGCCTATACTGAACTTATATAGATTTTTCTCCTATGTTTCCTAAATAATACAGTATAACAGCCACTTATGTAGCATTGATTTTAAGCTTTATGTTGTAAGTAATCTGGTGGTTTTAAGCCTATAGACAGCCAAGCATGGTGGTGGTGCATTCCTGTAGTCCCAGCCTTTAGGTGACTGAGGCAGGAGGGTCCAATTCAGGGCCAGCCTGTGCTCTGCACGGAGACAGGGCTGTGTATCTAGCAGCATAGTAGACTGCTTGCTTGTTTAGTATGTGCAAGGCTCTAGGTCCAATGCCTCAAACTGCACCCCTCAAAAAAAAGTGTACAGAAGAATGTTAGTATGCAAACACGACATTGAAGATTGAACTATCTGAAGGATTCTCTGAACCATTTCTGTGATAATAGCAAGGGCTGACTGTGTTCACCCACAGCTTATATGTATGAAGCTCGTCCACTTTCCTGTCTGGCAGACTCAGCAATCTGCTCTTTGAATTAGCCAGCAGAGACCTTTGAGCCTAGACTTCTGTTTTTTTGACACTCCAAGGATAAGAGTTTATTGATCGACACTCACTTAGTGTTTCAGCAGAGACCTGCAACAGCAAATTAGGAAAAACAGTCTGTGAAACTCCTTGCACATACTGGACCCACAGGAGGCATTTCCCTTTCTCCAAGCGATTGCATTCGCTGTTCAGAGGCACAGGCCACATTTTTGCTTCATTGTTAATGAATATATTTTGTTTTGTAATCTCGATTCTGAAACTTACTTTGTACTGCCTTTATCTGATACTATTTTTTTCCATTTTTGTCTTTAAGATCCTATTTTTGTTGTTTTTAATGATGCATATGTGGGGGCTGGGAGTTGCGCATATGAGTGTAGTGCCCATGGAGGCCAGCAGAGGGCATCACATCCCTGAAGTTGGGGTCATGCAGTTAGGTCCCCTGCTCAGGTCCTCTGCAAGACCCTACAAGCTCTTAACCACTTGAACCACCTGTTTGTATTGTGTGGGTTTTTATAGTCCATAAATTAAAAAATAAAATTAGATAAATTAAAATTGCAATCACTAATGATGAACACTGGAATTGGGGGCATCTGCAGGGTCACTTCTGTCTGGAGTTGTCTGAATGACTTGCGTCCTGTATTATTTTTGTCTTCAAAACCAAAACCTGAAAGCCACATATACCTGCTTGAGATTTCAAATCATTGTGTTGATTTTTTCTGATATAAAACCAAAAAGGTCACCTTTCTTTTCTCTACTTTGCATACTGAGCTCATGCAGATGTTTGAATAAAGGCTCAGCCATTAAAGCTGAGAGGAGATGTGGCAGAGGTGAGAGTTTGGGAACTGACTGGCCTCTCAAGCTCCTGCTGTGCTGGATCCATCAAGGCTGTCAGGATGCGAACAGCTCATCTGCTTTTCTCTCTTCCTAACAGAAAATTCTTAACCTGAAGTCAGACGAACACATCTTTAAATTTCTGAAGGCCAAATTTGGGTTTGGAGCAACCAGGTACGACTGCTGTTTCCCGGGGTGGCCTGGAAGCTTCCAGCTCTTCCCGGCAGCTCCCTTGCCTTATTTTGGGTGTAACATCCTGCCCTGCCTCCCTTCCCCAGGGATTTCGACGCAAACCTCTACCTGTGTGAAGAAGCCTTCGGCCTCCTGCCTCTCAACACATTCCAGAGGCTCTCGGAGACGCTGCTGTTTTACGCCTACATGTTCGTCTTGTTGGTCACTGTGGTCACGGCATCCGTTGTTGTCTTCCATAACCTCAGGTGGGACTTTCGAACCCTCCGGTGGGCGCCAGGAGGGGAGCTCTGCTCCCCTTTAAGGGAACGGAGCCTTTAGGGTGGATGTCCCGCCGGCACGCTCGGGAGCTGGGCGACTCCTTTCTGTAGAACAAGATCTTGGGTGAGGCTGCGGTGCAGCTGGGAAGACCCACACTGGGTTCAGAAAGTTGTCTACCTCAACCCTTTTGTAGGCGTTAGTCACCACTGGCTGCTGTTCCCCTTGTCAGGTCACAGCCTGGCTGGGTTTCAATGATTAGTTAGTTCCCTGTGGCTTTTTAATCCTTTAGATTAGGCACGTGCAGCCCAGGTCCTGCTGCTAAGGAGAGTTATAGTGAATACAAAACGAGATGACTGAAAACATGGGGGGTATTTTGGGGTTTTGTGTGTTTTGTTTATTTAGTGTGTGTGTGTGTGTGTGTGTGTGTGTGTGTGGTAACGCCATCACATGGTTCTCAAAATAAGAACTTTGTACATGGTGACAAAAACCTGTAAGACTCCTAAGGCAAAAGGATCATAAGTTCAAGGCCACCCTACACTGAAATGAGTTCAGAGACAATGTGAACAACTTAGACCCTGTTTCAAAATAACAAGGGAAAATAAGGGGCGGACATGTCGCCCAGTGGTCTGTCACTTGTCTAGCATGCCTGAGGCCTTGGGTTTGATCCCAGTGCCAGAAAAATAGTTAATTATTGTTCATTTGTTCCCTCGGCTCATCGGAATGATTGTGAGTGCTTGCTGAAACTCTCTGTGTTCATTGCCTGTATTTAATACTCCGCACATCCCCCAGCTACAGAAGGAAGCGTCAGGGAGTACGAAGGGATCTTTGGGCAGACTTGTAGACTACTTTACTCCAAGCTGATGGCGTTTGCATCTACAATTCAAGCTTAGGTGACTGTCATTTGTGAGAGCTTGGTGGGGTTTTCAGGGAAGTCCCTTTACTCTAGCCACTTAAAATGCTGGTGAGCTGTGATTCCTAGGACTGTGGGAAGAGAGTCCAGGTCACTCAGGCCTTGGGATTGTTGGGAATAAAGCAGGGCCTGAGAGATGGCTCGGTGGGTAAGAGTGCTTCCCGATCTTCCAGAAGAAGAGTTTAATCCTCGGCACCCGTGCTGGGTGGTTCACAACATCCCGTGATGTCAGTTCCAGGAAACCTGATGGCCTCTGCAGACCCTCACACACAGACGCAAATAGACATTTTTATTAAAAAGGAACTATGAACATCTTCATCTATTATAAACTGAATCAAATAAGCCTTAGCCCCCTGGAAACAGGAAAGTTCTAGATGGCACAGCAGATGTTCCTGCAGATTCACAGGTATGGACAGAACAGGACCCTAGATTGTATCCAAAGCAAGGGAGGCCAGTGAACCTGCAGAGCCTGCTGAGGTCACTGTGAATCTGGTGTCCATCTAGAGGCTGGTTGGTAGATAAAGGCGCTAGACCAGTGGTTCTCAAGCTTCCTAGTGCTGTGACCCTTTAATACAGGTCTTCATATTGTGGTGACACCAACCATACAGTTATTTGTTTGCCACTTCATAACTAATTTTGCTACTGTTTTGAATCATAGTGTAAATATCGGATATACAGGACATCTGATATGCAACCCCCAAAAGGGTTGTAACCCACAGGTTGATAACTGCCGCATTAGAGGATCCTCATCTACCTGATAGAGGTTTGGGGATGTTTTCAAGGAAAAGCATTATGTTAACTAAAGATAGTTTCTTAATGTGTGCTGACTTAGTAGTCAAAGGGCGAAAATTTTAAGGTGTGTTTACTTCTTTTAGAATGTGTATGTGTGTTATGCTTGTATAACATGTTTGCAGTACCCTCAGAGGCCAGAAGAGGGTGTTGGGTCCTCTGGAACTGGAGTATAGACCACTGTTAGCTGCCATGGAGATGTTCAGAACCAAACCCAGGTTCTCTGGAAGAGCAGCCAGTGCCCTTAAGCCCTGAGCCATCTCCCCAGCCCTGGGATTCTAGTTTCTTTTTTTATTGTTTTAAAACTGGGGCACAAGAGATTGATCAAGAGCACGGGTTCCATTCCTGGTGCTCACATGCTTGCTTAAAGCCAATCCCACAGGATCTATTGCTCTACTCTGGACGCCAAGTTCCCCAGGCACACACATAGTGCATACACATAGTGCATGGAAAACACCCACACACGCAAGATAAAAACAAATAAACTAAAAGGAACCCCCCCCAAATTCCTGCAGCAGGACCTGCAGTTAAATCCCAGCGCTTGAGAAACAGAAGCAGGACAATTAAGGACTTCCAATCCAGCTGGAGCAATATAGTAAGATAAATAGATAAGTAAGAACACAGTTAGACGATATTAAGAGTTAGTGTTTATTCTACAGGTGTTTAACTACCGTCCACACTAGCCTATTGTGTAACTGAAGCATCCTTTTAATAGATGACATTCATCTATTGGATATAAATAATGAGGCATTGGCAGGTGACATTCATAGATACATAGTTTTGGATTGTTGCTGTTGGTGGGTTTGGGGTTTTTTGCTTTGTTTTTCTTTGGGTTTTGGTTTTTGAGACAGGGTTTCTCTGTGTAGTCCTGGCTGTCCTGAAACTCCACAGACCATTCTGGCCTCGAATTCAGAGCTCTCCCATTTCAGACATCTCCAGAGGATTTGTTCCCATTATTCTTAAAAGAATTGAATCTACTTACATTTTTATTTAAATCCGTTGCTTAATGGCTGGTGCATTTATATTATGACATCAGGTCTCAAATTCCACACCGATGGATGCTGACTAGTTCCCTTCTAGGGGAGCTAGCCAGGTCTGCCTAAATCAGAGTTGCACATGCAGCTCTCTACTCTTATTCTGTTTTCTCCAGCGATTCTGCAAGTCCCCAGTGCATGGGTCAGACAAGAAAGTGTGCAGTCGACCTGAAACCAGAAGCCGCTTACAACTTGATCCACACCATCCTGTTTGGGGTCTTGGCGCTGAGTACGATGAGGTATTCCCATCTCAGCTGTTATCTTTGATTTAACATGACGGCTCTTTAATTGATGTTGTCTAGCAGAATGATTCAGAACCTAGCAGTCACCTTCGCTGACAATTATGTCCCCATACATCTGCCTTGCGTGTTCTCTTCTTCCCTCTATGAAATATTGCTGCCCGTGTTTTCCTCAGATGCAAACATTCTTCAATAGTTTATTTGCATGACTGCACCTAGAAAGTGATGGAATGCATAACTAACCTTGGCCAATGGCTCCTACACAGATTGACAGGACAGTCTTCCCTCCCTCGCGGCTTCCCTTGCTGAGGCCCTACTGGATCCTCAAACCCAGCAGGCACTGCTGACATCCCCCTCTCTCTGCTGTTTCAGGATGAAGTACCTGTGGACCTCCCATATGTGTGTGTTTGCATCATTTGGTCTATGCAGCTCAGAGATCTGGGAGTTGCTTCTGAGGCTGGTTCATCTCTGTAACCCAAAGAGGGTCAGTTTCGTCCCCTGTCCTTCCAGTCAGAAGTGCGCTGTAGCATTTCAGTGTTTCAGTAGGTGCCAGGTGTTGCATTTTTGTTGTTTTGTTTTGAGACGGGGTTCCTCAGTGTAGCCCCGGCTGTCCTAGAACTGCACCTGTAGACCAGGCTGCCCTTATATTCACAGAGATCCACCTGCCTCTGCCTACCAAGTGCTGTAGTCAAAGGTCTAGACCACCACCACTGGGCTCAAAAATCTAGATCTTGAATTCACTTACTTGATCTGTTATAAAGGTTGATTTTTAAAATATGTTTTCATTTTGACTTATCTTTTATATTTAAGTTTTTTGACAATTTCATACATGTATATCATGTGTTCTAGCCCCCCCCCCATCTCCCTCACTCCCCTGAGAGTCATGTCTGTCCGTGTCCCCCTCCCACTCCCACCCCAGTTAGGGTTCTATCACTATGATAAACACCATGACCAAAAGCAGCTTGGGAAAAAGGAAAGGCTTTGTGAAGCATATATGTCCCGGGTCGCAGTCCCTCACCCAGGCAAGTCAGAGCAGAAGCTCAAGGCAGGAACAGAGCAAAGCCATGGAGGAACACCGCTTACTGGCTTGTTCCCCATGGCTGGCTCAGCATCACTCACCATGTACTGGGCCCTCACACATCAGTCGTTAATCAAAGTTTCCCCACAGGTCAGTTTGATGAAGGCGTCTTCTCGATTTGGGTTCCCTCTTCCCAGGTGACCATAGCATATATCAAGTTGACCAAAACCTAGCCAGTGTAGCCTGTTACCTGTCCCTCATTAGAGTTATGGTTTTGTTTTATGTCATATTTAGTTTAATCATGGCCATCAGCATGACTAGGACTGCAGTTATGCATTGGAATCTGGTTCTCAATTTTTTGTTTTGTTTATCAAGACAGGGTTTCTCTGTGTAACAGCTCTGGCCATCCTGGAACTCACTCTGTACACCAGACTGGCCTCAAAGTCACAGACGTCCACCTGCCTCTGCCTCCTGAGTGCTGGGATTAAAGGTGTGCACCACCATTGCCTGGCCCCGTCAATTATATTTTTAAGTCACTTACATTTCTACATGTCAGATGTGTTCACTGTACACAGAACTTAGAAATGCAGTTTAAAAAAAAAAAACAAAAAAAAAAAAAACCACAAAAACCAAATTAAACTTTCCTAGTAGTTTCATTGGCCAGAATTACATTTTTTATGATAAGGCGAATTCCCAAAGATAATTTACGGGCATCTACGTAATAGAGCAGACAGGCCGATGGTCAGGAACTGCTCTGCCCTCTGCACTCATTGGCTAGCAGGTAGCAGAAGCCACAGACTGGAGCTTGGTACTTGGTTCAGTTTTTTGGTTTTTTTTTTTTTTTTTTTTTTTTTTTTTTTTGGTTTAGTTGCTGGCTTCAAAAGGTGTGCATGAACAAAGCCAGATTCGGAGGCCAGGGAGGTCCAGAGACTGTGATCTTAATAGCATCTTTGTCCCACAGATCTGTGTCATGCGGTATTCGGTACCCATCCTCACCCTGCTCTATTTGTGCTGTAAGGTAAGGCTGAGTTCACATGCTCTTTGTTTGGCAGCAGAGGGGCTTATGGCATTCTTAAAGACTTCCTTTGAATCCTGTTGTGTTCGCATTGATAGAAAAAGCAGTCTTTAAAAACATGTTGTTTTTAGAAGTTAAGCCTTATAGTATAAAAACTATTTAGAGAAGAAAAAAAAAAAATCTTAGAAAAAGCCATTTCATTAGTTTCGAGTCTGACTGGAAGCAGATTCTAAAATGTTTTTAGATTTATTTTTAAACAAATAAGGCAGAAAAAAATTGTTTATGTAGAGTGAGAGGCTTTAAGATAGGACCGATATTAACCTGTACTGTTTGTTAGATGCCTTCACGGGAGGTGGACACATGGAAAAAACTCTGTAAGGTTAGTCTCCAGGGCCAGGTGTGGTGGTACCGGACTAATGTGAGCTAATAACAGATAATGGAGAGAATTATTCATTAAAGGGGTGCAATTGGGGAACAACCTACATACAGAGTGAGGCAAAACTCAATTGCAGAGTCGCTGGATGTAGACTGGTCCTCTCCACTCACATAGCTATCTGACCTGGTCTTCCTCACCATCCAAGAGCACAAGAGAGGAGAGGCTGCCTAAGTGTACCCAGATCTTAAACTGGCCCTCTGACCCTGCTCCCCCAGGACTGGTGCCCCAAGGCCATAGGTGTTTCCCAGATGTATGGTGGCCTGCTCTCCACTACACCAGACAGTAATCTCAACACCGAGAGTCTAGGGTGGGAGGAGCCAGCATTCAAAGCCAGCCTGGGCTTCACAGTGAGACCCAAACAAAAGCAAATAAAAGAGGACCCCTCTCCCCAACCCCAAGACAAGTTAATGATACGGAGAAAGCTGTCATACTCTCCTTTAACTGATTTGAAAGTGTTCCAAGACACCCCTCAGAAATACCTGTCACCGATCATTCGGTCACTTGGTGATTCATTTGTTATATCTTTGAGATTTATAGGCTTTGAATTATCACCTGAGAAGATAGCACAGAATGTTTAATCTGATTGAACTCCCAGCCCCACTTTTGACAGATTTTTCAAGACAGGGTTTCTCTGTAGCCCTGACTGTCCTGGAATTCACTTGGTAGACCAGACTAGCCTCAGATTCACAGAAACCCACCTGCCTCTGCCTACCCAGTGCTGGGATTAAATATGTATGCCACCACCCAGCTCTCTTGCCCTTTCTTAAACCAAACTCAAACCAAATGAACGTATTTTTGACATCTTTATTGGGGTCTTAAGTTAGAGCAGTGGACTGGAGGTTCCTGTGGAGGGGCCCTGATTTGACAGTGTAGTCTAGAGAGCCTGCCTACAGCTCAGTCTCCAGATGTTCCTACGTATGTTCTATTCAACATGAGCGTTTATAAACTGAAGGCTTTAGGCTTGGGAAATGCATTAGAGAGTCGGTGTCCTGTCATAACAGCTGCCATTACAGGCAGCACCCACAGGCTCCTGGAATTTTATCTTTTTATGTAAGTAAGTGAAACAAGGTCAATGTTTAATAAGCAACTTGGCAGCTTCTCCTCACCCCTAGACACCGGAGCTGGGGAAGAAGGACAGTGTGGGGCAAGGGACTGACTGTGCTTGCGTGTGTGCATATGTGTGTGTGTGTGTGTGTGTGTGTGTGTGTGTGTGTGTGTGTGTGTGTGTGAATGCGCAAGTGCATACATGTTTGTGTGTGCCTGTCTTCATGCATGTGTATGTATGTCTACATGTATATGTGTGTATGGGTATGTTTGTGGGGGGGCTGAATTCTCCACTACTTGTTGAAATGTGATGAATTTTTTTAAAAGCTGTTTAAGGATTTGGTGTTAAGATGGAGGAAAGGTTTAGGGAACATTGAAAACATGCTGTGGCCCTTTGACTCTTAAAGATGGTGCTCAGGCAGGCAGAAGTGTCAGCATCAGTGAACTAGGAAGTGCGAGATGGGAGTTGCACTCCAGACCTACTGACTCAGAAGCTCACGATTAGCCGTGGTGATGATGACAGCGTCGGGTTTGCGAGAGCTGCTGCTGTGCTCTGAATTCAGAGTACTAGGGCTTTAGCATGGTTAACCGTGTCCTGGGCCGCTGACCCTGCGGCCCAGTGGATGGTGTAGCAAAGTACCTACCTTCTACATCCTTGATGCCGATGGCTCCTCCCCCTGCGGCAGCCAGTCATTTCCCTACATGTTGCTATACCACCCTCCACCAAAGTCCCCTCATCTCCAAGAACCACTGCTTTAAGGGACGTGGAAGAATTGGAAGAAGCCACCGCTCCCAATAGCAACCAGCAGTGGTCCTGGGTGAGAACTGAGATTCTGATGAGTTTTCTCGAGACTGTTGCTTAGGCCTTGGTCAGAAAGCCTGATTCCTCTACTCACACTGCACAAAATCCTTTAGATACATGATCTCAAATCTGCAAAGTAAAGCCAGGCATGGTGGCGCGTGGCTTCAATCCCAGCAGAAGCAGACTGATCTCTGTGAGTTTGAGGTCAGCCTAGTCTACCAAGTGAGGTACAGGACAGGCAGGGGTACACAGAGAAACCCCGTCTCCGGGGGGAAATGTAAAGTATGAAGTCAGAGAGAAAATGGACAATATAGACATCAGGAGATTTTTTTCCTAACATTAAAACTGTTTTCCATCTGTGACAACTATTAAGATTTTCTGCTAGTCATGTATTTATTTGAAGCCTGGCTTGAATTTCGCTGGCAGTTATAATGTAGGCTGAGTTCTTTTCTCTAGGATAATCCCATTCAAAGGAGAAAGCATGTGCTAGGCTCCTCAGAGCCAGAGATTAAAAGGCTTTTATTCTGCTCTTGATTAGCTTATTGGATTGGTGAAATCCCAGCTAATCTATTACATTCTGATAAAAGGTGACACTTAGTTTTTATTTGCATACTATTAATTATATAACTTCCCTCAGGATGCACTAGCTTTTAACATTCTCCCAATACCAGCGTTTTTTACATTAGAAAAATTTCCAGTATCCATTGAACTCACAGATATACCAGAATAATTAGAGCATTTTATTAGATTAAGTGTTGGCATTTTGTTGATTGTCAAGTAACAGGGACAACACATTTAATCTCCAAAGTACTTAGTAGAGTCAGGAGTTTGAGGCTAGCCTGGGCTAAACAGTCAGACTGTCTGAAAACAACAATAATAAGAATTAGTGGGAGAAGTGGTGCTTGGTCCACCATCATTTGAGAATAATTAAGATTTAATCGATTAATGGACTAGAACTGATGTTAGGTAAGTGATGGAGAAAATCTTCTTTTTAAATTGTATGACCTTAAGTGGCATTAGTTTACCAACGGCATAAGTAACAAAGTCAAATAGATTAGCTTCTCCTGGGAGTCCAATTTCCAACCATTTTTTTTCCCATTCTGCCAGCGTTTCTATTAATGTCTATCAAACCATTTGCCCAGAATAGAGTCTGGGCACTGCAACAAGCAGAGGGCTACATTTAGAAGCAGGTTCTGAGGCTCAGCTCTGCTGCTACCTGTGAGCCTGGTTGAGTCAGTCACGTCCCCAAGCCTCAGTTTCCATCCTGAGAAACAAATCTGATGGTGATTCTCCCCAGTGCACCGTCGTCTTGTGGGTTACTGTGAGAACAGGATGGTATTCTATATTGGAAGTCTTTGGGGTGTGTGTGTATGTGTGTGTGTGTACCTATGTGAATGTCTGTGTACCACGTGCATGCAACACCCACAGAGGCCAGAAGCAGAAGAGGACAGCAGATCATCTGGAACTGGATATGTAGTTGGCTGTGAGTTACCATGCATGTGCTGAAAATTCGAAAATTGTATACAGGTCCCCCCTGTAAGAGCAGCAAAAAGCTCTTAATTACAGAGCCATCCCTCCAGGCCTATCAGTAGCCTTTTTTTTCTTCTTTTTTTCTTTTTTTTAAAGCAACATAAAAGTCCATATTTAAAACCTAACAGAGCCTCTGATCCTGATTAGCTTCAGCAGAGATGATTCTGGAACTTTCAGTGGTAAAGCAGTTCTGGGTTCCAGTCACCATTTGTGTTTGCCTCCTGAGTACATGATATGTAGTTTCTTTCTCTGTTATTAATCTTGGTGACAGTTACAGGGGTACGCTTTTGTTTTTAATTTTAGTCTTGGCCGGGAATGATGGATGAGCTCTCAGAGTTAAAAGAATTCTATGACCCAGATACAGTGGAACTGATGGACTGGATAAGGTAAGAGGAGCTTTTCAAGTTTAAAACTTTGAGTGCCTTCCTGAAGTCAACTGTAGATCTCATTTGTTTGGGGGAGAGATTTTGTCTATTTTCTAATTGGGAAGAGAACTTTTTTTTTTTTTTTTAATCAAACTTTCCTTTAATGTCCTGAATTTGGAAGAAACATCCTGGCTGAGTGTGGCACCATCCCCTGTGAGCCCCACACTGAGGCCAAGGAAGGGTCCATGAGTTTGAGGCCAGCTTAGACTACATAGTGAGACCCTGTCTCTAAACAACAGATGGATTCTCTGCAGCTGCATCCCCTGAATGAAAGAAATGGCTCAGTGGTTAAGAGCACCGGCTACTCTTTCAGAGGTCCTAAATTCAATTCCCAGAATCCACATGGTGGCTCACAACCATCTGTAATGGGATCTGGTGCCCTCTTCTGGTGTGCAGTATACAGAACACTATATATGTAAACACATATGTTTATATTACTAAGTAAATAAATCTAGAAAAATAACAGGAAATGCTTATTCGATGTGGGAAACAGGATCAGGAAATAAACTCCCAACACCCATAGAAGGGAGAGAGGGATTTTATTTACCCATGAGGCTCAGCAGTTGAGAGCATACACTGGCTGCTCTTGCTGAGGACCCAAGCTCAGTTGCCAACACCCAACATCCACTGTGGTTCACAGCTGTGGTTCACAACCACCTGGGACTGTCACACACATGTTTCAGGGCCTGTGACCCCACCCACTGGCCTCCCCAAGCTGCTGCATTCACATGTCCGTACCCTACACAGATGTACACACACGCACACATATTTTAAAACAAAAACAACCCTCTTACAAAATTTTATTTGACACAATAAAACTTGGTTTCTCCTTTGTACTGATTTTTTTTCTTTATTATTTTCCCATCTGACTCTTTTGGGATTTGCTGTTCATACTGATACACACATGAAAGTGTCCTTTCCTTGGAGGTTTTAAATTATAGCTCACTGTGGGCTTTATTAAACTCATCACACAGCCTGAGTTCTCACTTTACAGAAAAATTTATTTTTGTTTAAAACTCTGTTCTTAGCTGGGCATAGTGGTGTAATCCTAATGCCAGCACTGGGGAAATAGAGGCAGGCAGGTGTCTAAGATCAAGGCTAGATCTCATAGAACATAGAGAGTTCCAGGATAGCCAAGACTACGTAGAAAGAACTTGTTTTAAATTTTTAAAAATTGTTAAATTTAAAAAATAAAACATACCGCCCCCAGGCAGGGTGTCTCTATGTAGCCTTGGCTGTCCTCGAGCTCAGAGATCTGCCTGCCTCTGCTTCCCAAGTGCTGGAATCCAAAGCATACATTACCACCACCCAGCAAATATTTTCCCTTTAAAAGTTGTTTTAATTATATTTTTAAGTGTTTGGGGGTTTTACCTGCATGTACAGGTGGTGCCCTTGATGGCTGTCAGCTGTCATGTAGATGCTGGGAATTGAACCCAGGTCCTCGGGAAGAGCAACCAGTGCTCTTAACCGCAGAGCTATCTCTCCAGCACAAAGAGAAGATTTTTCAATACAAAGCAACATCAGAATGCCCTAGCATAATACTGCTCTTTTTTTTTTTCTTTTTGCTTGAACTTGGTTGCTTTACCTCAGTCTCCAGCCTCAGAATAAAGCTAGTGTATTTCAAAGTTTTGTTCAGGAAATGACTCTCTAATTAGCAAACACAAGCTTCTGTACCTAAGCAGAATGCTGGGGTTCTGTATAGTGGCTCTCCTGCTTTGTAAGCAAGCATCCTTTCTCAGGCACACAGGGGAGTCTTCAGAGTGTTGTCCACTATCTCCATTACGTAGGATTTTAGCATCAGCCTCACTGGTACCAGCCATGACTGCTGCTTACTGGCCAGTACTAGTTAGTACTGCTTGAAGTTAAGAGATGGCAGCTGCTTGCTTCTTAGATCTCCTGAGCACCATGTATGTTCAGGTTTTATAGAGACTTACGTGGCTTTGGTCTCAGTATCAAGCTGGATTTGACCGGACAGTAGTATAATTTTTGATAATTTTTTTTGTGGCTGGGATTTGCAGCACTTTGAACTTATTAACTTTAACTCTTGATGGGCAATATTGGAATAAACAGTTCTTTGGTATTTATTATAAGTAGGAAAAGACTATTTACACATATGAATAAACACTTTTGTACTAACTAATCCATTAGCTATTTATGACACTGCATCTGGAAGCGAAGCTGGTCTTCCCTGTCTATATTTTTTAAGGATTTACTTTATCTTTATTATGTGCACGTGGGGATGTGTGCTTGTGTGGGGGTGCCTACAGAATCTAGGAAAGGGTGTTGGTTTCTCTAGAGTTAAAGTTATCGTGAGCCACTTAACGTGGGTGCTGGGAATTCAGATCCTCTGAAGAAGTAGTGAGTGTTCCTAGCCCCAGCCACTTCCCCAGCACTGGTCCTCTGTGGTTTTTAAGATGCCCCTGTTAAAAGTGGTGCTATAGGCTACATCTTGTAGATAGACAATGGGTTTCCTCTCCCTCAGCGTCTTCACCTGTGTTCCTTGGCTTGTGGAAACGAATTACACTCCAGACAATTGCAAGGGAGCCCATCTCAGAGTCGACATTTATTATTTCCAAGTTTCCCCTCTCAAAAACGTATTTAAAGCAATATTTCTAGCTCTGCTAAAGTATGAGTGAGATGATACTCCGGGTATAAAGAAGGCAGCGTTGGGCTGTTGTCCCTCTGCTGGGGGCTGCTTTGGCGTCTTCCAGCCCCCTTTAGCTGTCTTTGCGGCATATTCCCTTGACTTATTAGCAGGTTGGCTTTCTTCGTTACTCATTCTTAGCAACTGAAAGATTCACATTGTTCTAAAAATATTGGTGCCATTGTCATCTAATCTTGCCTGTTTTCCCTGAAAATTCCTCAAATCAAAACGATTTTTTTTTTTTGTTAAAAAAAAAAATCGCTACTTGGCATGTTTGTAAATTAAGCTTAAGTGTTGATGAATGTATGCCAAAGTAGGGTCTATTTAGACACAAAATATGTTTGTTTAAATCAACATTCAAATCAGCTGTGGTCGGCAGGCTTCGATTCTCCCTGTAAGGAGTACATTTAATACTTAGTTTTTTTTAGTACTAGAGGTTGAACCTAGGACTTCGTGCGCACTAGGAAAGCATCATTCTGCTACCGAGTACCATCCCTAGACCTCTTCTTACCTTTTATTTTGCTGGAATTGCCCAGGCTGGCCTTGAACCCACTCTGTAGCCCAAGCTAGACCTTGAACTTCGAGCTTCCTGATTCAGCTTCCCCCATGCAAGCCTGTGCCACCATATCGTACTTTGATAGTTTTTTAACTCTCTCTCCAGTCCACTTGGGCCCCTGTGGCGACTGGTCATGGGTGTGTGTTTGCCACCATGAGACAAGCCTGCAGCTGGGGACCCAGCACCACTGACCAGTACCTGCACTCTTACCGTCCTTGGACGCCGGCCTTTGTCAGTGGAGTGGTGTGGGAAAAGAGCAAGGGAGACATCCAGGTCCAAGATGGTGGCCTTAGGATGACATGCAAAAAATCCACGGACTGCTGGGTGGGAGTGGTACATGCCTTTAATCCCAGTACCAGGGAGGCGGAGGCAGGCTGATCTACGAGTTCCAGGACAGGCAGGGCAACACGAGACAGTGTCTTATCTTGAAAAGCAAAACAAAACAAAAATCCAAGACACATCCAGTGATCTTCCATGTCCGTGTAAAAAGATTCTATTACAGATTGTAAAGAGGATGATAATAGGTCACCACCCACCACCCCCTGAGGCTCTGCTCTGTGGGAGCCACACACCAGCCTTGGGGTTCAACAGTCCCCAAGGCCGGGGAGGTCTGGGCTTCCCTATGGTTTTCTAGGAGTGATAACCTCAAGAACTTACTTCACAATAATATTCATGAAAGCCTTTAAGTTACACCTAAAGTTGCATGCTTATTGGTGCAGTCAGCGCCTACATGAGCACCAGCTGCCCACCTAGGACACCAGGGTACACGTGAACACTGGTGTCTGTCCACTACTGTCCCTTCACTGAAGCAGATGGGTCTCTGCCGTCTGAATGTTCCCCATGCTCTTTAATTGATTGGTGGATTTCTCAAGACAGTGTTTCTCTGTGTAGCCCTGGCTGTCCTGGAACTTGCTCTGTAGACCAGGCTGTCCTCAGACTCTTACACATCCTCCTGCCTCTGCCTCTTGAGTGCTGGGACTAAAGGTGTGGGCCACCACCTCCCTCAGTTCCCTGTGTTCTTACTTCCCTCACTCACAGTTTGTAGAAGCTTCACAAGTGTGGCCAGAAGATGTTTGAAATTTAGTTTCCTCGTGGAATGGACACAGAGTTATAACCCGAGTACCCTGGCCTATAACCCGAGTAGCCTGGCCTATAACCCGAGTACCCTGGCCTATAACCCGAGTACCCTGGCCTATAACCCGAGTACCCTGGCCTATAACCTAGCACTTCCCAATATTCCTCACACTTGGAGGTGGAGCCAGGAGCTCTGAGTGTTCAAAGTCATCCTTAGCAACATAGTGAGTTGAAGGTCAGCTCGGGATACATTGTCTCAAGAAGAGAGTGTGCTGTTTTATCCCCGCCCCCTTCTGTCCTTTCTTTCAGATGGGGTCCTACTCCATAGCCCTACCCTGTATTGTCTCTCTCAGGAGGTTTTAGTTAAACTACATTTATCTAAAGGCATGTTGGCCTGCAAGGACCTTTTGTGGCAATCAGGTTCCCGGATGTGTAGCCCCAGCTGCCTCCTAGTCCACTGTGAGAGCTGGGGGTTGGCCACTGTGTCCCTGCTCTGAGCCCAGCCATGTACTCAGGAGCTGTGGCCCTTCCCCCCTAGCAGGAGCTCAAAAGTCACCTACTCTCTGACCCTGGACCAGGGACTAGATCCCTGGGCCCTTCGGCCTTCTTCTGTCTCTTTCAGAAAAAGCTAGGAGGTGCATTTACAGGCTGCAGGTGTGACCAGGAGGTGCATTTACAGGCTGCAGGTGTGACCAGGAGGTGCATTTACGGGCTGCAGGTGTGACCAGGTGGTGTCTTAACAGGCTGCAGGTGTGACCAGGTGGTATATTTACAGGCTGCAGGTGTGACCAGGTGGTACATTTACAGGCTGCAGGTGTGACCAGGTGGTGTCTTAACAGGCTGCAGGTGAGGCCAGGTGGTACATTTACAGGCTGCAGGTGTGGCCAGGTGGTGTCTTAACAGGCTGCAGGTGTGAGCAGCTGGTGCCTTAACAGGCTGCAGGTGTGACCAGGTGGTGTCTTAACAGGCTGCAGGTGTGACCAGGTGGTACATTTACAGGCTGCAGGTGTGGCCAGGTGGTGTCTTAACAGGCTGCAGGTGTGACCAGGTGGTGTCTTAACAGGCTTCAGGTGTGACCAGATGGTACATTTACAGGCTGCAGGTGTGACCAGGTAGTACATTTACAGGCTGCAGGTGTGACCAGGTAGTACATTTACAGGCTGCAGGTGTGACCAGGTGGTACATTTACAGGCTGCAGGTGTGACCAGGTAGTACATTTACAGGCTGCAGGTGTGACCAGGTGGTGTCTTCACAGGCTGCAGGTGTGACCAGAAAGCATGTTTATTTCAGCAAGGCTGACTGACAGCTTTCTGGCTCAGTCATGCCTCGTGCCTGTCTATCCTGGAAGGCAACATTTTTGCTGCCTGGAAATTTTCTTGTGCAATTAAGAGGGATCTGTAGATGGGAATATTTTGAAAGATGGCATTTTAATTACTTGCCTTTAGGAGCTTCTCACTAGTATTTTTTTTTCAGTCAAGAAGCTTGCCATGTGTTGAGAATGTTCTCAGCAGAGCTGAACAGCACACACTAACAACTTTTCCTTTTAATCAGCTTAAAAAGAATTGTGTGTGTTTTAAAGACAATGTTGTCTAAGTTCAAACTTGAAGTGCTGGTGAGCTTCTTATGTATTAAATGTATATGAGTGTTTGTCTGCCTGTGTGTATGAGCACCAAGTATGTGCAGTGCCCTCAAAGGATACTCACATCCCCAGAAATGTAAGTACAGAACATGCATGTTACCATGTGGGTGCTGGGAATCGAACCAGGATCCTCTGGAAAAGGGGCCAGTGTTCTCAACCACGCCACCACCCAACCCCTAAACCTTTTATATTTCATGAAGCGTTTCTTCTATCCACATAATTCTATAAAGTATTCGAAGCCTCCAGTTTGCCCATTAGCTCAGCAGTAATGAGCCTGTAGAAGTTTGGCGTTTCAAGACTAAATGAAGTTAGGGCCACCTGTATCTCCTGCTCTGCCAAACATGGAAACCAGGCTCCTTTTCTCCGAGTATTCTAGGTCTTTGTTGTGTAAGAAGATATGTTATTGGAGGCTTGTTGCAGTGGGAGGGGCTTATACCATTGAGAGGATCCAGGGCGTGAAGACTGGCCTGGGAAGATAATGGCTCTGCCTTTCATTCATATTTATTCCTTTTAGTAACTGTGATACAGTCTGAAATTTAGAGTATAACTAAATTTACTATGGCTAAAGTTTAGACTCTAAATGGAGGATAGGAAGGTAGACAAGGCCCAGGATAGGTGTCAAGTAAGTGAGCCTTAATTTCCCCTAAGTTCTCATCCTGAGGCTTTCTCTACCTACGCATGCTTTATTTAAAAACCCTCCCATGCCTTCCTAACCCTCCGGTTCCTCTGACCATGTGCTACCAGTGTCAAACTTCCCTGCAAATTGGAGATCTGGGGGACAGAGCAAGCGTCTCTCTGGTCTGCTTGTTAGGATGCTGACAACCCCGTCGTCAGGCCAGCCAAGCTCACGCTAGAGTTTTAGACGTGAGTGAGGGCGAGGGAGGGTGTAGATGACGTGTCTGTCATTCCTTCCCCGCTCATTGTAATCCCATCCGCTTTTTCTTCCCTCACCCGAGAAGCCTTATTGGAATGCAACAGTAGATGAATGTCATGGTTAGAAACCTCGAATTTTCTAAAAGTAATTTATTTCTAAGTGTCATCACTTGAGGCATAGCGTGTCTTGCCCCCAGACATCCATAGGCCTTTGTTGGCCTGTGTTCAGGCTGTATTCTTAGTTGGAATAAAGATAGGCATGTGAGGGGGCGTCTCGGAGCAGGTTGCAGGCCTTGCTTTCTGAAGACTGCAGCCGCCTGCTCTGACTTTCCTTTTAAATTTCAAATAGTCTTCAGGATTACCCCATGTCTGAGCACAGAGCAGCAGCCTCCTGTTGCTTTTCTTTTCAAGTCTTTTGTTCTGTTTTGTGTTTGAGGCACAAGGTCTGGAACTCACAGAGATCCACCTGCCTCTACCTGTCTCCAGAGTGCTGAGATTAAGGGCACATGCACAGCCATGTTTCTTAACTCAAAGATAAATGGTTGAAGTTGCTGGTGAACAGCTGGGAAATCCTTTTTGGGGGGCCGAGGTCTGGAGAAGCCCCGCCCGCAGAAGAGCCCCCAGCTTTCCCCAGAAAGAAGGGAATTAAGTCAGCTATAGGCTCTTATTTTGGACAGACACATCTGCTGTCCCCTCACCCAAGAAGTTAAGACAAGAAGAAAGTGATTTTGAAGCTAGCCTGGACTATGTGGCAAGACTCGGTGTAAAAATTTAAAAGAAGAACGAGCCTTCCTCTCTGGGGCTGAGGGAAGGGAAGTACCTTCCATGTGGCCTGTTTCCTATATTCGCCATCATATCTCCTCACAGCCACGAGGAAGCAGGGTGGGAGCTTGGTGGTCACTGGGAAAATATGTTCATGGGATGGTATTAGGATACCCCACATTGTCATGGGATGGTATTAGGATACCCCACATTGTCATGGGATAGTATTGGGATACCCCACATTGTCATGGGATAGTATTGGGATACCCCACTTTGTCATGGGATAGTATTGGGATACCCCACGTTGTCAAGGGATGGTATTGGGATACCCCACGTTGTCAAGGGATGGTATTAGGATACCCCACGTTGTCAAGGAATGGTATTAGGATACCCCACGTTGTCAAGGGATGGTATTAGGATACCCCACGTTGCCAAGGGATGGTATTAGGATACCCCACGTTGTCAAGGGATGGTATTAGGATACCCCACGTTATCAAGGGATGGTATTAGGATACCCCACGTTGTCAAGGGATGGTATTAGGATACCCCACATTGTCAGGGGATGGTATTAGGATATCCCACGTTGTCAAGGGATGGTATTAGGATACCCCACGTTGTCAAGGGATGGTATTAGGATACCCCACGTTGTCAAGGGATGGTATTAGGATACCCCACGTTGTCAAGGGATGGTATTAGGATACCCCACGTTATCAAGGGATGGTATTGGGATACCCCACGTTGTCAAGGGATGGTATTGGGATACCCCACGTTGTCAAGGGATGGTATTAGGATACCCCACGTTGTCAAGGGATGATATTAGGATACCCCACGTTGTTTAGCCTTCGGCTTTGTGTATTGTTTTTCCTCATCTCGGTTAAAGAGCAAGAATGTCCCCATGTCAGAAATAATGTGCATCCTCCCTCTCTGAGTGATGGATTTGCTACTCAGAGGCTTCTTCCCATTTTTGTGCTTATGGTTGGAGGGATTTTTTTCTTCAGATGTCACCTACAGTAATACTGGGCTTGTTTCATTTTGTTCTCCTCACCCCATGAAAATGAGTCACGATCAACTACATTTCCCTGACTTATCACTTATTTTTTTTATTTTTCTGAGTATGAGTTTCTGCATATATATGTGTGTGTGTGTGCATATGCATGTATACATATATATACACACATATGTACATATATATGCATGGTGCATGTATATGCATCATATGCACGCCTTGCTTGAGGAGGCCAGAAAAGGGAATTATATCCTCAGGAATGGGAGTTACAGTCGGTGGTGAGATACTGAGTGGGTGCTGGCCACTGAACCCGAGTGCCCTGGAGAGCCAGTGTCCTTAACCACTGAGCCACTTCCCCACACTTCACACCTTTACCCTCAGCTGCCCATTAATTTAGTTCAAAAAGCAGCTGCAGCATCTGAGAGTTTTTGTTGGACTCCACCTCCCTAGGCAGTGTGGAAGAGAGTCCTGCAGAGACTGTGGACTCAGGAGCTCCATACCTGCTTTCTAGAACAGTCCACCCACCATAAAATCCAACCCTTCAAAATGGAGACTGAACAGAAGGCAGACAGGAAGTGGGCTCATGCTGAGGCAGGAAGATCCCAAGTCCCCCCACAAGCCTTGGCTACATACTGTGAGATTGTCTCAAGTAAATAATGAAAGTTTGCATAAAATCCCTTGGATGTTGGTCCAAGTCATTCATGTGACCCCCTGACTCTTCATACTCCCCTTCAGAGCTGGGGGAGATGTTGTCTTCTTGGAAATTTTAGTGTTGGGGTTAATCCGCACTCTGAAACCTTGTAGCTCTAACACACCAAGAAAGGCTGTGTTCGCTGGGAGCATGCAGTTGCTGGCTGGAGTCAAGCTGTGCACGGGAAGGACCCTAACCAACCACCCACACTATGAAGACAAAAGCCTGAGAGAGCGGACCCAAGCGGTGAGGCCCATCTTTGTGTGTGCTCACTTCTCAGTGCCCTGCGTTGTCACTGGGGCACAGGGCAGGTCTCCCTAAACCATGCTGAGGGGCTGCATGCTACACAACCTCCTGCCCATGCATGGAGTCGGTATCTTCTTACTCTGCCTTTTATGACTGGGAACAGGATCTGCTCCTCTTAGGTAGAGAAGGGGCTGAGGGGAGAAACACCTTGGGATGTGTGGGAGACAACATTTACGCCAAAGCCCCTTGTGGTTTTGGAAGAAAAGGAATGGAAGTGGAGATATACTGGCCATGTTTCATAAACCAGCTGTGGACTGTTTCCTTGTGTGTGTTGGGGTGTTTGCTGTTGCTGTTTGTTTAAATAGATAATACAGCCACATAGTTCAAAGTTTAGAGCATACAGAAAGGAATGGCCTAAAGCATGTTCACTTCACCCCTGTATCCTAATGACTACCTCTGGCTTCCCAAGAGACAAATAGCATTTCTCTCTCTCTCTCTCTCTCTCTCTCTCTCTCTCTCTCTCTCTCTCTCTCTCTCTCTGTGTGTGTGTGTGTGTGTGTGTGTGTGTGTGTGTGTGTGTGTGTGTGCGCGCGTGCCCTTGAATGCACTATCCACAGTGGCCAGAAGAGAATGACAGATCCCCACTAAAGCTGGTATTGAAAGTGGTTCTGAGCTTCCTGATGTGGTTCTGGGAGCTGAGCCTGGGTCCTCTGCTCTTAACCACCGAGCCACTTCTCCAGCTCCATCTCTCCTTAGTACTGTAGTCCACCTTCCTTTTTGTGACACTATTCTGTAGATAACTATACCAGTGCAGTGATACTGTACATAGTAGGTCCTCAGATAAAGGTGAGCCCTGCTCCAGCCACAACCCCAGCCCCTCCTGGCCATTGTTAAAGTTGTAAATAGTTTATGTGGGTGTGATGAGTTTTTTTCGATCACTTAGGCCATTTCTATCTTTCACAAACACGCATAGAGCGGTCAAGAGAGTGTGTATCTTTTCTGTATAGCGTCTACTGGTGTATCCAGTTCTTGGGTTTTATGAAGGCAACCTCTGAATAGAGTTTCAGTTTATATGTGACTCAGCAACACAGGAAGGTCCCTAGTACCCAGGACTTTATTAACTAGAGTTCATACTGCTGTGTGCTGAATGTTTCAGACTGCTCACCTTTTCAAAAAAACATTTATATGGGTCTCACTTTGTTGTTAGGTTAGCTACAAACTTGGCATCCTCCTGCCTCAGCCTCTGAGTGCTGGAACTACAGGCCTGTCCTAATGTGCCTGGCTCATATTACTTCTCGTTTTAAGGTTTATTTTTAATTATGTATAAATGGGTATTTGGGGAGATCACTGGTTGTGTCCATGTCTACAGGCGCCCACAGAGGCCAAAGGCATCAGATCCTGGAGCTAGAGTTACCAGCAGTTTTGAACCGCCCAACGTGAGTGCTGGGAACTGAACTTTAGCCCTCTGAAGGAAGAGTGTGCACTCTCCACCTCTGAGCCCTCTCTCTAGCCCCTGCTGGAGTTAAAGTCCTTTAAGAGATAGAAAGGTTTTCATCTGGCTGAAAGGTTAGCAGATTGTCCGTATGTAATAGGACAGAAGATTCCGCTGGGAGATAGCCAGCCCTGCTCAGCTGCAGAGCTCCGGAAAGATTCTCTTCTGCCCCATCCCCACCGTGTCTTCTTCCCCCCCCTCCCCCTGCCACCACGGACCATCTGTAAAACCCTGAAAACCCAATATCCCAAGGTCACCAGTGCTCGCCCTCAGTCAGGACTTAGAATCCTCAATGTACTCCAGCCAAGGCCTCCTGCAGAGCACTTCACCTGTCCCTATGGACACCTTGAGTCAGGACTCAAGGCCACAGGCAGCAGCACCTCTCACAGCCCCCTGCTGTGCCCCAAGCTGCCTTCTCCCAGAAGTATTTGCTCAGGGTGCATGGTGATGGACTTGAAGACAGGGCACCCCCAGGGACAGGCTGTTATGCAGATCCCCTGGGCTCCTGGGGCTCCTGGGCCAGCAGGACCCAATGTAACAGCTAGAAAGCAACAGGGCTTGAGGGCTGCCTCCAACCAAGGTCAGGGGCCCTTGTTAGGAAGCCAGATCTCCCCCTTAGACACACATGTGCCCGAATGGTACCACCAACCTGCTTGACTTGGTGACTCAGTCATGTTTAATAATTCTTAGAGTTATAATCGGAGAAATATATTCAAAACTTAAAATGATTCGCTCTGAATCTAGATCTTTTGGGCATGTAAGCGAGATGTGCTCAGTGTGACTCCTGTCCGCACTTCTATAAAATAATTACAATATCCATTTGAAAGTGTCCTACCTTCCTACTCCAGACTGACTGACAGGACAGGAGTGGCCTGAACAGCAAAGGGATGAGTGTCGGGTCGTAGTACCACCCCCTGCGAATATTCCCTCCCTTCCTCCATTAACTCCCAGGCAATTGAGAGGCCTTGCGCCCTTTTCTGTTTTTATCTCATTTTGAAGGTCTATCAGATATACGCGAAAAGGTCCCCCGAGGAAGTGCACGCGCTCCTGAGGTCCTTTGGCGCTGACTTCGTGATACTAGAAGATAGCATCTGCTTTGAACGCAGGCACCAAAGGGGCTGCCGGTTGCGTGATTTGCTGGATGTCGCCAATGGACACGTGAGCACGCTTTTCATCTCAAACTTTCAGAATGGGTGGAAATGCAGGATGATCCCAAGTGATGTATATCACTCTCTACCACATGTATGAGTAACATTATGAGTCATGTGATTGTAGAAGTCCTGTTCTTTAGTGGGGGGGGAGGGGGCTGGGACAGGGGACAGGGAAGGTCCAGGTCCGCAGTTTGGCTCAGACAGAGAGCATCTCTCTGCTTTGGGCTGTTTTGTATGATGTAGCACACTGAATACATTTAATGTGTAAAGAATATGTTTCTGCTGTATACAGCACGTCTACCTATAAACACTGCTCCAAAGCACTCTATAGGCACATCTTTAAGTGTCGGTGACAGGCCGCCTCTTTTTCCCAGGCTCTGTGGCCCACAGATCCTGCTCTCTCTTGTCCAGCACCTACACACGACCTCCAGGTAGCTCAGCTTGCCCTCCACAGCAGAACAAGCTGTGCCTCCCTTAGAGCAAGGAAAATCCCCTTGTTGCTGAGTCAGGTCACAGTAAACGGGGTCTTTGTCCCTTTGGGATGTAGTGTGAAATGGTGTGTGAAAACTAGCCCAAATCCAAAAACAACCTGAAGGTAAGAATTAGAAATTCAGATTTTTGTTTAAGGAGATTAGTAAGCAGTATCAGCCTTGAAGTCGGGGCTGAGCAGAACACGTGCCTGCATGTGTCTGAGCCTGAGGTCTCTGTTCCTCACCGGGCATCAGAGTTGGGGAATTGTCTCTGATTGTTGTAGTTCTTGGTGGACAGGATCATGTGCTCCTAGGAACAGGATGGCTCAGTTAGCTTTTCAGTGCTGTGACAGATTCCATGGTGGGATGTGATGGCTTGAAAGAAAATGGTGCCCAAAGGAAATGACACTATCAGGAGGTGTGGCCTTGTGGGAAGAAGTGTGTCACTGTAGGGGCGGGCTTTGAGGTCTCTTGTGCTCAAGCTTCCCTCAATGTGACACTAAGACCACTTCCTGCTGCCTTCTGATCAAGATGTAGCCAGCATCAAGTCTGCATGCTGCCATTCTCCCCGCTGTGATGATAATGGACTGACCCTCTGAACTGTAAGCCAGCCACCCCAGTTAAATGTTTTCTTTATAAGAGTTACAGGTGGTCATAGGGTCTGTTCATATGAAGAAAGCCCTAGCTAAGACAAGGGGTAAGGATTTATTTCATTTTACGGCTTATGCTCCTTCATGAAGGGAAGTCAAGGCAGGAGCTGGGGCAGAGGCTGTGGAAGAACTGGTGTACTGGCTTGCTCCTTGTGGCTTGCTCAGCCTGCTTTCGTATAGAGCCCAGGACCACCAGCCCAGGGGTGACCCAGAGGACCCCACAGTAGACTGGCCCCTCCCACATCAATGAACAGCGTGCCCATAGACTTGATTGCAGGCAATTTGATGGAGACAGTTCCTCAGCTAACGTTCCGTTAACAATAACATGTTTCTTGACCCAGAATTCTTTGCAGCCCCGTTTGCTCTTTGAAGGGAGGAGAGTGAGGTGGACCATGTGATCTATAAGTGGGGTTGGCATTGAAATACCCTTTAACTGACCAGCATCGCGTCCCCTAAGAAAGCTCAACACCGACCCTGATTTTTGTGGCCTTTATAAATGTGTTTTTGTTTTGTTTTGTTTTGTTTTTTAGGGTGGGTCTGTGACAGATTTTTCAGTGCTAGCATTCATGGAGTTAGGTCAGGAGAATTAAGAGTTCTAAGCCAGTCTGGCCACATAGTGAGGTCTTATCCCAGGCTTTGGGCTGGATGTAGTGGCACATCAGTTTAATCCAACGCTTAGAGGACAGAGGCAGGCATATATTTGGAGTTCCAGCCTACCTAGGACAATTTAGAGAAAACCTGTTTCAAAATTAAGTAAAGCAACCAACAAAAGCCAGATGGGTGGGTAGATGCATAGGCGGGGTGGGTAGGTATTAGGATGGATGGATGGATGAAGTCTGACCTCCACCACTCAGGTTGTATTTGGGTTTGTTTCCGTCTCAGGAGATGGATGGGCCAGGAGAGAGTGACCCCGACTTGAGACCTGCAGACCACCCCCGCTTTTGTGAGGAGATTAAAAGGAACCTGCCCTCCTACACAGCTCACTTCACTAAAGTATTCCAGAACAAGACATTCCATGTCTACAAACTGTCCAGAAACAAGTAACCGTGTCCATCTTAAAACTACATTGCGTCTACAGCTGATGGCGTCGGTGTCTGTGAGTCAGGAGCAGGGGCTTGAATGCTGGGATCTCAGCCAGCTGCAGACAACCTTACCATCATCTGAAAGCCTTTCACTAACATCAGCCTTTTCCATCCTGTGCGTCTTTCCAGAGTGTTCTGTAGCCTAACTATGTGCGTCTGTCCAAGACGGGACTTTGCCACAGAGGGAGTCATGTATGACCCACTGTTGGCCTGGAGAATGAAAGCCTATTTAAGATCTGAAATATGCGGATTTTCGGTGAACCTGAGCCAGTTATAAATGAGTGTAGTTAACAGGCTTCATGGTTCAGTTACTGATATTTCTTCACCACTGAGACCAGTCAGTGGCTTTTTAAAAGTTTATTGTCCCGTCTCGTTAAAATTTTATAACATTTTCCAGTTTACCATGCTTTCACGTGTGAAGAAGCAAATCGTGTTAGGTCTTTGAATCTTAAATATTCCATTTGTGCTCCAAAATGTCACATGTACAGAAGTGGGGGGCAGACTGAGAGTGTGTGTTTTTTTTAATTTTGAGCACAGCAATCAGGGTGCGCCTGGGCCAGGTGTAGTGGCAACTCTCTTGAGTGTTTAAGGCCAACTTGGGCTATGTAGAGAGAGCCTGTCTCAAAGCAACACAGTTTCACAGGTCTCGGAGAAGTCTGTGCCCACAGCTGGGTAGCCTGTGCTACTTACTTAGTTCAGGCTCAGTTTAAAACCCTTTGTGTTATTAAGCCTCCTCTAGCAAGTATTTCTCACTCATTTCAATTTCCTGGGTTTCCAAAACTGTCAACTTTTTGTGTTTTTTCCCGGCCTAGAAACTTGCAAAGTCCGAGGTTTTTCTAGATGTTGTGTCCTGACCCCTGGAGTTCAGTGTGGCATTCTCATACCCTTTGCCTTGTGGTCTCCGGCCCCTGTGACACCACTCTCCTCTCTAAGTGGTGACCAAGTGCCTCCCAGCTGCATTCGATTGTAAACATCAGAGAGGCGTGGTGTACCTGCTCAAGAGTTTTTGATAATCGCTTTCATAATTCATCCCTAATGGTGGGGCATGTACAAGCTGCTGATAGAGGCATCTTGTCCACTTAATTAAATCAAGATAGCTAATGAAATTAACTCTCTGCTGCTATTGCCATTTGGAAGTGATTTAAATGTTTCTCCTCACATGTTAGTGCATTAAATCCCCTTGAGCATCAGGACAGAAAGCACCATGTGCTCCGGTGATTCGATATTCGCTTACGTCCTAAGTAGCTTTCAAAAATGCATTTCCATTGTCTCAGGAGGCTCAGGGTTTTTATGCAAAACATACTTAAATAAAACATCAATAGCTAGGTTTTTAAATTAGGCCACTGGAACTTTGGACTCCTCCCTTTTCTGAACCCCTAAGGTTAGAGACTGTAATTTGGGGTAACGCAGCAAGAAAACATGTTCATCAATGCCAAAACTTTAATGAAGCCAGCAATGTGGCATGCCTGCCGCAGCTGCATATGCTGGTGGAACATTCCGGGCCAGTGCCTTCCTCTGAAGGGACAGGCACAGGTAAGGCACGGTGCAATGAGACCCATGACTGTTACTCTGTGGGTGAGTTTGCATTTGTTTTAAACATTCCTGTAAGTATTTGTCTCACCACTCAGTGTTCAGCATCTTGGTATCCAAGAGCCCTGGACTCCATCACATCCTCACTGTGGCGACAGTCATGCTAATCAGCGCTCACTTTCTCCACAGCACCATTGCTGCCAGACCGTTTCCTAAAAAGTGAGACGTGCCAAAACCAGTCTTCACACAGGCACTCTTCCCGAGACACTGTGATGTGTATAGGACAAGTTTTTACTCTCGGTGACCAAATCTTTCAGTGACTCCTATTTGATATTTTTAGCACTGATCAGAACTATAGCTTGTGACGTTGTCATCGAGCACACTGGAGGAAAGAGGACCTGTCCTCAGCTGTTGCCGGCACGCTGTGCAGGCTGAAGCCAGAGCCCTATAGCCCTCACTCCCTAGGGACTGTTATGTCCCGGTAATAATGTTCAGTTGTCGTTCTGGATAGCACGCTCACTAGGCTTTGCTTCTGAGCTCACGGAAGAACCTCTAAGTACAACAGAAGTGTTCTTAATTATTGCCACTTCTGACTCTGAGCCTCAAGTCTCCAGTCCTCTTGGAAGCCACCTGCTGCAATCCGACAGGTGGCCGCTGCCTTGTGTCTACATCCCTAGTGCCAGGCTCTGGTCATAGCCCAGCCGGATCTCTGGGTAAACATTTCTGCTTCTGAGTACAGAGCCCAACCACAGGGAGGCTGGGGCGTGGCTTGTCAGTGTTTGCCTGGCATTGCACAAAGCCCTCCGGATCCCCAGCACTGCAGAAGACAGAGAGACAGAAGAGATACTTTTGCAAAAATTTAAATCAGATGCTTTGATGAGGTGGGTTTCTCATCATAATTGCTTTTAGATTTAAGATGCTCAGTCATCTGCAGCGATGACTCAGTAGGTATGTGACTCGTGCAGAGGACCCTAGTTTGGTTCCCAGCACCAATGTTGGCCAGCTCAAAACTGCCTGTAACTCCAGCTCCAGGGGGACCCAGTGCCTCTACAGGCCCTGCACTCATGTGCCCTTTCCAATACACAGACAAATAATTAAAAATAAAGCAAAATATTATATTTTAAAACTTATATGTGATTGGGGGAGTTATTACATATTAGGGGATAAAATGAAGGAAATGAATGAGTGGGCTTAGATTCCATCTTAGGATGAACTTTTTTATGGGCTCAGCCCACCTTTCTAATGTCTAAGATGGAAGCTGGGCGTGTGGCTCAGAGGTAAAGAACTTGCCAACCATGCATGAAGTCTCGGGCTCTGTCCCCAGCACTGGAAGAAAAAAGTCTCAGCTTATAGAAAAGTCCAGATTGTTCTTCCCAGATCATGTTGCCGATATGATTTATGCAAGAAAGAGACCAAGGACTCCCATGAAGTAAAAGCCCCTGGCTTCTCCTCAAAAGATCCCTGAGTGAAGGAACTGCTGTCCATTGCTGGTGACAGACAGTCCTTGCATTAACCAGTAGATAGACAGTTACTGCTCAGTGACCGGCAGAGGTTCTCCTAGTAAGATTGATTTCAGATGTGTTAGCAAAACGCATAAAGAACGTGCTCACTAAAAATATAAAGATTTCCCAAAAATGTATCTCATCTTTAGCCAAAGTGAAACATTTGATTTTAAATCACAGCTTGGAACCAGAGGGAGAACATGGAGGTGTTCTCGGACCCTGTCTGTGGAATCACATGTCTGCAGCTGCTCCAGCCATGGCAGCCTGTAGCTGGGGGGAGAGGACTGGTCTGTTGTCAGTTGGGGAAAATGGCATCTGTTGGGGAAAATCTTAGAAAAAGCGTTTCTAATTTGTACTGAATTGTATGGAGATTATATACTAAATAAAGCTCTTTTCAATGATCCAAGGTGTCTTCTGTTTCTTTGAAGTCAATCTGGAGTGGGTAGAGATCTGTCCAAGTTGATGGAGGGGTGAGGTGATGGCTCTCTTCTCCTACCCCATACCTGCTGTGTAGCCCAGGCTATCCTCAAACTCAGAATTCTCCTGCTTCAGCTTTCCAAAAACTGGGTTTACAGGTCTGCAGCACTGCACCCAGCTCTATAAATACATTTAAAGACATGTTATTTTATGTATATGTGTGTTTTGCCTGCACGTATACTACATGGGTTCAGTGCCCATGGAAGCCAGAAGTAGGTACCAGATTCTCTGGAACAGGAGTTATAGTTGGTTATGAGTAGCGAGATGGGTAATGGGGAGCAAACCCTGGTCCTCCAAAAGAGCAGCCAGTGCTCTTAACCGGTGGGGGAAAAATAAACAGAAATGATGGCCAAGGAGATGATTCATAAAAAGAAACAAGTCGTAGATAAATAAACACATCTTAGAAATAAAATCATGACACATTTGTGTCTCTCTATGAGCACAAGAAAGGGAGAGAATAGAAACTGGGGAGGGGCCATCGACAAAGACTGGCAGATTGCTTTTGGAACGCCATCACTTTGTGCCCTGTGTGATTGACATGCGCAGATGTGTGCACATGCCCAGAAGTGCATATTCATAAAGGAGAGAAGTGGCTGATTGAGTGTGGATGTGCAGGAGAGGGAAGGGTGCAGGAAAATGATTTCAGGCCCCACACAATAATTAGAACAGCAGTGTGCTAATTAAGACTCATAAATTGAATGAAACTATTAGCATTTTCTCTCTGAAGAAAAGGTGGATTTTTTTTTCCCTAGGAAATGACACCTGTGAACAATTATCTCTCTTATTATTGCCACTAAGATTATTTACATAAGCGGTGCTCATTTACTGCTCAATGATGTGGGTTTTATTCCAGCACCTGATCTCACCCTGGGGATTATGGGTAATGGTCAGTGCAGCCATTTTGGGGAAGCTCATGTATGGTGGTCTGCTGTCTTTGTGAGCAGTGGTCTCACGTGCTTAGTGAAGAAAATGTCTGAATCTTTTTTTTCCTTCTTTTTTGATGTATATGGATGGTTGTCTGTACACCACATGTGTGCAATGCTGGCAGAAGCCAGGAGAGAATGGCAAATCTCCTGGAACTAGGATTAGAGATAGTTGTGAGCTGCCTGCCTTGGAGGTGCTGGGAATTGAACCAGAGTTCTCCTCCAGAGCATCCAGTGCTCTTAACCACTGAACCATCTCTCTAGTTCAGATCTCCCTGTTTAAGAGATTATCATAATCTTTAAGGAACAGTGCCAGCTCGAGGCTCATACTCAGCTACAGGAAACCTGGACCAGGTTGGCTTACACCATCCATGGAGATTTTGAGCACATTAAATTAGCAGATTTTCAGATAGCCTTTGCTCTCATGTCCCAGGTGATTTAAGTTCATTGGTTTGTCTCTTGTTTCTGCTGACTTTAGTTTAGACCTGGTATTTTGATGCAGGGTCTCTCTGTGAAGCCCAGGTTGGCCAGAAGCTCATCATTCTCCATCCCAACCCTCCTGCATGTTGAGATCCCAGCTTGTGCCACTGTGCTCTGCTCACCTGATAGTTTTTGAGGCTTTGGGGTCCCATTAGTGGACAGTGCAGATAAAGCCCATATTCCCATTGAAGTTGACGTTATAATGGAGGACCAGGCATTGGGTAAGAAAAGTACAAGGAAATACCAAATGCTTGAAAAAAGATGGCGGGGGAGTGATGTGAGACCATCAGATTGAGTAGCTGAGATGATGTTTAGGTTAACGTTAGAACTGACAAGGTGAGGCCCATGAATTCAGTGACTGAGCTGAGCGAAGACGTTCCCAGGTAGATGAACTGGATATCACCAAACCCCCATCCCCACCCCAAGGTGGCACCCACCTGTCGAAAAATGAAGCAGGTGGCAAAGGGACCAAGGGTAGTGAAGTGAAGATGCCACACTGAGGTGGCACATTTTCCCAGTGTTAACAAAAGCACAGGGAGTTGGGGAGTGGAGGAGGCTGGGCAGATTTCTTGAGCCAGTCGATGTCTATCTAACTCACTTTAAAAAAAAAAAAAAAAAAAGTCTGTGGATGCTGCATTAGTATTTTTCATAAGCTACCGTGTCAAACTTTGAGGCTAAAAGATTGCAAGAGTATTGGCTGTGGTGGTGCATGCCTCTAATCACACCAGAGGCAGAGGCAGATGGATCTCGATGCTGTGCTCGCCCAGTCTATATAGTAAGTCCTACGCCAGCCAGGGCTACATGGGAAAATACTGTCTCAAAAACAATACAACCCCCATCCCACCCCCGCATATTTAACAATAGTAAACAAAAGATTAGGAACAGAATCAGCTTTGGGATCCCAGCATGGGAGGCTGAGGCAGGAAGTCTACATTCCAAGCTAGCCTGTGCAGCATAATGAGACCTTGTCACAAAATCCCTGTGACTGTTTCAATAATAAAGTATTTGCTTAGCATGTGCAAGGCTTGGTCTCCAGGGCCAGCACTAACAGAAGCAAAACAAACTCACAAATACATTGTCTCAAAGTGCTGTGCCCAGAGACCGGAACTCTCCGAAATGCAGAAACAAGGTTTACTGAAATACAAGTCGTCACAAGGACCTCATCTGGCGCACAGGTGTGGCAGTGGCCAGAGGAGGTACTCACCCCTCTGCAAGCTGGGTTTTAAAGACAAAAATCACAAAGTTATACATCAATTAAGTGTCTTAGTGTGGATATAATTCTGATTAGCTCGTTTTGGGGGACTTTCCAGATTTCCTGTTATCTTAGTTAGCTGTTTGTCAAACTGTGCTCCCTAGACTATCTCCTGCTTTGGGACATTTGTGGCTATCAAATGGCTCCAGGTTCTCTCCAGTGCTGGAACATTCCATGGTTAATTAATTAGCTGCTATCAAACATCCCCTAAGCTATCTCCTGTTTGTACTTTGGTCCCAGCAGAACTCAGGCCCGTTTCAAACTGGGATTCAGGGACTTACGCTCAAAATAGAGGTGCTTCTCTGGTTCTTCAAAAGGACCCTCTATCAGTCCCAGTAGGGTCGGGGGTCAGGCTTGAGCTGCCCTGTGCATGCCACACAGTCACCTGCAGCCTAGTGAATAAGGCAAGTACTAAAATGTAGCAGAGGGCAGGGTGCTACAGTGATGGTTCATGGTTTAGGGATGCACACAGTGCTTGCCAGCGCCAACATTAGGCAGCTCACAACAGCCTGCTATTCCAGCTCCAGGAAATCTGGCACCCTCTTCTGGCCTCAGCTGGTACCTACACACACGGGAGACATACAAACAAATAATATTTTAAGTAGCAACAAAAGACTGGTTTCAATTAGCCAGGAAGGCAAAACTTACCTACGGACCCATTTGTGAGTCTCAGCCATGGTTCATAATTGGTGATTCTGGTCAGATGGGTGGGAGGCTCCAGCCCATTATGGGTATTTTAAATTTTTAATGTTTATTTCCACAAAGCATTGATGTCATATTTCTAATAGGTGACTTTGCCTTGATCTAATAAAAGCAGACATCTATCCCTTCTAACCATACTCCCCCTATGAAGACATGGCAGAAGCAAAGGCCAAGTTCTTGTAAGTATGGGTCTTTTTCTTACTTGACTTTTTTTTCAAATGTGTTTATTTTTACTTGTGTGTGTGCACATAGATATCTGCAAATACGTGTAATAAATGGACTTGAGAGGGAGTAGGGGAATGCAGGAGGAGTTGGAGGGGAGAAAGAGGGAGGCATGATGTGAACAAAGTGCTCACATATGAAGTTTTTAAAAAAAAAAATTAACTAAAAATGAGGGGAAATGGCCAAAGTTTGGGAACGCTGTGGAGAAGAGAGAAGGTAGTTCAAATGCAGGGACAGAATGCTGCATTCATATCGCTGATGGTGTGACAGAGGTGGGGGTGGGGAATCAATGGGTTCCTCCCAAAGAAAAGAACAGAATGGGATCGGGGACCGTGTTGCCTGAAAAACTAGCTCACCCTTCCCACTGCCTGTCAGAGAAACTGACTGAGTTGTACATTCTGAAGGAGTGCATAAATATGAAAATTCCACTAAAAATATACAGTCGCTCAAGTCGACAGGCTCTAAATATGCAACAGTGTCAAGAGTAATGACAGAATGTATTTATTTAAAAACTATAAGACATGAGAAGGCCCAGGAATATTTGCTCCATAGGCTGAGAAAATGCAGGCAGTGAAGATGGCCTGTAAGATTGCCAAATGTCAACTTCAGCAAGGATGTCAAGATGGCCATTTAAAACTTGTTCGAAGAAGGAAAGGAAACCGTTAGGCATCCATCCCCAGGGCAGAGTAACTGTGCCAGCTGGTCTTTGTCAGATTGATGTAAACCTAGACATAGGGGGAAAGGGACCCTCAAGTGAGAAAGCCTCCATCAGCTTGACCTGGAGGCAGATTTGTAGGGGAGTTTCATGACTGGTGATTGGTCAGGTGGGTGGGAGGCTCCAGCCCATGATGGGTATTTTACATTTTTAATGTTTATTTTTAATTGTCTGTGTTTGTATCTGTGTTTGTGTGTGTGTGAATGTGCCTGTGGAGGCTAGAAGAGGCACCAGATCTCCTGGAGCTGGAGTTATAGATAGTTCTGAGACACCAGATGTGTTAGGAACCCAACTAGGGTCTGCTGCATGAGCCACAGGAGCTCTTGAGCCCCTTTTGGCCCCTTGTATATTTTCTTTAAAAACATTGCTGTTCTTTAAAGCAGGTGTAGAGTCAGAAAATTGACAGCCTTGAACCCTGCTGATCCAGGGCAGAGGTTGTGGTGGGAGATTGTGGGTTTATTATTTCTGTTGGTTATTACTATTTTGACCCATTTAATCAGGGTCCTTGTTTTGGGGGAACTGTGTGCATTGTTGACCGAGCATCCATTATGAAGAGTTCCCAGACAGTTTTGCTTTCACAACACGCAGTTTTGTGGACCTGAGAAGCAAAGCAACTTTTACTGGAAGATATTTCTAAAGTCAATTGCTTGGAACAAATAATGAACTGTAATTCAAGAAAGTAAATGAAAATGTGATTTAAAAAGAAGATTCATGGCACTGAGGCGGATCCTCTTTTCACCTTAATTTCCAGCTCGGTGTGACAAAAACCACCTCTGAGGACAGCTGTGGCATTTCCCACTTATTCAAACATGTCCTGAGGGACAGGGCTGGGAGAGGAGTGTACCAGGGTTCCTCGCCAGAACAGTAGTTATGAGTTGTAGAAGCAAAGTTCCATGCAAATATTTGATGGGGGAGGGGGTTGCACGAATCCTAATTGGTCTTAATAAAACCCGGAGCCAGAAATTGGGGCAAAGGTGAAAGATCAGAGAGACAAAGGCGCCAATTGCTAGAGAGACTTCTTACCTCTACCAAATCCTCAGGCCAAAGGGGGAGAGATCCTGTCTCTAGGAATCCTCAGACTGAATGGCTGAGATCCTGTCTCTACCTCCCTCATGCTGGGATTAAAGCATGACCACAACCACCACAGGGCTGTTTCTCTTTTAGACAGATTCAATCTCCTGTAAACCAAGGTGGCTTTGAACTCCTGATCTTCCTGCTTCCTCCTCTCTCCTGCTGGGATTAAAGGCAGGTGCCACCACTGCCTGGCCTCTATGGCTGACTAGTGGCTGGCCCTGCCCCTGATCTCCAAACACATCATCACAAACCATCACTGTAGGGCCGTCTCGGTTCTTGTCTTCTGGAAGAGAAGGCTTCAGCAAAGAGACAGGACACCTTACGCAGGTGTGGATTTAACAAAGAAAAGTAACAATAACTCTAATAGCCTTGATCCCTGCTGCTGGCACAGGGCTGCAAGCCGGGGATTGTGGGTTTGCTGTTTTGTAAGGGAGGGTTACAAGCATTTATAAGGGTGGGAGACATATTCATGGGGTACGTGATCTTCTTCCGTTCCTTTAAGGCATGACTTCCCGTGGTGCTCTGTGCCATGCTTCCAAGACTCCTAGGTCAGGATAATCTTGAACTCCCTTATTTCACATTATCTTATGTTTATAGGTGACTTGCCTACATGTGTGTCACTGCTTCAAGCGTGTGCCTGGTACATGTGGAGGCCAGAGGTATCTGGTTCCCTTGAACTGGAGTTACAGACAATATCAAACCCCGGGTCCTCTGGAAGAGCAGCCAGTGACTTGAATCATTAAACCACCTCTCCAGCCCCATTTTAATGGTCTACCAGTTCTGTTGCTTGTTCATACTCTCTTCTGTTGACCCCCTTAAGATGTGAGGGAGGCAGTGGCACCAGCTCTGGGTATAACATCATGTGACATCCACTGACCCTCTTCCTGGCCCCATGTCATGCATTCCCCTTATCCACAATCCTGTCTGATAGAAATAGTGAGAAGGTGGGTTTTAGCCAGAGGACATTCCTTTATCTTACTTGAATTCAAATTGGGGATTTTCAGATTAGAGAGCCAGGAGCTATCCCTACCCATTAGAATGGCTCAGTGGACAAAGGCTTTTGCTGGCAGCCCAGCAGACCTCAGTTCAATCTCTGAGACTCACATGGAAGAGAGCCCATGCCACCAAGTTTTCCTCTGACTTCTTCTGCATGTGTTCTGTTATACAACAGTTTCCTCCAAGATGGAAACAATCCATCCTGCAGGAGCCAGCCTAAACCAGAATGTAAACAACTCAAAATAGCTTCAGGAAGTCCCTGAAACTGAGCAAAGTCACTAGTCTCCCTCCCTGCCAGAGAAAGCAGTGAAAACTGTGAATCCCTCTCCAACTAGAGGAAGCTGACCTGAAAAAAAAAAAAAAAAAAAAAAAAGATTCTGAGACCAGACCGGCTGCCTAGAAGAAGCAGAACCCAGCAGAGCTGCCCGGAAGAGGTTTAGACCAACTGAAGCACCCATAAAAAACCCTCTCTAAGCTGTTGAGCTGCCTACAGGCTGAACATTGTGCTCCAGGTTTCCATTTTGAGAACTGTCATCATGTTGGGGTGGGCTTTGGTGATGCAGCTGTCTGTGGGTCATTTCTGTTCCTGTAACCCCAAAAGAATTCATTGAAGAGATCTGGCCAGCTGGAATGTGATAAGCCTGGTCTGGTGAACCTTGCCCTTCTCTCTCACCCCTCTGCCTTCCTAAAACTGTTAGATTATATTCCTAAAGCTAGCCAACAAGGTCTGTTCCCTTACCAAGGTCCAGCTATCAAAGTATTGAAGTTCAGTAATCAAAAGCCCCCTTTGACTTACCTAATTAACATACCCAATTAAAATTAAACATCTCATTCTAACATGAGGTTTCCCGACTTACCTTTAAAAACCACCATTTGCCTCTGTGCCACTTCTGTCTCCTCTCTATCCAGAAGCAGTCTTTTGTCCCTTCAATCTCTCCCTTGCTCCCTTCCCCTTCTTCCTCATCCTCTATCCTATATTTGTCTCTTTTTTCCAGGCCTTCTGTCCCTTTAGGGCAAATCTCCTTTGTGCAGAGGAACCGCCAATATTTTCCTTTCACTCATGATTCACCAAGTTGGATTTCAGTGGTTTCTATACTTTGATCTGTTCTGGACTCCCTATCTGGGGGGAGTAGATGAGAATGTAGAGCAGTGGTTCCCAGCTGCGATCCTTTAGTACAGTTTCTCATGTTGTGGTGACCCCCCCCACCATAAAATTATATAATTGCTACTTTATAACTGTAATTTTGCTACTTTGATCAATTACAGTGTAAATATCTGTGTTTCTCAATGGTCTTAAGTGACCACCAGAAAAGGGCCTTTGACACCGAAAAGAGTCGGACCCAGAGGTTAAGACCACTGGTATAGAGTCTCCCCAGGAAAAGTTTTGTCACACTGTCAGAGCCGGTTCATTAGCCAAGAGTCAACCACAGAATTCTCTCCTCTGTCATTCTTTAGATTAAGACAGTCCTTGGAAGAAACTACTAGGGGAACACACTGACCTTGGCCAAGTTTTGCCCACCCACTAACCCTCTCTTCTCCTTGCACCTGCAGTCCTGTAAAAGCATTTATAAGCAACCTGGAAACAATAAAGATCGACCACTTGAACAGAAATTTATGTCTTGTGGTCCTTCTTTGCACCTCCTGTTTCCCTCCATTCTTTCCCTACAGGTGACAGGAACCCCGCTGAAGTCCTGCGGGTTGGGACACAAAGGAGGACTTTTGAAGTAGTGAAACTTCTGTCTCAGACCGGGGTGATATATAGAATGTGTCATGCCATAAGAGAGCCTAGTCTGAAGTATGCACCACAAGGATTATGGTGTCCATGTCACCTTCTCCACAGGAATGTGTCTCTGTGGTGGAGGGTATTGTTATGAGGTAAAGTGTGCCTCACGGGTAGTTAGGAAATTGTAACATCAACAGATGAAGGGAACCAAGACCAAATCTCAGCACTGCAGAGCACGAGACAGGAAGACATCTCAGCTATTACACTCTTTGCTTGCTTGCTATTATATATATTTTAATCATATGTGTGTATGTGTGTTTGTCTATGAGTGCAGTGTCCTTAGAGGCCAGCAGAGGGTGTAGAATCCCCTTGAAGTTAGAAGAGGTTGCATACTGCCAAACATGTGTGCTGGGAACTGAACTCAAGTCCTCTTCAAGATTATTATGTGCTCTTGACCCTGAGCCATCTTTCTAAATGCCCAACCTGGGGGACTTCAATGGGGTCCCGGTCACCTGTAAGGACAGAATGGAAAGATAGGAGATGCGGAGAAGGACCACAAGTCTGAAAATGCTGATCTAGTGGCCAGTCTTTATTTTTTCCAGGCTGCTTATATATGCTTTTGCAGGGCTGCAAGTGCAAGGAGAAGGGAGGGTTAGTGAGGTGGCTTCAAACCAAAACTTGGCTAGTGTTAGGCAGTTATGAACCAAGAATGTGCTTAGTAAAAAGGTTAGTGTGTTCTCGTGTAGTTTTTTCCAAGAACTGTCTTAATCTAAAGAATACTGTCTTCATCTGAAAAATGAAGAAGGAAGGAATTCTGATCTTTAGTTGGATTTTGAACTTTAGTTGACTCTTGGTTAATGAACTGGCTCCTGACATCCAAACCCATTTTCTATTATGTTTCTATGTCCTTCTAAGAGGTTTGAGGGAAAAGCTGCATTCTACCTGGTGCCAGCACTTGCCGGAAGCATAACCTTGGGCATATCGTCTGTGTGTTGGGGTAAATAGATGAAGTCAGTAGTCTTATCCCATGGAGTTTTTGAAAGGATTAAATTAGTTAATAATTTAAAGCTTTTAGAACAGCACTGAGCAGTCTAAACACCTAATAAATATTTATTGCTATTATTAACACAATTCTGACAATTCCTTACAGGGAAGTTGGCTCCCATGATTACCCTTCGCTAGAAAGTGTCTACTCAGGACGTGGCTAAAACATATTAATGTTTACTTTCTTCTCTGTGCCTGTTTTGAGACACTTTCTTCCATCAGCAAAAAAAAAAAAAAAAAAAAAAAAAAAAAAAAAAAAAAAAAGTGAACTCAACTTCACTGATTGCAAGTGCCACTTAACACAGAGATACAGTGTCTCGGGTGGGCCTTGTCCACCCTTTGACATGTGACTCCAGCCCCCTCCATTCTCTGCTGCCCCAGCAGCAACTCCTCTTGGCGCCTGGGATGTGGTTCTGCTTGTTCTGTGTTTATATTCTTGTGCATTAAGTGGGTGGGCTTGTAGCAGACACCATCTGATAAATGCTTATGGAATTCTGGGCTTCCGGGTGGGTGGGAGCTACTAATCAGGCCGGTACCTTCCAAAAGATTTTACATGAGAGTTAAAAAGATGTTAGGTCAGATGTTAGTGGGAAAGAAGTGACCCAAGATAATTTGGCTCTATGTCTGCAATATTCCAACTCTCCACAATTCTAACCGTCCGTCAGCCTTGCAGGATCTTTGACCTAGATGTGGGATTTTTTTCTTTATTTCTGGGAACTTCACACTTCCTTAGCTCCTGTGGCTCTTGGCTTATGACTACACAGCTTCAATTCTTTTCTCTCTCTTTATGTGTATACTACACATGTCTTAAACTTTTCTATACCTTCCTCTCCGAAGGTCCTAGAATTATCTAGAATGTTCTCAAGATATTTTATATTTAGTCCTCTGTGTGTGTGTGTGTGTGTGTGTGTGTGTGTGTGTGTGTGTGTATGTTTATGTGCACCTGTGAGACCTGTGAGTACAGATCCCCAGAAGAGGGCATAAAATTCCCCTTAAGGTGGAGTTATAAGCACCTGTGAGCTGCCAGCATTGTTTCCAGGAACTGAACTCAGGTCCTCTGGAAGACCAGCAAGAGCTCTTAAGCCCTGAACCATTTCTCCAGCCCCAGGGTTCTTTTTTCTTTCTTTTTAATGTGCCCTGGCACTTTGCCTGCCTATATATCCGTGTGAGGGTGTCAGATCTTGGAGTTAAAGAGAGGTGTGAACTGCCATGTGTGTGCTGGGAATTGAACCTGGGTCCTCTGGAAGAGCAGTCAGTGCTTTTAACCACTGAGCCATCTCTCCAGCCCCAACTGTTGAGTCTAGCCCCAAGATTATGAACTGCATCCACAAAAACTCTTCTCTTTTACCCAAATAAAGGTGTATTCACACGTTCCAGGTGGATGTGTGTTCTGAGACATGCAGCCGTCGACATGATGACATGTATCTGTGTGAACAGCACTTGGGTCCACCATGTTGCTCACATCAAAATTCTTAGTACTGTTATTCATACATCTTTTCATATGTCTAGAGAATCAAAAGAATCCACAGTGTGTCTTATTTCTTTGCAATTCTGGGGTCTCCCAGAGGCAGCCTGAAGGAGGGACTGATCCACTTAGGAACTTCACCCACCCATGCCAGCTGGGAGCCCAACTTGTATCACAGAAAAAAATGTCAGGATGAGCCTGTATGATGCAGAGACAGAATCATTAAGAAAAGAGACAGCACATCCTTAGATTTGAGTGCAGGATGCTGGAGCTGTCTTAAGAAGCTGGGTGTTCTTCCCGAGGATCTGGGTTAGATTCCCAGCACCCGTGTGGCAGTTCACACCTGTCTGTAACTCCAGTTCTGGAGGACCTGACAGCCTCTTCTGACACCTAAAGTCACCAGTTACGCATATGGTCACATGAATGCAACAGGCAAAACACTCATATAACAATAAAATCCATCCATTTTTATAAGCCATTGTGTTAAAACATGATGTCTTAGAATCGAGGCCAGAGAGATGGCTCAGCCCATAACAGGACACACAGCTCTTACAGAAAACCTGGCTTCAGTTCTCAATGCCCACATCAGGCAGCTCACAACTGCTTATAATTCCAGCTCCAGGAGAATCTGATGTCCTCCTCTGGCCTCTGTTGGTACTGAGTTCTTGTACACATACCCCCTTTTATTTATAATAATGTAATTTAAAATAATATAAAATTATTACAAAAATAATTTCAATTTTATAATAAAAATAAATGCTAAAAAAAAAATCACCTCACCAGGAGGTGGTAGTGTGTGTCTCTAATCCAGTACTTGGGAAGCAGAGGCAGGCAGATATCTGAGTTGGAGGCCAGCCTGGTCTACAGAGCGAGTTTCAGGACAGCCAGAGAAACCCTGTCACAAAAAAAAAAAAAAAAAACTAAAACCAAAAATCACTTCAAAAATTGATGGCTGTAGCTGGGCTTCATACTTGGAATCCTAACACAAGGATTACAATATGGCTGAATAAGGAGGGCTCACATTATTTCCAGGCCAATCTGGGGCTAGAGGGTGAAACCATATCTCAAAACAACAACAGCGAAGCCAGATGTGCTGGCCCATGCTGTGCTGGCTGGAGTCATCTATGAGGAGGGGGTCCCAATTGAGAAAATGGCCTCATAAAATCAGGCAAGGCTGTAGAAATTAATTTTCTTAATTAGTGATGGATGGAGGAGGGTCCAGCCCGTGGTGGGTGGTGCCATCCTTGGGCTGGTGATCCTGGGTTCTATAAGAAAGCAGGCTGAGCAAGCCATGGGTCGCAGGCCAGTAAGCAGCTCCCTCCGTGGCCTCTGCATCAGCTCCTGACTCTAGGTTCTTGCCCTGCTAAATTCCTGACTTCCTTTAATAATGGACTGCAATGTGGAATTGTAAACCAAATTAACCCCCACCCCCAGGCCCGCTTGCTTTTTGATCATGGTGTCACACACACAGCAGCAGAAACCCCAACTAAAACACATGCCTTTAATCCTAGCACTTGGGAAGCAGAAGCAGGCAGATTTTTGTGAATCTCGGGCCCACCAGGGCTCCACAGTGAGACCCTGTCTCAAAGCCTAAGCAGCACAGTGCCTCGGTGTTGGCTTTTCTCACAGTCCTCAATCTGTATAAACAGAGTATAAACTGGCTCGCTCTAGTTCTAGCTGAGTGGCTAACGCGGGATTCAAGCCTTGTTATTTTTTAAAAAATCAAAACCAAAAAGTGAATCGGTCTGTGACTATTCCACCCCCAAACTCCATGTCTGGATATTACAAAGAACAACACAGAAAGAAAGCCGGGGAGCTCCTGAAACAGAGGCACCGGCTGCCACCACTTTAATGGACTATTAGCACCAAGATGAAGATGGAAAATTGCCTGATAAAAATGGCAATTTGCATAGATTTGCCCCATAATTATAAAACTTATTAAGCTCCATTTTCCCGATGCCGTAATGGGGTTCACCTTTCATTAAATGCGATTTGTGATCTCTGACTACCGCAGGCAGCAAACAGTCGACAAAATCAAATCCATAATTACATTCTCGGCTCATACGTGAAAGACTGAAATATTCATTAGCTGATATATATTCTATTTGTTAAAATTAAGCAGAATGAAAAACCTTGAGGAGAGTTTTCCTCCGCAATCTAAGTACCTTTTCCAATGCTCTCGGTCCATTGACCGTGCAAGGTGAGTGAGGTGTAGAGGTGAGACTTAGAATGTGCCCTTCAAGCACATCACAGTGCCCCAGGATCAGCTCAGATGCCAGGGCCTTCGAGAGATAAGCAGATGGGAAATGCCCGGTGGCATAACACACACAAACACACACACACCACACCCTATACATCACACATACCATACACATAGCATAAACATATATACTGCACACATGCACATGCCACATACACACAACACTCATAAACAAATACCACACACAAATGCATATATAAATGTACATACATATACATACACACATATACATATACATCACACACATGTACTCACCAACATGCACACAAAGACATATACATACACAAACATGAATACACAAGAGGCACTGGTGTTAGATACAGTATGAGCCATATGCCCGGTTCTAAGTTTTTTCCAGAGAACTAATACACACTTGCTTTCAGGCAGCACTGAATGGCCTCAGTGGGAATTAAATTATAATTAAAAAGAGCACATGGAGTTGGGAGGAACAGGGTGAGGGGCATTAGGGAAGGAATATGAGGGGAAGGCATGGGGGGGGCATTTGATCAAAGCACATCACATATAGGGCTGGAGAGACAGCTTAGCAGTTAACAGCATTTGTTGCTCCTGCAGAGGACCCAGGATCTGTTTCCGGCACTCACAGGGTGGCTCACATTGCACCCACAGTCAGCAAGCAGAAAGAATGGATGTGGACTAGTATCAATTCCCTTTGTCCACCGTGTCCAGTCCACAATCTCTGTGGTCTGGTTCTTCTTGCTGTACTCATGCGGGAGCTGGATTCGATGTAGACACATGAGGATCCGTTTATTGCTACGGACAGGCTCAAACGAACCCAGGCTGAAACCTTTGTTCCGGTGCAGCGGAGGATTTTCAGCCACTAGCCCAGAGGTGAGGGGGTTTTAAAAGAAAAACATACGTAAGCGAGGTGCTACACGTCTTGGCATTCCAGGACTGGGCAAAGGGATATGGGGTACAGCAACCATTGGCTACACTTTCAGCGTGAACTCAAGCCCTGAATCTGTTGGCTGAATTTTTCAGTGTGAACCAAACTTGAATCTATTGGCTGTCAGGCGCATTCCTGAGATTCTTCCCAGACTCAGACCTGGGAGTTATTAAATGTTCTTTTTCTGGAGTAGTTTTTTGACAATAAATCCATGCCTTCACGCTTCCCACCACTCTGAAGAGTCTCATCTCAGTTAACTTGTCATGCCCAGAGGCCCATCTCTCAGGTGACACCATTTCCTGGTAACCTGATACCAACCATCACAGAATATACCATCATGCAATATCTTGAGAAGGCGAAAATGGCAGATTTTTGCTTTTCCTAATTCCTTTCCTAAGACTGCATCTTACAGGCTAACAGGGAGTGTGTGTGTGAGAGAATGTGCATGGGTGAATGGATGAGTGTGCATTCCGGGGAGTGGGTAACAGTGTGACTGAGTGTGCAGGGCACAATAGTGTGTGGGTGTGAATGAGTGTGTGCATGAGAAGCAGTGTGCCCAAAGAGCGTGTGTCTCAGGTTATATGACAGTGCCCTCCCGGAAGCTCTGTGGAAACACTGCAGGGCCTCTCTTCAGCATTTTGCCCCCAACACCAAGCGTGGTGGCCGGAGCATGGCAGACACAGGAAGGAATGAACATCTAACCAGGCAGCTGCCAACTAAGGAAACCCACGGTTATGGGTGATGTGGCTTTGGCCCAAGATGCTAACAGCCAGGAGGAACACTTCCCAGTGAAGATGGCCGATCACAAATATCAATTTCTGAAGCTAAGGTATATTAAGTACAGTAGAAGAAACTGAGGAATGAATGTCTGAAAAAAAAAATTAAAGTCAGATGTTTCAGTGTGAAATTCTCCATTTATGATAGGTTTGGGGCTCTGCAGCGTGGCTGACTGGCAGGCCCACACAACTTCCTTGCTTATGTGGAATCAGCTTAGTCACGGGATTGATGGAAATGTCACAGTGGGAAAATGTCTAATTCCACCACAGGATGCACCAATTTGTAAAACTAGAAATCACCTGTAAGATTTTTTTAAAAAAAAAAAAAAAAAATCTAAACCTTGAACCTTAAAGATGCCTTTTTAAAACAACTTTCTGTCAAGAAGGAAGCATACGCTGCCAGTCCAGGCACCAGGACAGTGGGCATGCCAGAGACCAGGCAACTAGTAGGAAAGCTGAAGCCTCTCATAAAATGTTGCAAAGTCCAAAATAATGCAGTGATTGGAGATAAAACTAAAGGAGAAGAGAAAATAGCCTCTGTGTGTGTGTGTGTGTGTGTGTGTGTGTGTGTGTGTGTGTGTGTGTACATATGTATATGCCATGCATGCACATGTAGGAGGTTGTATATTTTTATTTTATGTTTGAGTGCTTACCTGTATGTATTTTATATTTACTTTAACAAGTATGCTTAAGTTTAGAGAAGGAGAGAGCCATATTCCAACTCTAAAGCCAGCTTTAAATTATAATTAAACTGGGACTTTAACTAATAAAAAATTTTGTAAAGGTTAAGTAATGAGATTTTACCCTATCAAGTTTACTTGATACAATAGTTACCATATTCTTTTGTTTGCAAATTTTCCTGGATAGCCTCTTTTTTGCTTTAGATGTCTGGATGTCCAAGGCCTTTTAACTTCTTGAAGATGGATATTTCCAGTTTCCTGTAAAGACAAGAACAGAAACCTGCCCCGACCCTTTGTTTTTATTTACAACTGAAAGAATTGTAATATGGGTAGATGAGCTATCAATTCTTAGTTTCATGAAGTGTCTCCGGTTCGGTTCGAGTCTTTATTAATTTTGATGGTATCCATATCTTTTCCTCACCTGTGGAAATAAATGCAAAACCTCTTCCCCAACGGAGCACATACCCTGGCTTCCATTCAGAGGTTAGTACATCTTTGAAGTAAACAGGCTGATTTAGTTCAGCTATTTTTTCTATGGTCCAATGCCTTTCAGCAGCTGTTGTTCCTTTGCCATTAGCATTGAGAAAATTCAAAGTTAATAAAGCACTATGTAGTCTATCTCTAGGGGTCTTTGTTATTCCTTTCTGTTTATTTAGCATATCCTTTAAAGTTCGATTTGATCTCTCTATGACTGCTTGCCCTGTAGGATTGTGTGGTATTCCTGTAATATGCTTTATATTATAATAAGCAAAAAAATTTTTGTACCACATATACGCAGGGTCCACAGAGGCCAGAAGAGAGTGTTGGATCTCCAGCCCCCAAACTAAAGTTATAAAAAATTAAATGGCTAGATGGTTAAGACTGTTCTTACCAAGGACCTGAGTTCAGTTCTCAGCAGAGCTGATAGGGATCTTCTGCCCTCTATTGCACTCATTATACACACACATACACACACACACACACACACACACACACACACACACACACACACACACACACACACACACATACATACATACACACACACACACACACACAAACACGCGCACGCACGTGCAAACACATACATAATAATTTCTTCTGCCACCTGAGTAACTTTCAGATTTTTAAACCACACACAATCTCAAGAATGTCATAAAAGTGGGGATGCCATTTCCCCTTTAAGAGAATAACTCATTGTCCAGAGATAAACAGCACCCTATGGCAGAGAGAGATGGTGGGCAGAGACATAAGCAGATTGTGTCCAGTGCACAGAATTTTCCTTTCCAGACTTACAGCCTGCATTTAAGGAGCAGTAAACACATAGTGAAGGGCTGTGTTCAGCTGGCAGAAAGCCTACTGTCCTAGAGAAAACATATCTTGTTTCGGAGATTTGACCAGACTTCTAATCTGAATCTGAGATGCCAGGGGGAGGCAGGAGATGGCTGCTCAGGGTTGAGCAATTCTACAAATCTCAGAAGAAAAGCAAATGTCCCTTCCTCCTCCAGCAAAGGGAGCCAGTGAAAGCTGCAGGCAGGGGCACTTCCATGGTGACCAACTTAACACAAAGCCAAGTCTTTTGTTTTCATAAAACTCAAATGCTACCCTAAAGACAGAGGTTGTCATGGTAACTCTTTCAAAGCCAGAGTCTTTCCCAGAGACCGGTTGTCTCACTCTGGAGGACATTCTTTTCTTTTGCAATGACAATTAAAGCCCAGGGGGAAAACTGGTCCTTAGCAGCGCCTTACTTTCAGACCTGAGGCAGTGTGCAACCCAAGGAGATTCTGGAAAACGGCCTTCTGCAGTGGCAATCAAAACCCAGTAGGAAGGCTGAACCAGGCAGGGCCAGTGGAACCACAGGGAAAGAATGACTGGCTTTCAAAATACTTGCAAATTCAATCTAACACCGACTTAAGATACATTATAGCTTTTAACTTTTAATTTTTTAGATGTATATATTCAATTATTTTATGTGTATTTTGCCTGAATGTACGAATGCACATCACGTGCATGCCTGGTACCTGCGGAGGTCGGAAAAGGACTTGAGATCCCCTGGAATGGGAATTACAGAGTGTTGTGAGCAACCTTGTGGGCACATGGAATTGAACCCGGGTCCTGCCATAAGAAAGAGCAGTAAGTGCTCCTAACCACTAAGCCAAATCTCCAGCTGAGCTTTGGGCTTGACACCTTTTTATTTATGTATATGTAGGTGTGTTTGGGTAGGGATATGTGTTGTACCTGTGTCATGAGCTCCCCCCCCACCCCACCCCCACCCCCCCCACCCCCCGCCCAAAGACCACCAGGGAGATGGATTCCGATGCAAATTCACAAAGGACAATTTATTCTTTTGAACAGGTTTGAACCCAGACAGGTTTGAACATAGGGCCAAAACCCTATGTTCCAACACAGCAGAGGAATTCAGCCTTGGGGGGGGGGGGTGAGAGAAGGTGAGGCGGGGGGGGGGGGGAGGAGGAGTGTTTAGGGGTTGAGGTGTGGGTGAGAGGTTTTTTTTAAAGAAAAAAATATGCAAGTGGGGTGTTACACGTCTTGGCATTTCAGGACTGGGTAAAAGGGTATGGGGGAGAGTAATTCTTGGAAACTATTGGTTAAACTTTCCGAGTGCACACAAAGTTTGAATCTCTTGGCTGTCGGGTGCATTCCTGAGATTTTTCCTCGATTCTTTTTAGACCTGGGCCCTGCCCTTAGACTTTAAATGGTCTTTCCCTGAGATAAAGTTTGGTAACAGTAAATCTATGCCTCCACTGTATGTGCTCCTGAGTACTGTGCCTTCAGGGTCCAGAAGAGCTGCCAGATCGCCTCAAGCCCGAGTTACAGGCTGTTGTGACCTGTCTGATGTAGTTGCTGGGACCTGAACTCAGGTCCCTTGGAAAACCAGTATGTGCTCCAACCTTTAATTTTTTATTTTATATATGCATGTGTTGGCCTGCGTGTATTTATGTGAGCCAAGTATGGTACCTGGTGTCTTTGAAGGCCAGAAAAAGACTTCTGATCTGGACTGGAGTTATGAACTGCCCTGTGTATCCCGGGAACTGAACTCATGTCCCTCTGCAAGAGGAGGTATCACTCTTCGCCGCTGAGCCATCTCCCTAGCTCCCATGATTCCTTGTTTAAAACCTAATTCAGTTAACTGTTAGACCAACGGTTTTACTACCCAGATATGAAATAGCAGTAGAAAAATATGACAGGATGGATGGCGACATAGTTCTAACAGGATTCTAATAGCTTCGCTTGTAAAACATGGAGATATTCAGCATCAAGCTTGAATGTGTGGAGTTGGTGTGGTGGTGCACATATAGTTCAAGTTCAGCACCAGTGATAAAGAGACAGAGGCAGGCACAGCCCAAGCCTAAGACTCCGTCTCAAAGACAAAAAGGCTAAAATTCACAAACCTAAGCTTTCTCCATCTTCATGTGTGGTGTCTACTCTAGTGCCTTTGACAGCTTTATTAGACCAGTCAGGTGTTTTAGACAGGCAAAGTAACACAGCTTCACAGAGTTCAACATAAATGCAAACCACATCTTTGCAGCATTAAACAAATGTTCCACAGGATAAAGGAATGTCACACATCTTAAAATAATATTCCACAACATGTCTCCATCTTGTCTGAGGCCCAAAGCCACGCAGCCAGACAACCTTGAACTGAAACCTTGGAACCCATGAGCTCAGGCAGGTCATCCTGCCTACGTAGTAGCTTGTGTCACAGCTGACACCGAAGGGGACACAGCTCACGGTATAAATTAGGTCCATTCATCACAAAGCTCTATTTCAGCCATCTCACTCCTTCTGAGACATTCAAAAAATAGATGTCTCAACCAGAAGACTGCAGTGTGGGCCCCGCTGGGAGCTTCTATCTCTTCACTTGTGTGAGACAGAGAGAAGCAACATGCTCCACGCTCCCCCAAGCCCTGAGGAGTTTTGCACAGAGCCAAATTCCACTCATCCCATACGGAGGCCCAGGATCATTTGAGGTGTCAAGCCAAGAGGAACCAAACCAGATCAGACAGTGTGGGCTAACAAAGAGGATCCAGTGTATCCAGTAGGTACTTTATCAATGCTTAACTGATTATTCAAGAGTCAAAGCAATGACTTTCATCCTCCAAAATGTAAAAATTCCCCCACAGAGATCAAAGAAAAATCTTTTGATAAAAGTCATAGTGAAAATATGTCAATATATATATATTTGCTATGGTCTGGATGTCTGTGTCCTGCACTGAAATGCTAGACCCCACAAAGTGATGGTGTTAATAGGCAGGGAACCTTCAGAAGACCACAGCATGAACTCAGGATTTGAGGTTGGGATTAGGGCTTTGTGAAAATGGGAACAGACTGGAGATGCCGCTTAATTATAGAGTTCTTGGCTAGTGTGCACAGACATGAGGTCTTGAGTTCAAATCCCCAACACCCATGTAAAACACAGAGAGAGAGAAAAAAAAAAAAACCAGTACACTGTGCATAGCATAACCTCAGTGTTTCGAGGTGGAGACAGGGAGATTCGGAGAGCTCACCTGCCAGGAGCCTAGTTGCAACAGCACCTTTCATGTTTGAGAAGAGACCCTCTGCCTTAAGGGAACAAGGGGGAGAGCTGGAGGAGGGCTATTGATATCTTCCTCTGACCTCCACATGCTCATGCGTGGGTATACAAGCACATATGAACACACCCATCGCATACATACTACACACTACATGCACAAACACACCATACACCACACACAGAACACACACAACAAATACGAACACACACACACAGACACCACACATACACACACATACCCTACAAACACAACACATGCACATCACAAGCAACACACTAGAGAAAGTGTGTAAACTGAGACGTGAGTGAATTGGCACTGCAGACATGACAGGACGCCACATAAATTGCTTCAGCTGCACTGAGACACTCAATTAGGCACTTAATTATCCTGAAGTGTATTGATGCCCTGTTTGAATTGTCCCACCCCTTTGACTTCAAACAGACACATGGGTCAGCTCGCTCAGGAAGTCGGGCATGCGGAGAGGGGAGGTGGCATTAATCAAGGCTCCCAGCCTCCTCCCCTCCCACACTCATTCACTGCACAAGCAGCTCCCTTTTGAGAACTCTGAAATCTGAATGTTAAATGTGGATTTCATTCAGGACTCCAAGCAGAAGTCGCTCCGCAGGCCCCACCGTGAGGATGTCAACCTTGAGCAACAGCTGATCCTTCTCGTCACCCAGGGTCATCCTGGGGACTTTTCTTGCGAAGCCTTCAGAATCAGGCCCTAGCTGATGGAGTCTATTAATGGCCTCGCTATAACTCATAGCACAGGCAAGTGACTTGGGTCCCTGCATTATCACATTATTATATTCAGATTAGTTTTTCATACCCCTCAGACAGAGACGTGCTAATTTGGCTTCTTAGACATTAAAATCTTATGAAGTTCTCGAGCAAGTGACATTAGGCTTACTTTCTTCATTTGAATGTCCTATCAAGACAAATATGTGGGCATCTGCGTCCTATGGAGAGCAGTTTGTGAGCGAGTGACTCTAATCAAACATTTCTCTCTAGGCAGGGGGTTTTGTGCATGTGCGCGAGTGAAGTATTAGGGATGGAACCTGGGGCCTTGTGGATGCTGGGTTGCTAGGCAACCAGTGGACAACCACTGAACTATAATACCAGCCTTCTTCATTCACTTTCTTTATTTATTTATAGTTTTAAATTTCTCTATGTAAAGAGGTGCCTTGTCTGTCTGTGTGTTTATGCATGTATTTGGACCTGGAGCCTGAGGCAGTCAGCAGAGGGCGCGCTGTCTCCTGCTGTCACAGGTGTTAATTCTGGGCATTTTCATGTTCTTACAGGCAGAACCACCATCTCTCCAGCCTCGGGAAAATTTTTGTAACCTTTTTCATTTTTAGCCACGCTAATATATTTTTATTCAAAAGTTAAAAATGCATGAAAGTCAATTAGCTGTTAATCGAAGAAAAGTCAGTTACAATGATTTCACATTCATTTAATAATTCATTATTAAAAATAAATCCATAATCTTGTTAAGAGTTACCCAACATATTTAGATAAATAAAGTAATGAGGAACTAACCATATTGTTCCTTTCAACTTTTTATTTAAAATGTATTTATCTACTTATATATCCATTTATTTTTCTTGAAACCAATGGGTTTATTGGGCTTCTTATACAGCACGAGGGGTTACTGTATAGGTGACCCTCAGGCAGCTGCATCACTACAAAATCCCACCCCATCGTGGATGTCAACCTCATGAAAGGTCCTGCTTTGTGAAGCTTTTTCCTTTCTGTGTAGCCTACAGAGTCCCAAGCTCACTCCAGTCATTTGGATTATTTTTAACCCTTTAGAAATACAGAAATAATAGTGTGGTAAGCCTCCACATATCACTCTTCATTTTTCATATTTATTTAGAATGGGGGGGGGAGGCAGGGCATGTTCATTAGTGCAGTGCCTCGGGTCAGAAGAGGACACCAGACTTGCTGGACATGGAGTTACAAGTTGGATATGGGAACTCTAAATTCACATCCTCTGCAAGAGCAGCGTGTACCCCTTAACCACTGAGCCATCGCCCCAGCCTTATCTTGGAGATTCGTTTTTCTTTGTTTGTTTCAAGACGGGGTCATTCTGTGTAGTCCTCGAAGTCCTGAAATTCACTATATAGATCAGGCTGACCGCAAACTCACAGAGATCCTCCTGCCTCTGCCTCCTGAATGCTGAAATCAAAGATCCAATAATGCACTAGTTAATGTCTGTTACAGTTAGGTCTTCAGTGTACCCAGAGGCTCCTGTGTTGAACATCCGTTTCCCTGGCAGTAATGTTCAGAGGTAGCCAAGAGACCTCTGGCTACTCCAAAGGATTAGCCCATTGATAAATTCGAAGGTAAAGATTCATTGTGATTGCTGTTGCTCCATTCTGTGTATGTGTGTGGGTTTTGCACAGTGGGTGCAGAGCCCATGGAGGCCAGAAGAGGGCACTATGTTCCCCGGATGTGGAGCTACAGGCTGATGTGAGTCTTCCAACATGAGTCTAGAACTTGAACGTCAGCCTTCTATGCCCCTGACTTCTAATCTAGTTCTCTAGCCTCCAGATTCTGAACTTAATGGGCTGTTGAAGGGGAGTGGAAATGAGTGTGGAGTCTGGTGTATGGAATGTGGAACGAAGGAATACCTACAGCGCATAAGGGAAAGGCATCCCAACAAAAGTGTCACAGCTCTGTTCTGGTGGGGGACAGTTTCCCCCAGCAAAGTGTTACAGTCTTTGCTCTTGGAAAGGTTTCTCGAATGCAAGTGTAACAACTCTGCTCCAGGTCCTTCTCTTAGGGAATAGATCTTATCCCTATACCCACCCCACCTCCATTTTTATGTCATCTCCTCCCCTTCGTGACTGTCATGGGATCAGCAGCTTGGGTTCATCACTACTCCCCACCATGACACTCAATCTCGCCACAGATCCCAAAACAAGAGAGTCAAGTGACCACAAACCAAAACCACCAATCAAAGTAAACTTTTTCCACTCAGAGGTATTGTTAGGTATATTCTGTCAACAGTGCTGGGATGCCAGTGCATTGACTTAGCATTTGTCACACTTCAAATATGAAATGTCTCCAAGAGGATCATATGTTTTAACAGTTGGTCCTTGGCTAGTGGTGCTGTTTGGGAAGAATTTGGAACCATTAGGAGTTAGGGCCTATCTCAAGGAAATGGGTTTCCTGTCCCCACTTCCAGACCAAATGTCCTCTGTGTCCCATCTTCCAGGGTGATGTGGCAAGCTGCTACAAGCTCATGCCTCTATAGACAAGCTTCCAGCCACCATGCCTTCCTCATCATGAAACCATGAGCTAAAATACGTCATTTCCCCTGCCTTGCTTTATCAGGAATCTTGTCATCATGAGGAGAAAGGTAACTAATAGGATATTCACTGATTAATTTTGCTTAAGTCAATTACAAGAAACTTGCTTCAGAAAGCTACTTCTTGGACTGGAGAAATCTGGCTGAATGGTTAAGAGCAGTTGCTGCTTTTATAGAGCACCTAAGTTTGGTTCCCAGCACTCATGTGAGTGGCTCACAGCAACGCATAACTCCAGCTTCGGAGAATCTGATGCCCTCTTCTGGCCTCCTTAGGCACTGGCACTCACATGCACACACCCACAGCTTAAGCTAAGTCTGCTGTCCTCTGAACACGTTTCCATCAATCCTGAGTATGTTCAAGTTTGATTTTTACGCATATACATAATTGCTGGGTTTTTTCCACATCTGGAATCCATCATTATAGGATTCCTTGGTTCCTTTTTGTGCTTAGAGATCATAACCCAGATTTCCACGGTTTCCAAACCTTCTATTTCTTACTTCCTATGGAAACACACACACACACACACACACACACACACAACCACCACCATCACCAAAATCCAGAAAACAAAATGAAACTAATCTTTGGTTTCTGTTTTCATTTATCTGCCCTCATTTTCTTCCCAACTTCTGTTGGGCAGCGAATCATTGACAAATGTGGTGATTTTTGAAGACTATGAACCCCTGACCCTAATGACCCAGAATTTGGAGGGAATCAATATCGTTTCTTTCCCATTTCATCCCCTAAGCTGAAATGGGTCACAAGCAGCTATTTCGGGGACTCCTTAGAAGAAAGGAACCACAGAAGATCCCTTCCTAGTCAGCTGTTTTCCTGGGGCTGCGGGGAGAGGAGGAATTTCATCTAATACAAATATCATTTGAATTTTAAAACTCTATGTCTAATTGCTACTTATGACTATAATAAAAATTGATTTTATACGCTGTAATTGTATGGTTTGAATATGTAATCAGAAATGCAAAGTTTGATGCCTTTGGTTTTAATTTACATAACTAATGTTTCTTGGCTCATTTATTTAGCAGTGTCTGAGTAGGAACATGTTTTTCTAATTAGTGATCAGATGCACACAGTAGGTCAAGATCATCTAGGGGCCTGGACCTCCCCAAAAGATGCAATTCTGTCATTATTGTGTTTGGCTCTTTACTGGCTCCTGACTTCGTCATAGAAAGACGTCCCAACCAAGAATCAGTTCTTGAATTCCTAAGTGACTCAAGATTCAGATAATCCTGACAGGTAAAAGGGTCAAATTTCCCTGCCTCCTAACACGAATTTAAAAATAAGAAAGATTAAAAACTATATCTTGAGAGCTAGGAAAATGACTCAGTGGTTAATTGCACCTGCTGCCGTGTCGAAGGACCAGGTTTCTGATCCCAGCACCCACATGTAAAATTTGATGCCTTTGGTTTTAATTTAACGAATTTAAAATATTTAAAATAAGTAAATCACACATTTAATTTATTAAGCTCACTTATTCAGTGGTGTCTCGGTAGAAACATGATTTCTAATTGGTGATCAGATGTGCATAGTAGGGCAAGATCTCACAGCTGCTTACATCTGCTGTAACTCCAATTTCCTAGAGTACGACACATATAGGCATAAATAAACCTTATGAAAGTGTAGTTTTTTTTAACAGTTGTACTCTAGTGTTTTAATAAAAAGTTCTTCATTCGTAAACAAGAGATTGGGACATCTGGTAATTCCCACAGGAAGTAGGGCAAGCCATGCATGGACGCCTGTCACTCAGGCCTCTCTGCAGCAGTAAAGCATGATAGTCTGTTTGCTTGGGTTTAGAAATCCTTTTAGAGGGGCTGGAAAGATTGCTCAGTGGTAGGAACACATGCTGCTCTTGCAGAAGACTGGAGTTTGGTTGCACTCACATGGTGACTCCCAACTACCTGTAACTCCAGTTCCAGGGATCTGGCGCCCAACTCTGCCATCTGATAATAGTCATCGAATCTGGTGCACATACATACACTCAGGCAAACACGTAAATAAATACTTTTTTAAAAATGAAAACGATGCTCAGGTCACAAGGGCTCTGGCTTGACCAATGATTTAATCTACTTACAAGCAAACTATTAGGAGATGAAGGCACTGTGGCAGCCAGGGCTTGGTCACTGGGGTCACGTCCTTGGGTACTCTGTGTCTCCCTGCCCTGATTGACTGAAAACTTTCCTCACATACATTGCTTGTATCTGGTTTGTCCCAGCAGGGTCTGGCTGGCTCAGTCCCAGAGCAGCCATGACAAGAGGCTTTGGTGGAGGGCTCTGACTTCATCAGCGGATCCATCCATTGACAACATCATGATTTGATGAGCTATCGGGATGATGGTAACCAAGGAGATGGGAGAGGGTGGGTCCACGGAACTAGGAGCTGTATCTCACCCCTGGATCTTTCCTCATGATTTCTTCCTCCTTCCTGGACATAGCGAGGTAACCCCTTTGCTTCAGCATAACCCCCCCCCCCCCCAGGAGACCATGATAGCAGGTCTGAGGCCATGGACCCAAATCAACTTCTCCAGTAAGTGGACTCTGCCAAGTATTTTATCACAGTGACAGAAAGCTAACATGCATCCCATGGAAATTTCCACTTCTTATCCAAGTATATCATAATCGCATAATCTTGTGATTATATATAAAGCTTTTATTTTTGATGATGACATTTTTTTTTATCCAAACACACCCTCTTAGGGGAAAAAAAGATGGCACTGTTCTGAAGAAAAATTAGAAACTGTAAACTATACAACTGCAACAATACAAACAAAAGGCCGAATGATATATGAAAAGATTGAGTCAGGCAGAAGGTTTTTAATTTTAGAAAACAATTAATACAAGCCAAAATTAATTAAGCAGAGATTTCTAATTCTCCAAACATTCTATACATTATTCTTTTAGCTAACCATATGTTTTTGGTCTCCTATTGGGTCCAGGGCTGAAGTGCTTGCAGCCCAAGTGAGGACTGGAGGTGGGGTCCCCAGAGCCCACCGCATGCCAGGTGGGTGTGGTGGCCTGCCTGTAATTCCAGCCTCAGCCTCAGAAGGGAGAAAGCAAGCTAGCTGCCTGCCTGTGGAGAGTAGCCGCATCGGTGAGCTCTGTGTTTGATTGAGAGGCCTGCCTCAATGACTAAGGTGGAAGAGTGACTGAGGGTGATGCCGGAATATCAAATCAGGCCTTCACATACACACACAAACACACGTGCACGCATGCATACACATGTCTACCCCCACACACAGGAAAATGGACAATAAAAGGGTGGTTATTGCAGGAATCCTAATTAATATTAATAATAAAAACCCTTAGCCAGATATCGGGGCAAATGCTAAAAAATCAGAGAGGCAGAACAAGCCTCAGCCACTTGTCACCTTGCCAACTCCTCAGACTGAAAGGGAAGATCCGGTCACATTCTGCCTTATATTCCTTTCTCTGCCCAGCCATATCACTTCCTGTTTCAACCTTCCTAGTGCTGGGATTAAAGGCATGTGTGCTTCCAAGTACTGGGATTAAAGGTGTGTGCCACCACTGCCTGGCTGTTTCTTTTTTACACTGGATTAATCTCATGTAGCCCAGTGTGGCCCTGAACTCACAGAGATGGATCTCTGTCTGCCTCCGGAGTGCTAGGATTAAAGGTGGTTGTGGGTCACCACTGCCTGACCTCCATGGCTAACTCTGTGGCTGGCTCAGTCCTCTGATCTTCAGGCAAGCTTAAACAATATATCACCACAGGTGGTTAAAGTGGGATCCAAAGACAGGACAGGTGAGTGACATCACATGGGTCACTTAGCCTTGTTAAAAGACAACCCTGTGTTTACAATGCTCTGGTCTCTTACTGGGTGACCTTAGTGACATTCTGAGAATTCTTTAACTGGTTTACTGAGGTGGTGGCTGCTGGACACCAATGTGCCTGTGCTTTGTTCTGAAAATCCAGCACCAGGAACTCTGAGACAGTACAAAGAGAAGGCCTCAGAAGAAACCAAGCAAGCCAAACTGTGATAAGATCTGCTTTCTCTTGTTCTGTCACACAGCCAATGGCCCACAGGGGCTCATTGTAGCCATGGAGGGACCCAGAGGTCTCATCTGCTCTTCCTCAGGCAGCCAGCCCCTTGCTCACCTGGAAGGCTTCTGAAGAGACTTCTATTATCTGCTCACCCTTCACTGTCCTGAAAATGCTTGCTGATTGACTCACTGATGTTAGTAACTTTTGATTTGGGGTGCTGACCAAAAACTTAGTGGGAAGATTTTAATTCACAAAAATAATAAATAAAAAAAAAACCCATTTGGCCCCTTTCCACAAGCATTTATCTCGATGTGAGAGCTGTGCATACATACACATATATTCATATGCATACATTCCTGCGTGGCACAGTTGGCTTAATTATGAATGAATGCATAGATGTAAGAAGTCTCCTCACACTGAATAGTAATTTTCTCTGACTTACAAAGTGAAATTTAGATCAATCGCTTGTATTTGTTCAATTTTTTTCAACATTGGGGAATCAAACCCAGGGCCCCGCACTTTAGGCAAGTGCTTTCTCATCTAGCTACATGCTTTACCCATTGGGTTTTTGAGGACATGGTCTCACTATGTAGCTCAGGCTGGCTTTGACTTACTATGTAGCCTAGGCTAGCCTTGAACGTCATGATCTTCCTCTATTTCCTCAGTTCTGATTTTACAAGTGTGGGTATCGGGTCTGTTAAAAGTATTTCCAAATATCGTTTTAAATTTTAGAATTTGTTTCTAGATGGATCAGAGATATGAGATTTAAGTATCGTAGGAGGCAGATGGGGAAAGCTCAGGGCTGTGGCAGAGGAGTTTACTGAGTGCTTGTCATCTGTGCTCCCCAAGCCTGAGCATGCCATCAGGCACTGAGTAGACATAGAATAGCTCATCTATTCATCCATCCATCCATCTATCCATCCATCCATCCATCCATCCATCCATCCATCCATCCATCCATCCGGTGATATATTGTGTATCAAATAGAGATTGCCTGAAGACCAGAGAACAGAGCTGGCTAACAGAGTTAGCCACAGAGGTCAGGCAGTGCTGGCACACACCTTTAATCCTAGCTCTAAGGAGGAAGAGATCCATCTGGATCTCTGTAAATTCAAAGCCACACTGGGCTACATGAGATGAATCTGGTCCAAAAGAAACAGAGCCAGGCAGTGGTGACACACACCTTTCATGCCAGAACTTGGGATCCCATGCCTCTGCTCCCTTGGGATCACACATCTTTAACCTCAGCTCTAGGAAGATTGAGACAGGAAGTGGTATGGCAGGACAGAGAAAGGAGTATAAGGTGGGAGGAGACAGGAATTGGGCCCTTCGCCTGTACACATTCTTTCTCCTTCAGCTGAGGACTCAGAGGCATTCAGTCTGAGGATTCGTGGAGACAGGAACTTCTGCTTTCAGTCCGAGGATTCAGTAGTATGAGAAATCTCCTGTTCCTCTATGTCTCTGATCTTTCAGCTTTACCGCAATATCTGGTGCCAGGTTTTCATTAAGACCAATTAGGATTTGTGGGATCCACTTATTATTTAGATTTTAGATTGAGACAGGATCTTGATATGCATGCAGCCCAGGCCTCAAATTCATGATCCTCCTGCCTCAGCTACACAAGTGCTAGGATTAGAGGCATGCATTACCATACCTGTCTATTATTTACTGTGATGGCTGTTCTTGGCTGTCAACGTGACTATATCTGAAATGAACTATAATCAAGAAATGGAGGGTACACTTGTAATCCAGACCTTGAAGCCTTTGATCGGGTCTCGAGGCTGGAAGGCACCCCTTTAATCTTGGAAGGACAAGGAAAGAAGAAATGATTCCTTCAGCCTTCCCCTGCCTGTTCTCGTCAGCACATCCATTCCTTCACTGACATTGCAGCCTGTGTCTTCGGGATTCCAGCATATACAGAAGACAAGCTGAGACACCCAGCCTCATGGGACTGAGCAATTACTAGATTCTTGGACTTTCCATTCACAGCCAGCCATTGTTAGACTGCAGCCTGTAAGTCATCCCAATAAATTCTGTACACGTGCACACACACACACACACACACACACACACACACACACACACACACACACACACACTTTTATAGGCACTGGTAGAAATCATGTGATTGCCTTTACTGTAATGGCTCACAACCAAACTTGCCATGTCCCCAAACGATACCTGTGTAGCCGTAGAAACATTTGTGAATTAGTATCTCAAACTCTGTCATCACTGACCATCTACTTGCACACTGAGTTTGATGTGGGAGACGAGGGCATTGCTCTGGTTCATTTATAGAGAAAGTAAAGCACCAGAGTAAGGGGTCAGGGAGGTGCTGACCATGATGTTCTTCCAGGAGCCAGGGAGCGAGAAGCCCTGACGGGGCAATCTGCCATTCATCTACAGCTGCTGGGTTAGGAGACTCTGACCAGCTGACCCACCTCTTGTATTTTGCCACCGTTGGTGACTTTCAAGGTGTCTTTCATGACATAATTGATCAGCTGACGCACCATAGCTGAGAGACTGCTAGGTGGGGTCAGTGAAGGTACACATCCTGAATGTGGGAGGTGATAGCACGAGTTACAATGTGCATCATGAGTAGCACCTAAGCCCCACCTCTCCCAAACTTGCTGAGGTTTTCAGAGTAATCTGCACATATGGAGCATGGATTTACAGCAACAGAGGTGTATGGGGGAAATTAGAGCTCTGTTTGTGAGGACGTGCTGTGTGGCACAAAGCAGCAATTGCCCGCTTGTCTGCTTCGGAGTATAACGAGGAACTCGATCCCTTTTGGTAGAGTATGGGCTCCCTCTGCTGCTGACTGGAGACAGCTCCAGGACATTTAAACAGAGAAGGTGGCCTGCCTGGGGAAAAGAAGGGTGGGAGTAAGCATGGCAGAGGCACCACTGGGTGCTGTAAGCATTGCCCCTGTGGGTTTTAATTGCTGTCCAGTCCAGCTGCTGGCGCATAAGCAACAAGAATAGAAAGCAATGGCCAATACAAGGAAGCCATGAAATGCCCCGTGTGTCACCAAATGCATTTTTCCATTTTTCTTTCTCTCCTTTCCTCTCCCCCTCCCCCTCTCTCCGTGTGCATGCTGTATGTCAATATCCTCCAAATTAATCCTCTGGCGGGGGGTGGCTCATGAGATCCATGGGGTGTATCAGTTACTTCTTATCAGCATGAGAAAACACCACGCCCCAAAGCAACTTGTAGAAGAAAGAGTTATTGGGGCTTATGGTTCTAAGGGGAGAGGTCAGCAATGGCATGGCGGCAGGTAGCTGGAGCAAGATGTGTAAGGTGCACAACATGAACCAGGAGCATGGAACAGAGAGCCCAGACAGAAAGGGGGTGAGGCTATAAATTTTTAAAAGCCCACCCCCAGTGATGTACTTCCTCCAGCAAGGCTCCACCTCCGAAAGGTTCCGTAGTCTCCCAAAACAGTCCCACTAACTGAGGACCAAGTGTCCAAATACACAAGTCAGTGGAGTACATTTCTCACCCCAACCACCACAGAAGTAAACAAAATGTCATGTGTCTGAGAAAATAAAATTTGGAAGATTCTAGAGAGCCCATGAACAACTAACTGTGGGACAGGAGCCTCTCACCGATGTGCTCATTTGGTTGTGAGAGGAGATTTCTTGGGCCTAGACACTGCCCCCAAGTTCTGCAGAGAGTTCCAAGGTGCAGTTATGCTGGGATGGGCTTCTCACTGGTGTGACTGCTTTTGGAGTCATCCCCACTCCCGGAAGTAACCCTCACACATACTCAGTCAAATCTCACCCAGCTGTCTTCCAGCTCCCTCAGCCTCACTCCTAGTGGCTTCTTCTGCTCCTTCTGTCTTTCTATGCCTGCCTTAAATACCTTCTTCACCCAGTTGTTTCACATCCAGGTTAAGATTAAAGGCGTGGCACCACCACTGCCTGCCTGGGAGCCTGGAACTCCCTCTGTAAACTAAACTGGCCTCAAACTCAGATTTGATGGGATTAAGGGCATAGGTCACCACTCCCAGACATTCCCTGTGCTGGGATTAAAGGTGTGAGTTACCACTCTCTGATCCTCCTAGACTGACTGTGGGTAGATCCCTCTGATATCCCAGACTGGTTTTTATTAAATTTGAAACATGTCCCCACATACTCCTGCTCATAACTGATGGACTAAATTTTTTTAAATATATTAATCTAAGATTAATATTTATTGGAATGTAAACCAATACTCACAATATAGGTAACAGCTTATATAGGCACTTGAACGATCGGATGATTTATGCAATAGATGATGGATACCAATCTAGTCTTTCAAGGAGTCAGGAACAAATGGAGCTCCCCAAGATCCCGGCAGCCCCTCTTGAATGGGGCTGGCCACTCCCCTTTCAGGAGCCCAGGACCCTGGATAAGTGTCTTCCGACTTTATCAGCTGACACCTGAATCCCACTACATCTCTCTCTTTTGTCTAACTAAGAAGGTTTTAAACTAAGACTATATATAATAGAAGTTATTATGAGGTAATATCTAGGAGAGGATAAGGCACAAACTATAACTAACACAACACATATAAAGTACATTGTATATTTTAAGAATATTGGTAGATGGTAGGGTGTATAAATTATTTTAAAACTGTTTATCTGGGATAGTGAAAATTTAACACCTGAATGTTTTTTGTTAAGGGATCATAGGGTAGTAACTTTAAATATTTATTTTTTAACTCTTTTAAGACTTTAGAAGGAAAATATATTATTTGAAAGTTAGAAGCACATGGGAGTAGTAGCTTTTAAAACTTGGGAGAGGACAGCGACACAGCTATCTGGACAATCACCTATGTATTTTTGCACCGTTGGAACATTTATTATTTTGGTTACAGGCCTATGGTATCTGACAGATCTTTTTATAAGCAGGGCATTTTTGGAGGGACTGTTTTATCTTGTTTAGGCAGGTTTGTCAGTCTTTATTTGTTATCTTGTTTATCTAGTTTGGACATCATGTGTGTATTGTCAGCAATCAAGGTAAGGGCAGTTTTTTACTTAACTGGCCATTTTTCACCAAAAGGACAAACTCTAAAGGAGTGTCTTTGATGTTTAACATTATTTCAGGAAAGGAGTAGTGACACTAAGAGTCGTCATGTCTTTTACAGCCGAATTTTGAATAACAAATGTTAAATGTCATATTATTTGGGTCTATGAAATGATTGAAGACTCTTGTCTATTTATGATATTTTAACCTGTATCTGAGATGACTGTGACATGGCAACTTAGGTAATGTTGACTGTAGTTTTTATTGTCTTAAGGATTGAAACTTGTATTGTAAAATTAGGTTATCTAAAAAGGGGTGTATAATCTCTGAGCAATGACTTTTAGTATGACTATTAACATTAGCCAAAGGTGTGTGTGTGTATATATATATATATATATATATATATATATATATGTATATATATATAATGTTAAATGATAATAGTATTTTAGACATGTATATCTATATATCATCTAAACAGAGGTATATAAGACATCTTGTGTCTTATATACTAGTGCAATCATACATTATCTCAAGTATAGTTAAATGGAGGGTAGCAATTGTATAGTGGACATGACAATAATGTGTAAATATTTTAAACAGAGGTAGAAGTGTATGTAAAATATAACAGTTATAGATTTAATTTTTTATAACAGTTATAGGTTTAATTTCATATCAATGTATAAGTTGTTTTGGACATATAAAACAATTTTAGATTTAAATTTGCACTTATATATAAATTATCTCAATTAAACATATAAAATGATTTTAAATTTGTATTGATATATAAATATTTATGCCAGCGTAAATTGTCTTTGGCTTAGCCCACATATTTGGCTAAAATTGTTTATAGGTAGGTAGAACAATCTATTTTTATCTATTTTATCTATTCTTTCTTTTCTTTAAAAGAGATCTTTGAGGCTAAATTACTGTTTTGTGTTTAATTTTAACTTATAATTATTTTATTCAAATAATAATTAGCTATAACCCTCAGAGGACAAAACTTATCAGGAAAAGGGGCATAGTTTTTTATAGGGTTGCTTTTTGTTGACTTAAGGGTGATGGCATCTCTTTGGGATCTTATAAAAGCTAAAGCAATGATTAGATTTTAATGGACTGACTATATATATATCTATAATTATTTTGAGAGTACTGGGTAAATCTATCTGGAATTTTTATCAGAGATGTGACATGAAAGATAACATACAGGGCTATCTTGTAACCATTTTGGATAGTTTATTTTTAAAAAGTAATCATTGAATCATTGATTGGTGTATACTAGGTTTTTGATTTTTTTATTTTTGCCTCTGTCTGTCTGTCTCTCTGTCTGTCTGCCTGCCTATCTGTCTGTCTCTTTCTCTCTCTCAGGTTCAAGTCCACCCAGAGATGCCAGATACTCCTGCTCATAACTGATGGACTAAATTTTTTTAATATATTAATCTAAGATTAATATTTATTGGAATGTAAACCAATACTCACAATATAGGTAACAGCTTATATAGGCACTTGAGCAAAAGAGTCAAAACCAAATGGGTCTCCCCGAGATCCCAGCAGCCCCTCTTGAATGGGGCTGGTCACGAGACCCTAGATAAGTGTCTTCCGACTTTATCAGCTGACACCTAAATCCCACCACACATAACCCTGCTGAAAGCGCTAAGATTCACCAAGTTAGACCTTGATGTTATCATCACTTTGATCTATCTTTATGGGTTCTGTTTCTGGGATGAATAGATGTGTGTGTTCTGTGCTCACACCCGAGGACACTTGTGTGTTCAGACATGCATGCCTGTGGAGGCCAGAAGTTGAGGTCAGACCTCTTCCTCTATCATTTTTCACTTTATTTTTGGAGGGAAGTCTCCAAATCCCAGGGACCTGTCTGCCCCCCAGGGCTAGGCTTCAAGGATGAATTCAGCTTTGTATGTGCTTGGAGGGGATGTGTCCCTATGCTTATGTGACAGGTGCTTTACAGACTAAACCGTTTTCTCAGATGCCTGCATTCTGACCTAATTAATAAGTGCTGTCATTTACCAAGGTAACAAGCAATGGAAGGTCTGGCTATTGAAGAAGTCAAGGGTTAGTTTAGGGTATGTTGAGTTTCCAGTGCTGTTAGAATAACAGAGAGAGCTGTTGGAATAACAGAGAGGTGGTGGGGTGCAAGCTTTTAATCTTAGCATTCAGGAGGCAGAGAAAGGCAGATCTCTGAGTTTGAATTTAGCCTAGTCTACTGGATGGAGTTCCAGGACAGCCAAGGCTACACTACAAAGAGACCGAGACAGGTATTCTGTTTGAGAAGGATTAGGAGGTGTGGTTTTGTTGGAGGAGGTGTGTCACTGTGGACTCAGCTTTGAAATTTCAAAATCCCAGGCCCTTTATCTTTTCTGCCTCCTCCTTTGTTCCAAGACGTGAGCACTCAGCTACTGTTCAGTGCTGAGCCTATCTGCCTGCTTATTGTCATGTTCGCCACCATGATGGCCATGGATTGTAAACCCCTAGAACTGTGCGCTCCAAATTAAAAAGGTTTCTTTTATAAATTGCCTTGGTCACAGTATCTTTTCATAGAAGTAGTCAGGGTTTCTGCCGCTGTGAAGAGACACCATGACCATGGCAACTCTTATCAAGGAAGGCTTTTAACCGGGGCTGGCTGGCAGTTTCGGAGGTTTAGTCCAACATGGTAGGAGGCATGGTGTAGCGCAGATAGACACGGTGCTGGAGAAGCAGCTGAGAGTTCTTGATCAGCAAGCATCAGGGAGAGAGAGGGACAGTGGGCCTGGTGCTTGAAACCTCAAAGCCTCAGTGACAGGCAGGCTTTCCTCAACAAGACCACGCCCACTCCAACAAGGCTGTACCTCCTAATCATGCCATTTCCTATGAGCCTCCATTGAATGAAAATGATGATTTTATAGGGTTGATTTTCATTCAATCATCATTATAGCTCAGACAGAACAGGTCAAGCAATACCACCACCCACAGATATATATTTAAAATAACTGAAGACAAGATTGCAGGCGCCTGGTACACCCGTATTGATAAGGGTTCTAGACCTACAATAGACAAAACAAGGCCAAATGATGAATACATTGCTTTATACAGTATGTTCAGCCATTAAAGCAACGTAATGGAGGCGGGGGAGAACTTGCTTGATGGAGACAAGGTCTCCCTCTGTAATGACAAGCTGGTCCCAATTCTAAATGGCCCTGGTTTGACAGAGTCTATAGGCATACACACCAGCCAAGTCCAGTCAGGAAAGAAGTTCTTCCTCGTGGTACAGCATGGTTTAAAAACTTGGTTGAAGATTGATCAAATATGGCAGTCACAAATTGAGAAATAGTGCATGAGTAGGCAAACTTATAGAGACAGGAGTATTGTTTATTTTGTGATAAATAATTAATACTTGGAGTTTGTGATGATGAAAATGTTACATACAGAGTAATCATTGCTCAACAGTGTGGATGTAGGTTTTCAAGGTTGGAGAAATGGTTCAGTGGTTAAAAGTGTGTATTACTGTTCCAGAGGACTACAGTCCAATTCCCTATCAGGTGGCTCACAATTGTCCAGAACTCCAGAATGGTATGCTAGGTCCTCAAGCACACACACATCTATACATGATTTTTATTTAAAAATTATGAAAATGATTGGATATATTTTGGCATAATTAAAATGCGTACACCTCAAGGAAGTCACAGAATTGGAGAACTGAGCGGGTTTTTTTTTTTTTTTTTTAAACAGCCACTCCACTGGAGACAGCCCCCCACTACAAAATCAGGGTATGTGTGTATACTTCCAGAGTTCACACTCACAGCTTCTTCTCAGCGAAGGCCCTGGTGGTGGGGGTAAGGCAGACATGGTATTGGTTAAGGAGTTTACACTGTGCAGTCCTGCCCAGTCGCCAATCCTTAGGGATCATTTGCACCCCATTCCAGCCTTTACCTGACTTTGCTTTCACCAGGCATTTTTTTTTTTTTTTATGACCAGGTGGTCTCTTTTACTTTCTCTTCACAGTTACACATCTCAATTCGCTACAATCAAATGGGTTTTAGTGTATGTAAAAAATATGCAACCCTCGCCCCAATCCAGTTCTGAAACATTTCCAACCCCCACTTCGCCTTTCCAAACCCCCGCGTCTCACCATTAAATTGAACTAATTACTATCCTTGCTAACCGGTGTCTTATAACTAGACGAAATACATAAAAATATATGTATAGGTACAGAACCGCCTTCTTTAAGAGGCTCTGCGCCTTTTACCATCGAAGGATCGGTCCTCTGCAAGGCGCCCTGTCAGGGGCGGGGCGGGCGCGGCTCAGGCCTCGATTGTTGACGCCTGAGTGCCGCGCGCGCCTGCGCAGTAGCGGGCGTGGTGCTCGAGTCTTCGGGTTGGGGAGAATCCCCCCCGAGTGTAACCGGTGCGGCTGCGCGAACCCCGACGGCGGCTGCTCCCGCGGCTGCGCGACGTGGGACGGTCGCGCCATGGCGGACGAAGAGCTCGAGGCGCTGAGGAAGCAGAGGCTTGCGGAGCTGCAGGCCAAGCATGGAGTGAGCGAGAGGGCGGGCGAGCGGGAAGGAGGGCGGGCGGGCGGGCTCGGCGCTGCCCTCGCCGCGGGCACCGGCTCCCCGGCGTTTGTTCGTGGGTCCCCCCGCCCCCCGCGGCCTCTGATAGCGCCTTGTGTGTGCGGGGACGGCGGGGTCCCGCATGGGCCTTGTGCGGGTTGGGGTTGTGCGCGCCCTCGGGTCGCCCCCTAATCTCGACCTTTGCCGCCGTCGAGCCTGTTTCTGAACCCCCCCCACCCGCCCCGCCCCCGCCCCGCCCCCGCCCCGCCCCCGGAATTCTAGTCGCCTGGGGTTCGCTCTTCCTAACCGGAGAGGGTCCTCTGACGGCGTGTCCCGGACTCTAGAGATCGTGCTCAGCCCCTGCGGTGCCGTCTAGAAAGAGTAGCGGGGTGTAGATGAGTCTCGGGGCAGATGCTGGAGGTGGTGGGTGGCAGCATCCTTTGACGCAGCATCCCTCGTGCCAAGGCTGGGTCTCTTCATCTTATTGGCAGATACAGGCAGATACAGGGCTCCATGGTCCAGGGCCTCTCCAGGGAATGTGTGTGCTCCCAAACATTCTATTAGATTATGACTTTAGAAGCCCGTCCTCACTTTGTAAATGTGGGGGTGGGGGTAGTCTGGGCTACGGTGCTTGCCTACTATGCTCTCTCTTCTCCGGGTACCACCCTCAGCCCTTCCGTATTTAATAAAACATTGCAAATGGAAACTGGCTTATTGATTTTGGGGAGGCCTAGTTTCCACCCCGGGAGCTTATTATAGCAAAAATCAAAATTGAATGAGCGCTTTATTTTTGTTTTTATTTATTTTGCCTTATCTTGAGATAGGGTCTCCGTCCGTGTACAGCTTAGGCTGGCCTGTAACTTGGGGTCCTCCTGCCTTGAGTGCTAATAGAATTACAGATGTGTTCCACCTCACCGTTTTCCCCACTCGGGCATTACCTTCTATTTTCCTCTCCTCTTGAAGTTCTACTCGATTAAAAGGTAAAATTACCCTTTTCCCCCCCTCTCAGGATCCTGGTGATGCAGCCCAACAGGAAGCAAAGCAAAGGTATGAGCTAGAGTTGGAACTTTCTGGAAGAGTGGTTTCACAGATTGAATTTGTCTTTTATTTAGTAGTTGTAATTGGTATGTGACTCTTACCAAGTTTTCTAACGTCGTGATTTTCTAATAAGTCTACATCAGGTAGTTTGATTCAGTAAATATTCATGGAGTTCCCCTAATGCTTTGTTTTGAATTTCTGTCTGATGCCTGTCCACTGAGTGTAATAATAGAATTACTTCATAGAGATTTCTAGACCTCCTGGTCACAGTGTATGTTCGGTCAACATTAACTTACACTGCTGTGTTACCCCTGCACATGGCAGAGCACTTTCCCACAAGCACAAACATTCATTTGAAGTGTGAATACACCCTGCTTTTGCCTCTGCCATTTTGGGGGTATATTTCAAATCTGAGCACTCAGTCAAGTGGCTCCCCCCCCCCCCCAAATTCCCTGGTTGTGTAAATCCAGATAACATCCTGCAAGGTTAACCTAAGTCCACATTCTCAAAGGAGCTTGTTTTATTTTCCTGCTCAGGATCCCTCAGCTATGGTCTCTTTTAGTCTTTGAGTACATAAAGCTCATGTGTCTAGTCTCAACTCCTTGGGAGGCTGAGACAGGATCTCACATTCAAGGCCTGCTTGGTCAACTTAACAAGATTCTATCTCAAAAAATTTTTTATAAGAGGGGCTAGGGTTGTAGCACAGTGGTACAGCATTTTCCAGCATCTGCAGAACCCTGGGTTCAAGTACCAGTATATTGAAAACAGACTGGCAAATCTTATAACCCAATTCAGGACTCTGAGAAAAAGGCCTAATAAACTTTGTCTGGTTCCCAAAGCCCTTGACGGTGGGCACAGTTAGTCCCAGCTGTCCATTTAATTCTGCCAGACCTTGTCTGCTACTGTCTGCTTTGTGTAATAGGTTCCTTGGATAGTTGCCCTAGAGAAATAGTTTGTCTCCTACTTAGTCTTAAAGCAGAGTGATGTGGCACAGTTCTCTAGCATTTGGGAGGCTGAGGAAGGAAGTTGAAGAGTTCAAGACCAGCCTTGACTACATAGTAAATTCTGGGCCAGCCTGAGCTCTGTAGCTAAACCCTGTCCCTGAAAAGTTTGAAAGCAGTGTGCCATGGTTCCTTCTTGGGTATTTAGGAAAAAGCAAGAATAATTTCAGAGTTAGAATTGCACAGGATCTGGTTCTACCTGGGCCACAGCTTTTCTCTTTCAGAATCTCCATAGGTTCCTGTGTCCTCACTAAAGAAAGTACACTTGGTCTCTTTTAATTGCTGAGACTCCACTACAGGTTTGTAGCACTGGTCACACTAGGTACTTAATGTTGGTAATGGGTGCTGCATTGAAGTACTACTCCATGAAATAGCGTCCTGGTTTATACTCACAGAGCTGCCTCTTGGAAGGCAAAAGCACTTAGCATCGCAGTCTGTGAACCACAGGTGTCTCATAGTGGCCTGCTAGATTGGATCAACAAGTTGGGGCACTTACCACCAAGCCTGATGATCCGAGTTCAATCCTCAGGACTCACATGGTGAGAGGAGAGAGCTGGCTCCTCAGAATTGTTCTCCAGCCTTCACATGTGTACTTTGGCTTGAGCCCTCAATAAATACATGTCGAGATTCTTCTAAAAAGGGATTGAATAAATGACTTTGTGCTCAGCATGCTGACAGCTTAGTTGTAATCTTGTGTGACCTGTGTTTTGTTGTAGGGAAGCAGAAATGAGAAACAGTATCTTAGCCCAAGTTCTGGATCAGTCAGCCCGGGCCAGGTGTAAGCATCTTCAGTTTTCTTTATTTCTTTATAGAATTGGCTTGAGGTAATTGGATACACACAGTACTTGAAGTTTATAGACCAACCTGGAGAAAGATTGTTATTACTGTTGAAGCAGAGTTTCATCCTTTATTACTGTTGAAGCAGAGTTTCATCCTTAGGAAGTTTCCCTTTGAGGACATTTTCAGTAGAGTCAGTCACAGAGTTATGGGGGAGTGGAGAGTGGGGACAGCTAGGGGCTGATTGTATTCTGGGTTTTAGTGCTCCTTCTGGAGTTTTCATAGTAAAATCTAGAAAGAAAAGCATGTAGGAAATGAACCATTCAGTAAACTAGCACCTTTTCTGTTGGAAACTTGAGTCCAGCTGCTGTTTTGAAGAGGCCGCTGTGGATGGAATGTGACATCATTCCTAGGCAGCTGTACATTATGAGAAACAGGAAAACATGGAGTCAATGACCTGAGAATTTAGGTTTAATCTTGCCTCTCACCACACTGAGGGACTGACTAGAGATAGAGAGGTGTAACCATACTGTCTCCCTAGCTACCTGTAGCCTGTTGACAGACATAAGCTTGTGAAGTACTTTGGAGTATCAGTGGATAGTTTTGAGGTATAGTTAGTACATTTAGTCTTCATGATTTTGTGTGTTCTTTTTCCTTTTAGTAAGTAACTTAGCACTTGTAAAGCCTGAAAAGACTAAAGCCGTAGAGAACTATCTTATCCAGATGGCACGATATGGACAGCTAAGTGGGAAGGTAAGCCCAGACTGCCTGAAGGTTCTTGCTGCTCCCTACAGTCTGAAACCCGCCTCTGAGGCCAGCAGATGGCTCCGCATTACAGTGCATGCTCTCTAGCAGAAGACTAGAGCTTGCTTCTCTCACCTGCCCGAACTCCAGCTGCAGCAGATCCAGGGCCCTCTCTGACTTCCACACATGCGGTGCATAGACACACTGAAGCAAAGTACTCAAGCGTGTGAATTTTTGAAACTTAAAAAATCAGCTGCACCAAGTAGTTTCCATATTTGAATACAGAATTCTTGTTGACTCAGAAAGTTCTAATGGAGAGAATAATCACCCTGCTGTAAATCTTGAGTGATGATCGCCTGTCCTAAAATGCTCAGCTCTCCTTTTGCAGCATTGTGTGGAATACCATTGGTGTCAGTGTGACCCAGAGACTTTAGAGGGTTTGAGGCTTGTTCTGCACTTCTGAAGGGAGGTTGGAGTGTGTGTGTGTGCATGTCAGTGTGTGCGCGTCACAAACCCTGCCAGCACTGGGAGCTAGAAAGAACCAGCTGGTCTTTTCTGAAGAGGATTTCTCTCCGGTGGTGTGGGAAGATGTGCTGTGACCTTTCACACAGTGGTGGTTGTTGCTAGCAGTGACAAAGACAGCCTTAAACCCTTCGCTCACTTTCCTAAAGGGCTGTTCCTCCTCTTCCCTTCTGGTCTATTCTTGCACCTTGGAGAGGCTTTACCATGGTTGGTCTGCTCAGGGATGTTTGCTTGACACACTGTTTTTCTTCCTGGTTACAGGTGTCAGAACAAGGTTTAATAGAAATACTTGAGAAAGTCAGCCAACAGACAGAAAAGAAAACCACAGTTAAAGTAAGTGTCCGCATGCATGCACGCACGTGCGGAAGAGGGCAGCTTGGGTCATGTTTCAGGGTGCCTTTGAGCTCTCAGACTGATTCTCTAATGTGGAAGTGGGGAGACCTTTACCTCCCCTCTTCACTTACTGAGTTGTGTCATAGACACAAAAAGAGCCTCACTTGAGTAATTAGATTTCCTCAGAAAATCTGAGGCTTGTAAAGTGTCTGACATTGCTTTGCTTTTCCTCTAGTTCAACAGAAGAAAAGTAATGGACTCCGATGAAGATGATTACTGAGAGGAGATGCTTAGATTTATGGCGCAGTGCCCAGGGCATTTAAAACCTTGTAAATGTTTACTTTGTTTATTGTCTATATAAGCCTTTTGAAAAAATAAACTTGTTACTCAAACTACAGGAGTTTGGGTGTTTGAGAATCACAGGAACTCTCAAGAAGATGTGCATTTTGATAATTTCCCCTTCCTTCCACCAGCCTTTAAGTGGTGTCAGTGTGAGTTTGTCCTTTGCATCTGGGACAGTAACATGAGATGGAGAAATAATCAGCCAGAGACATCAAGGGAGCAGAAACCCTGAGCACCAGAATCAGTCTTAAGGTCTGAGCAGAACTTGTAAAAGCAGGAATTTTCCTCAGGTAGCATTTCACATTCCTGGCTTTGGGTTTAATTTGCTTTTCAGAGGCGTTGAGTTTACATTCTCCAATAAAAACCACTCAGATCCAAAACAACTAGAGTGATACTGTGTATAACTAGGACACCCTGTGGCAGCTGTGGGACAGTGACTGTTTATGGCTGGAGTGATGGCTGAGGGCCGACGAGCACAGCACACTGGGCGGCTCCAGGCAGTCAGATACCTCTAGCCTCAGAAACCCATACATGAACCCCCTTATAAACATATACACGTACATGATAAAAATAAATTTAAAATCACAAATACATAAATCATCAGTTTGTGTTCAGGATTGCACCGTCATAGTTGAAATCTGCTGAAGGGTTTTATGGATAGTTCTGGTTCAGAGGATTTTGTTGGGTATATTTTGGGTTTTGTTACTGTTGTGTCCAAAGCTGGTCTCAGCTCTCCATTTAGCCAAGGATGACTCATGATCTTCCTGCTTCCACATTTCTGTACATATGTACCACCACATTTCGTCTGTGTGGTGCTGGGATTGAACACAGAACTTTATGAGTACTAAGGTAAACAATGCTAACTGAGGCATAGCCTCAAGTTACCAGTTAGACTTAAAATTTGCTTTATGGCTTATTTTTATGAAATGCTAGGAAAGTACCTGATGTGTCTCTGCAAATTTTGTTATGTTTTCTTATAGTCCCCAGTCCTAATGCATAATGGCTTAGGTGTGTTGAAGGGCACTTGGGAATGGGAAGTTGGCTATTTATACTCAGATGGGGTCCCAAATACAGCTAATGTGCTATGTATGGTTAGCCTGTGGGCCTGGAGCTGGCAGTGCCTGGAATTGCAAACAACACAAAGATTTGAGCATTGCCAGTTTTTAATGGAAAAAGCAGCTACAAAAACACGTGGGAGAATAATTGGTACACTGCTCCATTCCTCACTGCAAGAGATGAGCCTGTGCCCTCAGGACTCCACACCAGCAGGTTGAAACACCACTCAAGTGCCTGTGTCTGCCTCTTTAGACTCTGCCCTGATAAACCATGAGGTCACAGAGCCAGAGCAGCACATATCAATAAAGTGGTTTTGTTAAAAATAACAAAAGAATGGAGATGGCTCAGCTCTTAGGAGCACTGGCCATTCCTTAGAGGATCTGGATGGGATCCCCAGTACCCACAGGGTACCTCACAATCTCCTATAACTCCAGTAGCAGAGGAACTGATGCCCTTTTTCCTATTTGGGCATGAGGCACCTTCTCATTAAGAGAAAGAGTCAAGTTGACAGCACCTGTGCTCATTATCTGTCGGGCTGCACTCATTCCCAGCTACTTGGGAAACCAAGGCAGTGGGAACAAAAGCCCAAGGCTAGCCTGGACAACTTAAGTACCACGAGAGAGAATTGTGTACTCTACCCTGAGCAGGTAGATGGGTGATGGTCTGCTTTGAGTCATCTAGGTGTGTGTCTGGGTCACCCTTAAATACAAAATACGCTGCATCCATCCCATAAGGATGCCTTCCACACAGCATAGTAGTGGTGTGCAAGACTATCCTGAGCCAGACTACCATGATGTCATCATGTCACTGGCCCACTTGAAAAGATCATTGCAGCTGGGTGTGTTGAAGGTTACTGTTCCTTTATGGGAAGGGTTGGGGTACAGTCACAGGACCCCAAGATGAATGCACACCTCCTCCAGCCTGTGATTATACATGGCCTTAGGGAGGGGCTAGTGTGTGTATACAGAGCGGGAGAGAAAGACTAGGGAAGGGGGGGTCTACACAGGCCAGAGTCCTCATCCATACTGGATACTGACCTTCCCATCCCTGCTCTGTAGGAAGCCCAGGAAACTCAGTGGTTCCCAGAGTAGACTCCAGTGTTTGTCATTGGGACCCCAGGAAGAAGGAACAGGCAAATTCCACCTCCCCCAGGGAGAAATTTTCACAACAGGTTTACAAAGGGTGGCGGAGAAACTGCAGAGCAAAATAAAGCTTTCGTGACATGCTCAAGAATCATAAAGTTTACTGTTTTCCATCATTTGGCACATATCCAAGGCACATTAGAAAATTAGAAATCATAAATTACTTTGTAGAAAAATAATCAGCTCCTCCCTTCTATATATCCACAAGTATCTCCAAGAATGTGCACAAAAATCATTTCCTCTTTACAAAGTCCTTTGAAAGTGGACCCAGGATGAACCCATGTTTGCAACATTAGGATCAGGAACATAAAAAAATAATAAATCTATAGAAAGTTATAAAAAGGAATCAATGACAACGAATTCTAACTTAAATGCTGACCTGGCTTGTGCTGTAAGTTTTGAATTTGAATCAAAAGATTTCAGATGTGCCAAAGCTGCTTTCCAGTAACCATCCTCAGGTATGCTGTTTCAGGGAGGCGCTTAACGGAAAGGATTGTCAGCAGAAACTGCCTCAGGTGCACACTTGCTGTGACCCAAGCGTATGCTGAGAAAGTGATGGCCAGCTCTTCCCATAGGTGTGGTGTAGAACAAGGCAGAACGGTAGGTCCTTTTCACTGGGACGGGCATCAAAATGGCATTCAGGCACTTTCCAGTTCAAGTGTATGCAGGTTCCATTTCTTCATGCAACAGGATGCTACTCTGCCTGGCATCCAGTTCCACAGGACTGACATTGCTTCTCTGACTTCTGGACATGGAGATCCTCTTAGCATAGGGTCTGCCTGCTTATCCACACCACAGACACCCAGCACCTTCCAGCCAAAGGAGGTCAGAATCTGATGGCGAAGCCTCTGCCCACAACCAGAAAATCCAAATACTAAGATGTAGGGGCTCATTAATTCCCTCTGGTTCCTTTTCAAGTATATTAGTTAGCTTTGAAGAGGAGAGAGGGCGGTAAACCCAAGGGGCAGTCTCTCAGGCTGGTTATTTGAAAGTATACTTAGTTCTAAGCTGTACTCATGCTCACCATCTTACTGCGAACTTGCGTCTCGAGAGCAGATCTACCAATCCCTTACTGCTAAGACTGAGAAACACTGGCCTCTTGGGTGGTCAGGTGGCCAGTCACCTCTGGGACCTGGGGTATGGCTGCGTCATTGACTGTGTGCCTGCGGACCATCCGCCTGTGTCCAGGAGCCTGCCTCGGCACAGGGCACTCTGGGAGCCCCTTGTTTCCATCCTCAGAAGCCTGACATCTGCTCTGGTCTGATGAGTCATTCTGAATTCCGGAGACTCTCTGCTTCTCTGGCTGAAGAAAAGATAAGGCTGAGGTTTTGGCTGTACTGTGTTTTTAAAGTACCACTAAATAGCATCAGCTCTGCCTGAGGGCATCAGACAACACACTGAGAATCCCACAGGCACAGTGACAATTGGATGTCCCTGTGGTGAATGGCGCCCACCATGCTCCATGACACACACACAAAGTGCTTTGCGTGTCTCTAATCTCTGGTCAGTATGTGCTGTGGCTGCTCCTGCTTTTCTAGCAAGGAAACCCCACAATAAAGGCACCTGACTGTCACAAAGCAAGGGAAGAATGCACTTGACTGGCCCCGGGGAAGATGTTACATCCCTGCTCCTGGGTGTGTCCTGCCCAGGAGTCAGGATCCAAGCAAAGCTATGGGAAATTAAAAATAAAATCAAATTCTGTCATGCGAGCTGGGCATAGCAGTTCAGGCTGGTAACGCTAGCCTTTGGGAAACTGGGGGAAGATTGCTCTGAGTCTGAGGACAGTCTCCGTTACAATATGAAACTGTCTCAATGGAGGGGGTTGCTAATTTGTCACAGTAATTCTTATGTAAATTCTCTAAAATGACCATTTGTAAGTTTTTGGTGTTTGTCCCAGCAAGTTGGTGGTGCGCGTGCCATTCTTTCTCTTCAGTTGGGAAAGGCAGATAAATTGTACATCAGGATTTTCCTAATTGACTGATCAGTAGGAAGTTGAGCACAGAAAGAACTGTATGTGTGTGTGGGGGATAACATTACATTATAACCTCTGCACACACTGTCCTTATTTTATTAAAAAGCAGTAAAATCTGGGCTACTCTCCTGTTCACACTGCATTACAGCTTCACATGTACACCATGACTTTCCACTTCTCCCTGACATTCCTTGCTCAGAATTCTAATTTTATAAATATTGGAGACAAGGTTTCACAGTGTAGCCCTGGCTGGCCTGTAACTTGCTATGTAAACCAGGCTGGCTTTGAACTCAGAGATCCACCCACCTCTGCCTCCCGAGTGTGTGCGCCACCATGCTTGTCCAGAGCTGTAATTTAAAGTTTACTCTTGTATGCTCCATGGTAGAGCGGAAGCTTTAACTGTTGCAATTTCTTTCCATGAAGGAGAAATGATGAGTGTTGAGTGGATTATTTTTGGAAAAGCCAGATGATAAGCCCTTACCATGTAGTCACTCACCTCCTGCAGAGGACTTCCAGTAAGATCAGGCACACTCCTATCTCTTCCTAGAGTTTCCCTTGAAGTACTTTCCCTGAAATGCAAAATAACCCAAAACATCTGGGTGATGGTACAAAGCCTTCCGCTGGCCACAAGACGACAGCATCACACATCCCATCATCCACTGAAAGCAAACCCCTGGTCAAAACCACTTCTGAACTAGATACTCACTGGCACTGCCCCCCAGGGTTAATAAGACAAAACTGTCTCCTAAACGGTTCTTCTGGCAGGTCATACATTTTGGGATTCCCTGTGGGAAAAAAACAGTAAAGACACATGAAAATAAACACATAACTACAAGGGAACTTCAAAACTGCAGCACATGCTGGGCAGTGGTGGAACACACTTTTGATTGGGGAGGCAGAGTCAGGCGGATCTCTGTGAGTTTGAGGACAACCTGGTCTACAAAATTGAGTTCCAGAACAGCCAGGGCTACACAGAAACTGTTTTGAAAAACAGAGCAAACAAAACCCTGTAGCACCTGCAAGTGCTCTGATTTCTTAGCTTAACACAATTTAGAAAACTAAGTGCTGAATCTGCTTTTAAAAGCTGGTACATAGCTATTCCTTACCAGGCAAACCCTGGTAAGACAAAGCTAAGTCTTTATACTGATGCTTCTCTGCTGCAGCCCGTTAGAGCAAGGGCTACCCGGGGTTATCTAGGAATGCCAGTGGGCTTATCAATGTGGTTGCAGCTGCATTCAAGATTTTGAAAAGCTCACAAAAACAGAATCCCCTTCCCTTTAAATAACCTTTTAAAAAAGGATGTGCTCAATTAGACACTGCTGGGTAGATGTTGGTATAATCACCATCAACCTTGGGGCCCTGCAAATTAAACCAATTAAAACCTGGAGAGACAGCTCAGTGGCTAAGATAGTTCAGAGGGTGAACTATCAGAAATGACACAACTTTGCTTTGTAGGTGACTTACAGCTACCTGTAACTCAGGTTCTGAAGGACCTGTCACCCTCTTGTGGTCTCTATGAGCACCTACACTTGTGAGCACATACCCACATACAGACTTGCACATATATACGTAATTAAGAAAATCTTAAAAGAGGGCAGAAGTGGTAGGCAATTGCCTGGCATGTGCAAGGTCATAGGTGACATCCTCATCACAACAGAAAAAGAGAAAATCCTCACAGAAGTGCTTCTCAACCTTCCTAATGCTGTGACCCTTTAAAACGGTTTCTCGCATTGTGCTGACCCCCAGCCAAACAATTATTTTGCTCAAAAACAGCTCCTCAACCAATGAATCATGATCTAGCATGGTTTCTATGGTCCCTGTGTTCCTCCCTGTCATGACAATAATCACCTATTTGGCACGTGTGAAGCCATAGGTGTGAAGCCCAACACCACAAAAATGCCAAAACCAGAAAAATACTGAAGGGCTGGGAGATAGCTTGGTTGGTGAAGTGCCTGCCATGGAAAAATAAAGATCCGAGTTCCCGCCCCAGAACCCAAGGCTTGGTGTGGTTCAGAGCATTGGCTGCTCTTCCAGAGTGCCCTGGTTTGTTTCCCAGCAACCAACCACATAGTGACTGTAGCTCCAGCTCCAGGGCCTCTTCTAGTCTCTAAAAGCACCAAGCACAAACATGGTACACAGAGACAGGATGCTTATAATCTTAGGACGGGGGAGCAGAGACAGGTGAGTCCTTACTGGCCGGCAGGCCGCAGCCAGCCTCAGCTACTCCAGAAGCTCCAGCCCAGTGGGAAGCCTTCTGCATTACAGGCTGAGGAATGACAACCAGGGCTGACCCTCCACTTCTGTGTCTCTCAAAGAAAAGCACCAACTACTCATGAGTTCCCAAATGGACCCAGTTGAGAAGCACTTACATTTTTTCCTGATCTTGACGGTCACACATTCCTTGTGATCTGTCTCAGCGACATTATTTAAGGATGCAACACAGCTTGGCACTACCTGTAACAGCTCCATTATTTTCGAATCCTACAATTTAAAAGGGAGAATGTCCCTAAGTAGTTATAATGTTTTCTCAGCAGATTGTCATTCAGGTTTCCATCTAAATATCAATATACTAGTGTGACTGAAGATCCCTAAGAGGGCTCTGACACAACAGAACAGAAATAAGACATGTCCAGGCCCTGCCAGGCCTTCCCTAGGAACCCCAGGCTGCACATTAAAATGCTACACATAACTGGGGTCAGCACAGTAGGGCTGTTCCTATACGGCTATCAAGAAGCTGTTTGGGAGTCACCGCCTCATTCACAATAGAACACACTTGGCCTCATCCAGCCTTGAGAAAGCACTAAATGGAAAGTCAAGCACTGTCTATTAAGGAACATCAACCCTCAGAGATACTTCAACTCATTCAAAGACACCCAAAATTCATCATCACCTAGCCACACCCCCAGTCCCACACTGGGGGATTCTAGGCAGGGGCTCTACCACTGAGCCACACCCCAGTCCCTCACTGGGGGATTCTAGGCAGGGGCTCTACCACTGAGCCATACCCCAGCCCCTCACTGGGGGACTCTAGGCAGGGCTCTACCACTGAGCACACCCCCAGCCCCTCACTGGGGGATTCTAGGCAGGGGCTCTACCACTGAGCCACGCCCCATCCCCTCACTGGGGAATTCTAGGCAGGGGCTCCACCACTGAGCCACGCCCCAGCCCCTCACTGGGGGATTCTAGGCAGGGGCTCCACCACTGAGCCACACCTCTGCCCTTAAAATTAAATAAGCCTATAGTTAGGTTGGATTGAAAATGACTTCAACATCTCTATTGGGCCAATCAACAACCAATTGGCTGTCCATTTTGCACTTAAAGCCAAGATTTACCATGAAGACAGAACAGAGGAAAGCAACCTATCTCTATGATTGACTAGAAAGAGTAGAAAGCTGGAGGTCTAAATTTTCTCAGAACCCGAGGGACTTAAATCCAGGAACTAAAATTCTCCATTATGCTACAGGGAAGGCAAATCCAGAATGATGTTTAAGCTGCCACTTTCCAGATGGGACAGCATCCTGTGTGCACTAGACCAAGATGTCTAACAGCAGTTGATAGGCGCCCCACCTTAACTTGGGCCTTTGGAACTACCCTAGAAAGAATGAACTCTGGTACTTTGAGCATGTCCAAGCAGGTGACAGTACCTAGTGTCTAGCCCTGCCAGCGGACGTCTGGCATGCTCACTTAGCTCAAACCAAATACCCTGGCTGTGGCCATCTCACATCTGGTTTGAACACAAGGGATCCACAGTGTGCTTCAGGGAGCATGGGGCTGCCTCAGTCGGCAGGTGCTCTGGATCACCTGCTCTGCGTAGTCCATGGCCGTGTACTGCCTCTTGTTCAGGATGTCAACTGATGCTCCGTGAAACAGAAGCAGCTCCACCACCAAGACGTGCCTTCCCACCACAGCCTCGTGCAGGGCCGTGTTGCCTTTGTTGTTGGAAACGTTGATGGAGGCCCCATGCTAGGAGAGAGACAGGACAGTAGATGCAGAGTCTATGTGACTGTTTACTATAAAATGACTTCAAAAAATTATTTATTTGCTGAAGTACATGTGTGCCTTGATTTTGAGACAGGGTCTCTCTTGTTTCTGCGGCTCCTACTGCATAAGGGAGCATTTTCTCCTGGTCCTTCCCTCCCATCTTGAGGCTCAGATTATAGGCGTGAACCAGGACATCCACATTAGAAATAAAGGCTTATTTATTTTATGTGTGTGAATGTTTGGGCAGTGCACACATACGTACGTGCATTGTGTGCACACCTGTTGGTTTTGGAGGCCAGAAGAGGGTGCCAAATCTGGAACACAGATGGCTGTAAGCTACTATGTGGGTGCTGAGAACTGAATTTGGGGTCTCTGACAGAGCAGCCAGTAAGCCAGACTTGGTGGTGCACACCTTTAAGCCCAGCACTTGAGAGGCAGAAGCAGGTGGATCTCTGAGTTCGAGGGCAGCCTGGTCTACAGAGCAAGTTCCAAGGACAGCCAGGGCTACACAGAGAAACCCTATCTCGGGGGGGGGGGGGAAATAAAAAGCAAAAAGAAAATCCAGTGCTCCTAATACCAATGAACTATCTCTAGATCCAAGGCATCCATTTTTTACCTGCATTTAGAATTTAGGTATTTGGGCTTTCACCTGCAGAGCCATCTCCCAGGTTCATAAAATTATTATCTAAAGACAGGGTAGTGAGTAGTGATACATATCTTTAATCCTAGCACTCAGGAGGCAGAGCAAGCCTATTGCTTTGAGTTTAAGGTCAGCATGTTTACAAGGCCAACCAGAGGCACACAGTGAGAATCTGTAAAAAAAAAAAAAAAAAAAAAAAAAAAAAAAAAAAAAAAAAAAAAAAAAAAAAAGTTTGTTTTGAGATGATGTCACTATGTAGCCCAGGCTGGCCTCAAACTCAAGTCTCCTCCATGCTAGGATTACAGGTGCGTGGTTCACAGAACTTCTTTTTAAAAATCAAGTTGCATTTTTTTTGTTTTTCCTTTCCATTTTTAATTATGCGCATGCGCGTAGGCTTGTGTGGGTCTGTGTGAGAGAGCACAGGTGCCTCCTGAGGCCAGAAGCAGCAGATCTCCTGGGCTCTCTTTTCCACTGGTTGCGAGATACCTGATATGTCCTGGGAACCAAAGTCAGGTCCTCTGCAAGACCGTGATTCTTAACTGCTGAGCCGTCTCTTCAGTCCCCATATCAAGATTTTAAACAATAATTTTCTATGTTAAATTGAAAAATATTTTCTTAAATTGTTGCGAAATTAAACCAACAACCAGCAAGCACTGAGCAGAAGGGATTTACAAATAAGGATGTACACTGTCCTGCTTGGCAGTGAGCACAGAGGGACAGCCGCCACTTGGCGCGTTAGACAGTGATACTCGGAGTCTTCGGTGTGTCTGTGCTGACCACCCAAACTCCACAGGTCCTGGGTATTCTGTTTGTCTTGTTTTGATTTTGAGTTCATCTCACTAAGTTTCCCAGGATGGCCCTCAGCCTCTCATGTACCGGGATTAGAGACCTGTGCCACCACACCAGGCCAAAAGCCACCACACCAGGCCAAAAGCCACCACACCAGGTCAAAAGCCACCAAGTCTTTAAGCAACAATTTCAGACATAAAACACAAAAACAAAACAGGATAATCTAAAAAGCACATGTCTTTGTCTTTTTCTGTTTTAAGTGATTTGAGATGGAGTCCCACTATGCAGCTCAGGCTGGCCTGGAACTCTGGACCCTTCTGCTTCAGCCTCCCTAGTGCTAGGATTAAAAGCATGCACCACTAGGCCTCACCTCTACCCATGTGATGTTTCCAGTGTATGGGCTGTGGGAAGCAGGGAAGGGATGGACAAGGCAGGGGTACCTACCTCTTTGACCTTTGATCTATCTATCACCAAGAGGTACTACTTTTAACAAGAGGGAAGAAGGGCAGCGACATTCCCCATGGTGATAAGGCCAGGCCTAGACCTTGCGTTGAAGCTGAGCTATGTCCCTGACACTGGCCTTCTGTCACAGAATCACTAGGAGAAATACAGGCACCCACCCCAGAGACGGGTGATTGACAGGTAGGCACACAGTTCACCATCCCAGAGACAGGTGATTGACATGTAGGCATATAGTTCATCACCCCAGAACAGGTGACTGACAGGTAGGCACACAGTTGACCACCCCAGAGACAGGTAGGCATGCAGTTCACCATCCCAGAGACAGGTGATTGACAGGTAGGCACATAGTTCACCATCCCAGAGACAGGTGATTGACAGGTAGGCAAGTCTATAGATTTTAAATAGCCCTGTGTAGGGTCTGGGGGATGGCTCCATGGTTAAGAGCATGTACTTCTTTTGCAGAGAACCTGAGTATAGTTCCCAACACCTACATCAAACAGCTTACAACTGGTTGTTAACTCCAGTTCCATGGGATCCTGTGCCTGCTTCTGGTCTCTGTGGGCATTGCATATACATGGTATACATATATACACGCAAGGCAAAAACATGGATACACATAAAATAAATCTTTAAATATTATAAAAACAAAAATGGTTAAAAAAAAAAAAAAAAGGCCTAGCTGGGTAGTGGTGGTGCATGCCTTTAATCCCAGTACTCAGGAGGCAGAGGCAGGCAGATCCCCAAGTTCCAGGACAGCCAGAGCTACACAGAGAAAACCTGTGTAGGTTTTGAAACTATACAACAAACAAACAAAAAAGTCTCTCACCTGTAGCAACAGGGCAGCAACTTCATGATGACCACCAGCGCAGGCATAAATGAGGGGTGTGTTTCCACTGAGGTCTTTTTTATTAGGTTTTGCATTGGAATCTAAAAGACATTTCACCACCTAGTCCAGAAACGAAAAACATCAATCTTAATTATAACTTAGGAAAAGAAATCTTTCCTCTCTGGTGAAATGGACCCTCTGGAGAAAGGAGATGACTGACTAGGAGGGATGCACATCTCCGGGGTCTGCTCTGTCCCCCAATGTGCCAGGGATGAGGGTTTCCATCTTTATCCCCACCTAAAGAGAGTTGCTTTAACTACTGCTCCCAATGCATGATGGGAAGCAGTGGTCAGCTGGACGTGTGAGAGAGAGATGCTGACTGCAGACACGATTCTGCCTTTAAGACCCCCACAGTGGACCATCCCAAAGGATGGCAAAGGAGAATATGAACACGACTTCCCAAAAACGGACTTTAGAAGCCGATTGGTTCAAAGCCCGGTGTGATGGCTGAGGCAGGAGGATTGAAAATTAGAGACCAGGCTGTTTTGTCAAACTTCTGTTGTGGACTGCTATACAGGGCCTTGATTATATTTTATGAAATACTAAGCTATTTTGCACAGATCTGAGGGTAGGGTAGTGGTCAGCAGCACGGCAGAGAAGACCTCACTGGATCACAGCACATGTGGGGTCCCATTGTGGGAAGAAAAGAAATGCTCTGTCCTCGGGGCTTCCCTGGGACCCTCCCAGTGTTCTGTCACCAAGTGAGGTTCTTATCAAACTTATGCACCTACTCTGATACCCAGGAGATGGGGCCCATACCTGAAAGTGCCCCTGTTGGCAGGCCAGGTGGAGCGGCACAGCTTGGCTTGTGTTTCTGGCACCAGGGTAGGCGCCATGCTTCAGCAGAAGGGGGACAAGGTCCGTCCGGCCATGCAAGGCAGCCATATGCAGGGGAGAACAGCCATCCTGGTTGGTCACATTCACACCAAGCCCACTGGCAGGAATCCTTGCTAGTTTCTAGTAAAGGCAGAGGGTGTAAATAAATGTCATTAATACTTAAGAGGCTAGGCCGAGGTGGTGATGGAAATCACCTCCTGCTCCCTCATAGCTCCTAAGCAAATTCTGGGATCACAGAGGAATATGGATTCAATATGGCCCCTGAGTGACTTCTCACTTCTTCAGGAGGAGATGAGATACCAGAAAGACTGACTTCCATTTTTCAATAAACTTTTCTCTCCACAAGGACGCCAGGCAAGAGGTCCAAAGAGACAAAACTTACACTGAAGGAAGGGGCAATCCATGAGACGTAATGGGAAAACTAGGCCTGTTCAATGAAACTGGGGCAAGTGGGCAACCACACAGGCACTCTGGGTACCAACCCTAACTCCAAACACAGAAACTGACCGGCATCATAGCCTAGTGAAGGATGGTCATTCAGTGCAACAAAAATCTGCTCATGGTAGTGCTGGTAACGTGGTTACCAAGGAAACACATATCCCCATCAGGAGGTACAGAACCCAATGCTCAAAAGATGGATCATGGGTCTCTGGGGACTGGAAGGGCAGGGGTATTGACACATAAACAGTGTCTCTCTTCATGATGGTGCTTGGTGGGAGATTATGCATGGAAGCTGGCAGGGGTGGGTAGCACACAGCTGTCATCCCATCACCTGGGTAAAGTAGGAGCATCGGAAGTTCACAGTCATCTCCTTAAGTACAAGGTGAACTTGAAGCTGGCCCGAGATGAAACAAACAAATCACCTACATGTTTGCCCAACAGTCAATACGTTACTTACTGCCCACTTCATTTTGAATTCTATCATGAAACTACCTTCTTATCCCTGGTGATTTTAGAAATCATGCTGAGAGGAGACTCACCAGTCAAAAGGCCAACAAAATTGCACTGTAGAGCATCTCATTGAGAGTGAGCATTAAACTGTATGTGTTAAAGGTTGGATCTTACTGTATGTAAAAAACACGAGTGCGCGTGCGCATATACACACACACAAGCTAGACAGTGGTTCAGAGCACTGGCTGGTCTTTCAGAGGACGGGAATTCAGTTCATGGCACTCACGCACATGGCAGCTCACAAACATCTGTTAACTCCAATTCTAGAGCATCTGACACCCTCTTTTAGCCTCCATGATTACTGTACACATGTGGTACATAAATGTACATGCTGGCAAAACACCTATCCACATAAAATAAAGTTCGGCATGGCATGGTGGTACACACTTTTAACCCCAGCATTTGTGAGGCAGAGGCAGGCAGATCTCTGGGAGTTTGAGGCTAGCCTGGTCTACAGAGTAGCTTCCAGTCAGGGCTACATGGAGACACCCTGTCTCAAAAGATAATAGGTGGGCTGAAAAGGACCAAAGGAATCCTGCTCTCCCCCCTCACCTGACAAATCAGCCTCTTGGGGGATGCCTGTGTCTATCAGAAATTACAAAGAACCTCCTAGGCAGAAAGAAGAATGTGTCTCCCACATCATCCTGCCCCAGAGATACAGGCAGAGCCAAACCTTCTGGGCTGGAGCACACTTGGGGCATTGGCATAAAGGATGACAGAATTCAAGGTCCACTGTGCTGATGGCTTCATCCGCATCATCTAGGTCATCCTCCGTCCACTCTAAAAGGTAACGAACCTGGTGGTAGGCAGAAAGAACAGTAAGTCCATTATTCTGATGCCGTCACCAATGGATGTGATGTATGCACGCGTGTACACACACACACACACACACACACACACACACACACACACACCGCCTTCCCAAATCACCTTGGACCTCCCTGGACCACTGCAGTCACTGACAAAAATCATTTGTTCCACAATAATTGTACTCCACCTGTGTTCCAGTCATTCTAAGTCCCCTGGATGCTACAGAGGAATTAACCTATCATGTTTCAGAATATTATTATCATGTTCCATCTTAAGAGGGGCAGATTAAGGCTGTTTGGAGAGCAGGCTTTCAGACCCCAGTACATGCTCCTATGCCACCTAACCAGGTCAGTTCCAGATCCTCCCTTGGAACCAGGTGGGCAGGTGGCCTCAAGAGGGACCTTCTAACAGCACAAGGTGGTCAGTATGGATGGTGACTCAGGGCACTGCACAGGGTGTCACTATCCACCCCCTTTCCACAAGTGGCCTGAACCCCATTTGCCCCCAGTGAGAGGCAGAGTAGATGTCAGTGCTTCCCACACAGTCTATAAAACAGGCTCCTACGGTGACCTTTAAGTGCCTAAAGACCACTCAAATACTGGGTTCTCCAAAGTTGGTCTCAAGAGAAACACCCCAGCACCAGCTAGGTGCAGACATCTATGACATCAGCCTGTCCCAGAGGCTAGAAGACTCCACAATTCCTGTTTACCACCTCTGTGATGGTTTGGATATGAAATGCCCACATAGGTTGGATGTCTACACCCTAGCCAATGGTGCTGCTTTAAAAAGTGCTGGAAACCACAGGAGGTGGAGCCTAGCTGGAGGAAGCAGGTCACTTAGGGATGCATACTTGTGGAGGGGTTATGTGATCATGTGATCTCTAACACTTTGCTCCCTCTCGCTCTGCCTTTTAGAAAATCTTATCATTGTATGTGTGTGTGTGTGTGTGTGTGTGTGTGTGTGTGTGTGTGTGTGTGTGCACATGCATGACGGGGCATGTCATATGCATGCCACAGCACAAGTGTGGAGGTCAGAGCAGAAGATAACTATGAAGTTGGTTTTCTCCTTACATTCCAGATCAATCTCAGGCCTCTAGGCCTGTGCAGAGGCTCCTTTGCTCACTAAGCCTTATCACAGGCCCTCTCTCCAAGCTTTTTGTCAGTCACAAAGTGAAGAAATTTCTCTGACACAGTAGTCTCAACCACCACGATGTTCTGCACAAATGCATAGAACCCAACATCTGATCAGTCTCCCAAACCTGTAAGCTGCAAGAAATCTGTTTTCTCTCAAATTGTCTTGTTATAATAACAACATAAGAGTGAATATGGCCCCACTCAGTCATTGGTGAAAAAGCATTTTTTTAAAGATATATTTATTATTTTAATTTGTGTGTATGTGTGCTTGCTGCCCACAGAGGCTAGGTGTTGGATTCCCCCTGGGACCGGAGTAGGCAAATATAAGCCACCTAATATGGGTGCTGGGAACAAAGCCCAGATCCTCTACAAGGGCAGTGAATGCCCTCAAACATTGAGTCATCTCTCCATGCCCAAAAAGCACTCTTGGAAGCTGGAACCTGCCCTTGGAAGAGGACTCATTCAGAGCGCCAGGCTTGCTGCTTTCAGAAAGCTAATGGAAACTGCCCTTGGGAACCCGGGGAAGACCCTCTTCTGCCCGCTGCTGTTGTGAACCCCATCCCTGCTTATGACATCCCAGAGCCCCAAGCCTGCTGGCCCAGAAGTCCGGGCGTCCACAGACTATCCCTGAGGCTCAATCGACCCTGGATTGGTTTTGCCTTTATTCCTCCCTTTCCTGTAACTTTGGCCTGGGTTCTAGCCAGCAGCACTTTGCCTCCCAGAATGTCTACAAGGCAGGGGCCATGCTTGCTAGGTACCTCCTCTGCAGGAAAGCCTAGCATCACCATGACAAAGTACATGCAAGGTACATGGAAGCTTCGTGGAGCTTACAGAGAGGCCACATAGCCAGAGGCTAAAACAGAGGCAAGAAACAGGAGTGTAGCCATTTTAAACCAAGAGCTTTGAAAGTGTTCCTTCTTGAGATTTTTAACCTTACAGGCTCCTGTTTTGGATGCTCATTCACTAGCTGAGGTGTTATCCATATCACTCTGAAGACTATGGGGCCTTCAGGAGTCTGGACCGGGCTATGGGATGTCCTGCACTAGGTTCTACCCACCCTGGTTGTCTCTGGTTCCCTTAGCTTCCTGGCCCACCCCATGTGAAGAGTAGCTGCCTCATGCTCCCACCACCATGCTGTCTCTGCAAAGATGGACAGAATCCTCTTTCTCTTCAGCTAGGAGCCTCAGGCATTTTGTTAAATGATGAGAAAAAGACTCCTAAGAACTCACCATTTCCAGATCTCCGTCAGCAACTGCTCTTAAAAGCTTTTCTACCTTAATGGAAGGAAAAAGCAAGTCAGGAAAACAATTTTAAGAATAAAATAATGACAGGAATGGCATTAGTATTCTGAAAACCTGGTCTCTCCACATCCAGTGGTTCACCCAGCACCTTTAAAATGTATCCCCCAGAACTGTTCATATAGAATGCCCTAAAAACTGCATAGAGTATTATAACTTAATATAAACCAGAGTTGCTCATTCTGTGGGAAGTGAGATGTTGAGGACCATGACACTAGAGCGCTTTCTTGTTTGGTGGAACTAGCATCGGAATTCAGGGCTTCATGCATTCTAGGCAAATGCTCTGCCCCCGGGGTGAATTCCAGAGCTCTTTCCCTTGGCATTTCAAGACAGGGTCTCACTAAGTTGTTCAGGGTAGGCCTTAAACTCACACTACAGCCCAAGCAAACCTCGGGCTGTGGTATTCCCACCTCAACCTGCTGAGTAGCCAAGACAATATGGTATCTGCCACCAGATGCAGGTCAGGGTCACTTCTGAAGAAGCCAGCCACCCCAATCCACTACTTCATATGCTCAACTCTCATACTTTGCTAGGTACAAAGGGTGAGAGTAGACACCCCTCTCAAGAACAATCTCAGGCCTCTGATAGACCCGGGGCCCTGTCTGGGCATACCTTGGCTTTCCTTTCTGTGACTCTGCATGGAGTTCACTGCATGACCCCACCAGGAGAATGCTTTGGGGGTGGGGGATGACCCCACTGGGGTGGCCAGTGACCCAAGAGAGGTGCAACGGAATAGGAATACAATGGTTCACAACTCTGCCGAAGGATGATACAATTGATTGCGCCGATACTGAACAAGCATTAAGAGCCAAAGAAAAAGACAGACCATAAGCCAGCTTATACAAAATGTGAGGCGTGTACATGGCAGCCTGGAAGGGATGATGTGAGCCAGGCTATTAACAGAGATGTGCATGGGGTGGGAACGAACAGAAGGTATACAGAGAAAGTCTAAACTTGGAGCTCTCAGATAGCTTTATACAAGCACAATTTTCTTGGAATATAGTTTCTTTGTCTATTTCTTGCCTTGCCCCATATTTGTGACTCTGTTTCTATATGTGTCTCTATGCCCCCAGCCTCTCTCTTTATATCTCATACATACACATTCCAAGAACTGTTAGAGAAAACACCTAGAAAGGGTAGAAAAGGTGAAGACATGGCATTTGTGTGGGTACATCTCAAAGGCACTGGCCTTGGAGTAGAACAAACCAGTTCATTGGTAAGCAGGCCATAGGCTGGCGGGCAGCTCTGGGCAGCGTCCCATGCTTTCACTGGCTGCTGTAACACCAGGCTCCGCCCACACAGGAGGCTCACCTCCCTATAGTCCTTTCTGTTCTCTTCTTGTCTGAAGCTCCCCGAGAGGGAAGAGAAGCTAGAGGTGGAGGAGTCCTGGCTGATGGAATCCATGGAGCGTGTAGGGGACTGTGTAGGGACCTGCGGGAAGAAAATGAAAGGTAACATGGGCGTGGTCACCGACACGCCAGGCCTAGAGAAGAGGCGCCAAGCTCGTGACAGCAGCAGGCATGACCCTACCTTAAAGACTTACCTCAGAAGGCCTTGGCCTCCTTTCAGAGGACAGATGATGGGCTTCCATGATGGACAGAATCTGGGGACAATGAGGGCAGGAAAGGCATCCAATGAGATGGTAGCAACAGACTATCAGCATCCTCAGGCCCCTCTGCCTGCCTGTCCCCAGGGGAGGTCAGAAGAGATGCTCTTAGATCTATGAAAAGGCTAATTTGGGGGTCTGGAGAGAATGTTCAGCGGGTGAAGAGCACATGCTACCAGGCTTGACCACCTGTATTTGATACCCTGGACCTACCTGTTAGAATGAGAGAATTTCTGACCACACACACAAATAAAATTCAAAATGTAATATTTTTAAAATCTAAAACTTAAAAATAATTATTGAGAATTTTCCACGATTTTTTAAATGGCGAGTTTTTTTGGTTTTTTTTTTTTTTTTTTTTTTTTTTTTTTTTTTTTTTTTTTTTTTTACCCAGATTTGTTACATTCCGGTGGTGCTCATTTCTCCTTTTGTGATAAAAACAGAGTCCTCTGAACAGACACTTTGAGACCTAGAATATTCGTTCTACCGCCGGTCACACTCGCATAGCTAACTTTAGGATAACTTGAGGGATCCCACTTAAGATGATTGCTGAGCCAGATGCCCGAATCCACTGCTTTCTCCTATTAGTCCATTTACTTTTACAGCAAGAATCCTCGCGGGCTGGAGAGATGGCTCAGTGGTTAAGCACACATCCAGCTCTTTCAGAGGTCTCAAGTTCAGTTCCCGGCACCCACACTAGGTGGCTCACAACCGTTCCAGTGAGATCCAAAGCCCTCTTTTGGACACCAAGGGCATTGCACTCACATACGTATACATTCACACAGACAAACATGTATACACATAATTTAAAATAAAATAGAGATGGACAGATGAGGGCTCATTGCTTAGGAACACCTTACTGCTTGCTTTTCAAAGGATCTGTGCTCCATTTCTGGCAATCATGTGGGGTGGCTCACAATTGCCTGTAACCTTAGCCCCAAGGATTTGCTGCATTCATCTGGCCCCCAAGAATACGATGCATGCAGATACACATAAATTTAAATTTTAATTTTTAAAATAAGTATCTTCTGCCAGATGGTGGTGGCCCACATCTTTAATGTCAGCACTCCAGGGGCAGAGGCAGGAGAATCTCTGGAGTCTGAGGCCAGCCTGGTCTACAGAGCAGTTCCAGGACAGCTAGAGCTACACAGAGAAACCATGTCCTGAAAAACAATACAAAACCAAAACCAAAAAAGTATCCCCTTCTACTTGAAAATAAATAAAAATTAAAAATAGTAAAATAAATTGTTTTATAAAAAGAAAGAAAACATCCCGATATTTTTGCAAAACATGCAAACCAGCCATACTCTTGGACAGATGGAAAATTTAGGACTTTCTTCTCTTCCTCAAGAGACCAAATCTAGAGGCACGGCAATCCCAGCACTCAGGAGACTGAGGCAGAAGAATTTCTGTTGAGTTCAAGGCTAACCTGGGCTAAAAACTGAAGGCTAACCTGGGCTAAAAACTGAACCTCAGTCTCTAACTTATCTAATTCAGTCATTCAGTTTGGGTCAAATTAAAATGTGGTATCTGGAAGCAGAAATGAAGATAGAGGAAAGGGTGTTCTTCTCCACAGTGTCTGGTCCTCCATTTCCTTTCAGAACCACAGCCCAGGCCCATTCTCACACAGGCCATTGGCTAGGAACCCCCCCCCCCACCTCACCCCTGCCCCATTCTCACACAGGCCATTGAATAGGAAACCCCCCCCACCTCACCCCTGCCCCATTCTCACACAGGCCATTGAATAGGAAACCCCCCCCCACCTCACCGCTGCCCCATTCTCACACAGACCATTGGCTAGAAACCCCCCCACCTCACTCCATTCTCACACAGACCATTGGCTAGGAAACCCCCCCACCTCACCCCTGCCCCATTCTCACACAGGCCATTGGCTAGGAAACCTCCCCCCACACCTCACCCCTGCTCCATTCTCACACAGGCCATTGGCTAGAAAAGTCCCCCCCATCCCACCCATGCCTCATTCTCACATAGGCCTAGGACAGCACCCCCCCCAAAATTTTCTTAGGAAGGTCAGTCTGCAAACAGATTTTGTGTGTGTGGGGGGGGGTTTGTTTTGTTTTGTTTTGTTTTGTTTTTGAAAAACGCATCGTACTGCTTGGAGGTTGGCTTCTTGGAGACGGAAAGAGCTACCTTGGAGTTCAACGCACACTTGAGGGGCGTTTCTTTCAGTCTGTTTTGGATCTCTGTGGGGGCGCCATTCTGCAGCAGCGTCTCTATGATGCCCTGGTAACCCCAGCGTGCGGCAACATGCAGGGCTGTGTCTCCTTTCTCATTTCCAATATCCAGTCTGCAGGCCTGGACATCATAGTAGACCAGAGCCTTCACACACTGCAAAGACAGGAAAATCATCATTCTCTAACACGATGCAAAAGCTAAGGTAATATTAGTGATGCCCTTAGCCAAAGGCTCCAGTCACCAAGACAAAATACAGAAACAGCATATACAGTTCAAGGATTCCATCTTCTCTGATCAAGACACCTCTTTTTTTTTTTCTTCCAAAAGAACCCAACTTGGTCATTGATAAACTATTTGTCTAAAATCCCACAGTGAGTGGTGGGGTTTGTGGCTCAGTGGTAGAGCCCTTGCCTAGAATCCCCCAGTGAGGGGCTGGGGTGTGGCTCAGTGGTAGAGCCTCTGCCTAGAATCCCTCAGTGAGGAGCTGGGGTATGGCTCAGTGGTCGAGCCCCTGTCTAGAATCCCTCAGTGAGGAGCTGGGGTGTGGCTCAGTGGTAGAACCTTTGTCCTTGCTTAGCATGCAAGGAGGCTTTGGGGGTAATTCCCAATAACAAGCAAAACACGAGGCAAAAAATCAATCAAACAAACAAACAAAAAACCCAGCCATTGCCAATCACTAAGTGAGGAGCCCTGCTCATAATCTCAGTGTTTGGAAAGGTGAAGGAGTTTGAGGTTAGCCTGGATGACAGACAGGAATGACCTATCTCCAAATAACCTAAAAAATAAATAAAAGAAGTTTTCAAACTTGGAAAACAAAGTTGGGCTTCTGCAAATTCATGATGCATATGGGAAAAAAAACCTTTAGAAAATGAAATTGTATAGTGGACTGCAGAACCATCCAAATTAATCTCAAAGTAGGGGCTGGGCAGGTATTTACCAAGAAGGCTATATGCAGATGGGTGATTCCAGCTATAACTTGAAATGGTTTTTCTTACTAAGAGAAGCAGTTATATGAACAGATACAAATTACATAACATTAGATACAATTCAGATCTTCTGCAAGAACACCTGTGGTGAACCCACACCTTTGACCCCACTACTCACAGAATAGACCACGCATGAGGACTAGGGATTCAGTGCTATCCTGGGCTATACCACAAGACAAGAAAAAAGGTGTTCCTCTTTGTATAACTCTGGAAATGGATTATACAGACAGACAAAAAGTAACAGGAAGAAATGGAAGTCACAGGGCTCCCAGATGCTTGGATAAAATGTAAGGTTAGAATAGATACAGAGTGAAGAGGTTGTAGTGTTGATGAGTAAAAACGACTTAACTCCAGGGTAAGATCATGGACAATTAGGTCTTAAATGTCTTAATATGTAGCATCTATCACGCATTCTATGTTTAATTGTTTTAGATTACAGGGCCAGCAGATGGCTCCACAGGAGGCACACTTGCCACACCAGCCTGGGTTCCATCCCAAAACCTCTGTAGATATGTGTCAGCTGCACAAACTGGAGGTTTCTGGAAACAGGGAACCTCAACTGTGCAAACGCCCCCATCACACTGGGCTGTAGGCAAGTCTGTGAAGCGTTTTCTTGATTGGTGTGGTAAGCCCCAGTCTACTGTGTACCATGCCACCCTGGGCTGGTGGTCCTGGGTTCTACAAGGAAGCAGGCTGAGCAAGCCATGATGAACAAGCCAGTCAGCAGCTCCCCTCCATGGCCTCTGCATCAGCTCCTGCCTCTGGAGTTCCTGTCCTGACTTCCCTTAGTGACGGACTGTGACCCGGAAGGTGAAATTAACACTTCCCTTCCCAAATTGTGTAATGGTCATAGTGCTCATCACTGCAATAAAAACCGAACTCGAGCAAGGTAGGAGGAGAGAACAGACTCCACAGAGCTGTCGTCATCTGACCTCCATATGTGCCATGACACCTCTCCCACCACGTATACACTAGATAGCAAAAAGTAAATAAATTTAAAAAACACATACCAATGTTTTAATAATTATCAACACAAAACGCAATACCAGACTAGTTTCAGATCTGCAATTCTTCCCAAGTGAGAAATGTGTAAAGCAGTGTTTGGGTGCGTCGGGTACCACTTACATCCTCATGCCCATAGGCGCAGGCCAGGTGCAGCGGGGTGTTGCCATTGTTGTCCTGCACTTCGGTGCTGGCCTTGTAGTGTAGCAGCAGCAGCTGGCAGAGAGAAAAGACAGCAACTGAGCCCCAGAAGGAGTATGGAGCACCACAGCATGTCCTTCCAGGGGCAGGGTCATGGTCATGTCTTAAACATTACACAGCATGTGCGCTCTTGACCCTAAATCCAAAATATTATTTTCTTCCTTCCTTCCTTCCTTCCTTCCTTCCTTCCTTCCTTCCTTCCTTCCTTCCTTCCTTCCTTCCTTCCTTCCTTCCTTCCTTCTTCTTTCTTTTTTTCAGTAATAGAGGAGAAACCCTGGGCCCAACCCATGTTTGGAAGATGCTTCAGCGCAGAGATACATCCCCAGCTCTCCAAACCTGAAAAGTGTTGACCTTGTGACATAACTCAAGTAGAAAATTCCACACAGGGTCTCATGTGACATGTGCCAAGGCAGAGACACACTAAGACATTCAGTACATCATACAAAATTACCTTGAGGCTATGTGCTCAATATTCCAAAATGCAAAAGGATTCAAAAATCCCAAACACTGCAGCATTAACCTGCAGGTTCCTCAACCTGTACCTCTATTAAAATTATTCCAATATGGGTTTGGCAAGATGGTAAGCAGATAAAGACACTTGCCACCAAACCTGAAAACCTGAGTTCAGTCCCTGGGATCTATATGGTGAATGGAGAGAACAGATTCCAGTAAGTTTTCCCTAGACGTCCACATGTGCACTGTGGCTCATATGCATGCATACATATGTAGTACATGCATAAGTTACATGTCATTGCTTCCTGTCAAAACAATGTGTAAAGAAAAATGTCTAGAACCCTGTCCTTCCCACCCTGAGGTGATGAGGAACTTTCCCAGCTCAATCCATCTCCAGGGAGGTGCCTTGGCCTCCAGGTTCCTTGTGTCCGGCAGTGGTAGAGCCAGCAATGGAATAGTGCATGGTACAGCCATGAAGTCACTACACAGAGTTAGCTGAGCGATGCTATACCCAATCCCGATGCTCACCGTCACACTTTGGAAGCCTTTCTGACATGCCAGATGGAGGGGAGTGGACCCATGATAGTCGGTGGCATTCACTACGGCACCTTTGGAGACCAGGAAGTCAATGAGGGATGCCTGCCCTGCAGAACAAAAGAACCTTTCAGTGGTGGAGGAAATAGAGCAGCTTCCGGCTACCATACCACCTCCCTCTCCATGGCCAGGGCAGGAGACACATTCCCAGTTGTACGGGAGACAGAGCTAGCATGAGTCAAGCACCAAGGACTTGGATCACTGTGGGATGCCCAAATGGCAGTGGGCCAGGGGCTAGAGAGATGGCCCTTGTGGCTAAGAGCACTGGCTGCTCTTCAAGAAGGCTCCACTTCAATTCCCAACACCCACATGATGGCTCACGACATTTGTATTCCAGTCCCCTAGTTTTAAGATGGAGTCTCACTACATAGCACAAACTGGCTTTGACTTCATAATTCTCCAGCCTTAGTTTCCCAAGTGGCTGAGATTACAGGTCTGCACCATCACACCTCACTCAATATTGTCTTTAAAGACAGAGATATGTGAATCCCAAACCATGATTCTGAGATTGTCTAAGTAGGCATTCCAGCCTTTCCTCACTAGCTAGTAGAGTCTCCAGGCCCAGAGAGCCATGTGAGTGCTCCTTTAGCCTGTGAGCTGGTGAGGTGGCACAGTAGCTAACAAGTCCAGGGGGATACTTGTCGATCTGTCCTGCCCTGTGTAATATACCCACAACATAGCCTTGCCAATACCCCATCAGCTGAGCCTCCACTGGCCCTCAAACATTCAGAGGAGCCAGCTCAAGGTCACATACCACAGAGGGCAGCCACATGGAGGGGTGTTTGACCCCTGTCATCTCTGGAGAAAGGAGTGACAACTGATGGGTCATTCAACCTCCTGAAACAGAAAGAAGATGTAAAAAAAAATAAAATAGAAAAAAGGCATGGCAAAGCCCCTCCCTGCCAGGCTCCACAACTGGCCGCCATCCAAGATGAGAGCCTTCCCCACTATTAAGAGATCAGGCAGAGGTGCCTCTCACTCTCCCGTGGCGGTGAGGATCTGAAGCTGGTAGCTCCAGTGACCTTCCCCACGACCTCTTAGGCCTCAACACTACAAAATCATTCACTAAGCACAATGAGAAACCGAAACTGGTGTTAGAAAAAACTGGCATTTGCCTCTCTCCCTCTTAACACCTTTTGTGAGACTCAGGATCTGTGCTAAGGATACTGAAAAGGCAGGTGTCACCCTGCACTCCTGACACAGCCAATAGCCGTTGGGGATCATGAATCCTTACCCTGGATCTCTTTGCCTCCGAAGCCCCTCTTACCCGGAGACGAGCTTCTCACATTCCTCACAGGAGCAGAGTGGATGGCACATCTTTTGCATGGCATCTTTGTCCTGGTCATCCTGGCTGAGAAGTCTTTCTACCTCCATTTGGTTACCTGACGCGATGTGCTAAAGAAGACATTCCGAATACTATCAATGTTAGGGAACCATTTGCTTTCCAAAGCATGGTTCTTTATGTTAGGTTTTGGTTTAATTTAGCAGTACTTGTGACTGGACCCAGGACATCACACACACTAGCAAGCACTTCATTGTGGAGCTACAGCCTGGCCCTTTAACTTAAACAGGCTTTCACTAACTTGCTTATGCCGACCTTGAACTCACTCTGTATACCATGCTGGCCTAGAATTTGTAAGCCTCCCGGGTATCTGGGATGAGAAGCCTGGACCACTAAGCCTGGCTCATTTTGTTATTAAAATAGGTCTCATTCTATAGCTCAGGCTATCCTTGAACTCTTATGTTTTCCAATTTTCCTTTTGGTTGGTTGGATTGGTTTTCAAGACAGGGTTTCTCTGTGCAGACCTGGCTGTCCTGGAACTCTTGTAGTCGAGGCTGGCCTCAAAATCACAAATATTGGCCAGCCTCCTGAGATGGGATTCAAAGTTTAGCCGAGATTATGCTGAAATGGCTTGTTCTTTAGGACTGGCTTCAAGCCTGTCTGGGCAGATGAAAACATTGGGTTGGCGACTGAAATGAAGCCATCCTGAGTGGCAGCTGCGGGAACAGCTTTCACATTCAGTTACTATTTCTATAAGTGTAGCGTCACACACACACACAAAAGAAAAACCCTAACAAGATTTCCAAAGTACTAAGAAGAGGCCCACAGTCCATCTCAGACCCCAGTGTGGATTTTGACACTTCATTAGCAAAAGCCTCATATGTGTAGGGCAACACTTGCCTTTCATCCGAGAGCTCAGAAGGCAGAAGAATTATGAGTTTAAATTCAGCATGGGTTATGTATGTAGACACTGTCTCAAAGCACCAAGGACTAAGGGCATGGCAGAGCTATGGAATACCTGTCTAGAATCCACCAGTAAGGGGCTGGGCTGGGGCTCAGCTGCACAGGGCTTGCTCAGCATGTGCAAGGTCTTAGGTTCAATTTCCAGCATCAATGAAGGAAGTAGGTGAGAAGGGACAGACAAAGCCCCAGTGCTAGCCCTATAGTAGTCAAGGGGAGCCTCGGCTTAACGAAAAGGACCCACCAGCACACAAACCCACAGGGCTTGGCCTCAGTGACTCACAAATGTGCCCTCTCTATAGCTCTCCTAGAAGCCTAAGAACATGAGCAGACTTTCAGAGAGGGCCCACTCTATGCAGCCCATAGTGATGGCTAGAAACTGCTTCATGAGCCTCCCAGGAACCAGTGAGTACCTGAACAAGGAGCTTTCTGCATTCTGGATCAAAGCCCTGGGGCATGAGATGCTGCACTCTGAGCTGAGACCTACCACAGGAGTGCTGGTGCCTTAGATCCAGGAGAGGTATCAGCTTTACTGGGTACCAGGGAGAAGACCCACTGAGCTGTCTTTGAATGGAAGACAAAGGTTCTGAAGCCTGACACCCCCAGGGTGCTGTGCAGTGGTAACCATGCAGCATATGTTGAAGAAGGACAGACAGACTTTCTGCAACCCTCCCAGACAGAACCTTCAAAGACATCCTGGTGACTTACCTTAAACAGGCAGTCAATGGGTGTGGATGTCATCTGGGACAGTAAGTTCATCCTCTGCTTGAGAAATAGTCTGTCACCAAATCCCTCGGCGTCCTGTGGGCATCACACATCACAGACCCTGTCACAGACCTTTCCCATAGAGGACCCAGGCACAAGCCCTGACATTCAACCCAGGAATAGCCTTCAGGGACTCTCCCAAACCCAGATCTGCTCCTGAAGATGAAGCGCACACAGATCCTTCTCAGCAGGGTGGGAACACTGAAGATCGTGATCTGAGACAGCAAGTGTACAGGGTGAAGAAAGTCATCTACAGGAGTGGAATGTGCCATCAACACGCCACCATCCTCCAGACTGAAGTCTGTACGCCCTGGCCTCCTTCCCTCTCAGATTTCCCTCCTAGTGGCCAAATGGCCTGACTGCCACTGTAACCAGAGCTGTGGACAGGACCACCTGACACACTAGTTTCTACTCCTAGTGCCAAGCTGCAGAAAGAATCTTGAAATATCAGCCTAACTCACTAGGAAATCAAGGAAGACACAGGGGAACATTTGATGAACCTCTCACTTCCAATCACTTACACATTTCAAGGATCCGCCTATATTAATATGGTCATATCTTCCTCTCAAAAGGTAATGCTTACCCGGACAAAAAAATATCTACAAATTTGGGAGTGACGAGAAGGCTCAGTGGTTAAGAATGCTTGCTGCTCCTCCAGAGACCCCAAGTTCAGTTCTTATCACCCACATTAGGTGGCTCACAACTACCTGCAGAGAATCTGATGTCCTCTTCTGGTCTCCACAGGTGCTTACATTATCTACCACTGAGCCACACCCCAGCCCCTCACTGGGGGATTCTAGGCAGGGGCTCTACCACTGAGCCACACCCCAGCCCTTCACTGGGTGATTCTAGGCAGGGACTCTACCACTGAGCCACATCCCAGCCCCTCATTGGGGGATTCTAGGCAGGGGCTCTACCACTGAGCCACACCTCCAGTCTTGTGCCTACTTTACAAAATCACTCTCCTCCCACAATGTTCCCATGCTCATTTGAGCATCTGGAACCAAATGGTACAATGACAATTAACTGCTTCACAAAAAGTCCTGGTGGGAGCTGAAGGAAACGTTTTTTTTGTTCTGAAAACTCAGTAGAACAAAGTTCTTCCGTTTCATGTCTCTAAGTTCTGACTAGGCTATAGATGAAGCCAACAGGGCCTCAGGGGAAGGGCTGATTCCAGGGTCCTCTCTCAAGCATTACCCTTCAAGTCTTCCCACCTCCAATGGACTGGTGGGACATACAAATCCTGTCAGAAGGAGGACATTCCTGTCTCCAGCTGCCTCACGCTATATAAAGCCTCAGCAATCTGCTTTGTGCGGTGACTGACAGCCGAGTAACTTAGGGCTGGAGAAACATCAAAGGCACAAAAAGGGCTCTCTCCTCAAGTCTAGGGTGTCCATTGAAGGGTAGTGCTGAAGGCAGAGCTCCCATGACTAAATCTACAGAGAACAAGTGTGCTGGGAGAAGGAGCATGGCCCAGAGGCTCATGGGAAATGGGTGGAGCTCAGAGTCAGGCTCGGTAGGGCACAAGGTCATTTCAGCAGGAGGATTCAGTCCAGCCTAAGCCGTTAGGTCTGACTTCCAAAAACAAGGGTTCAGAATGTGGCTCAGCAGTGCCTCGAATGCCTAAGGACCCAAGTTCTACCCCCAGCACTACTTTTCCAAAAACAAGACACCAACAAGACAGCAAAGCAGACTGGGAGCATGGAAAAAAGAGGCAAGCAAAGAAAATGCAAAAAATTAAATATATAGGGCTGGCAAGACGGCTCAGTGGTTACTTGCCGCTCTTCCAGAGAAGCTGAGTACGGTTCCCAGCACCCACATCAAGAAGTTCCCAACGGCCTGTAACTCCAGTTCAAGGGGATCCAGCACCCTTTTTTATATTTATTTATTTATTTTTTTGCCTCTTTAGGAACCTGCACACATTTAGTATACACACACAAAGACACAGACATAAACAAACATTTGAGAACGGAGTAGGGAAGGCGTCAATTTATTTCAAGGTCCACTGCCTTGATTCTGATGCCATTGATGCAGAATTTGGGAGAAGCTGAAGTTTCCAGTTATGAACATCCTAAGGACACCTGTGGGAGGCTCAAGTTTCACTCAACTACGGAGAGGGCATTTCTGTGAAACCACATTGCGTGGAGCTGATAGCGAAACCAGTTCTGGTGACTGCTATGCAGAAGCCTCATCTGCCTGGAGACACACACACACACACACACACACACACACACACACACACACACAGAGAGAGAGGCTCTCTCCCCAGGGAAATGGCATCACGGCATTACTGTTGGCTTCACACAATTCCTACTCAAACTCCATGACCCAAAAGCTAGGCTGCTTTAAAAGCCAAGTCTGCCCTTACAAAGAGTTCCATGCGGAGCCCCAAAAGATAAGGACACCACAGTACCAGCTGGGTCAACAGACCAAGCAAGGTAATGATGCAGGGCATCTGCCTACCTGATAGTGTCTCACAGTCTAGCCCATGCTCACATGTGACCAAGCCAGCCTCAAACTCACAGCAATCCTCCTGCCTCAGTTTCCTAAGTACTGGGATTACAGCCATGCACCACCATGCCTGCTCACTCTACATTTTACTGACGTCCACTTGGAGATTTTTCTGAGTACTACTAAGTTTTACCACTTACCTGTCACTATGTAGTAAAACAGGCCAGTGGTGAAATCTTGGTTTAAGACTCATAATTTACATAGGGACTCTGTTACCAAAGCTTACCAACCAACCAAGGAAGCCATAATAAGGCCACGGAGTCCTCAAACTGTACACATCAATTATCATGTCTTGCCCATCGCCCCCACAAAATCCACATTTGCCATATCTGTTTTCTTTCCCTACTCACTGCTTCTTTAGACGGCAGGATTAATGAAGCAGGGTATAGACAGTGTATATCCCCCCATTAACACAGCAGCTTTCACAACCAAGCAGGGGCTTAATAGTCAGTTTCTGGAGTAATTCTTCTAGCTTTCTAACTGTTAGAGGCTCTCCAGTCTTGGGAGACGATGAAAGAACCCCCATCCACCCCCTAAACCCCAACCCTCTGTCAAAGGTTCCCCGATGGCCACAGAGGAAGGGCAGGTTAGCAGGGAGACCTTACAGGCGGCTTCATAGAGAGACTTCCTTGCCGGATGTATTCGATCGCAGCCTCCACCGAGGTCAGGCAGTATCCCAGCTCATCTTTCGCTGAGCTGCTAAACCTGAAGTTTTTGATGTAACTCAAATTTGCCATCCTGACCAAAAGAAGAAGAAGCAAGTTATGGTTGTGTAATTAACACTTAAAAAAACCAAATAAACATACAACCCCGCCCCCCTGCTATTGACTTAGATGTATGATTAAAGAATCTCCATCAAGTCTATTCAAGTAGGAGTGGGGATATGTCTGCAATGTCCTTGATCCCACGGGAGATATATGTCCCACCAGGACAAGAAAACTACTTGTTACTTCCCTGGAAAAGGCTGGCTATTAGAGGTCTGATGCGGTAGTTTCAATTAGAATGGCCCTGTTCTCACGGGTCTTCAGTTAATGGAACTGTTTTGGAAGGATTAGGTGGTGTGGCCCTGTAGGATTAGGTGGACCTCTTTGGAGGTGTGTCACTGGGGGTGGGGTGGGTTTAGAGGTTTTAAAAGCCTAAGATAAGATAATGTATTCATATATTCTCTCTCTCTCTCTCTCTCTCTCTCTCTCTCTCTCTCTCTCTCTCTCTCTCTGTGTGTGTGTGTGTGTGTGTGTGTGTGTATGTGTGTATGTCTGAAGCTTACAAATCATGTGAGCTCTTAGCTACTTCTCCAGCACCTTGCCTGCCTGCTTGTCACTATGTCCCCACCATGATGACCATGGACTGACACTCTGAAACTGTAAGCCATCCCTCGGTTAAATGCTTTTGTTTATAAGTTGCCTTGGCCATAATGTCTCTTCATATCAATAGAACACTGACTAATTACTGGGGTTTGGGGTTTGGAGTTTTGCAGGGAAGATTTCACTATGTAGCACTGTCTGCCCTGGAATTTGCTAATAGACCAGGGTGGCCTCAAATTCTCAGAGATCCACCTGCCCCTGCTTCCTGATTGTTAGGACTAAAGGGGTGTACCACTACACATACAAAACATTTGTAAAGTGTATTATGATTTCCTATGGGAGAAAGGGCTAGCTAGTATCTACTGTCTCAGCAATGGACTAGACACATACTTCTCCAGGCCTCAGTTTCCCCATTTCTATCCATTGAAGGGAGCCACCTCTGATGGATGGAAGGGAGAGACAGCCCTTGCTTCTAAGAGATACATCTTTAAAGATATCTTTGCTTGGAGTCACCCTCAAAATACAGAACATAAAGAACAGACAGATTTTAAAGTATTTTATTCTGGGCAGAGTGGATCACTCCTGCAATCCCAGAACTCAGAGGCTGAAGCAGGAAAGTCAAGAGATAGAGGCCAGCCTGGGCTACAGGAGAGACCCTGTCTCAAAAGAGCCTAAATAAGGAAACAATATTTTAATACCAACAAAATGTTACCAGTTAGGGATCTCTGTTTTCACAAGCAGATATAACAGGACAGAGAGAAGATCGTCAGCACACATGGTCTCCAAGTTCACTGCAAGGGGAAAGAAGGGCCACGGCCACCATGAAACACAAACAAAAGATGATTCATAAACTCTCCGCCAACCAAGATCTGAAACCATACCCCGGTGAGATCACACTCCAGGCAGAAACCACTACTATTTCCTTGGCAGTGTCCTGAACAGATGCCAGATGAAGGGGATAAGAAGAGTGTACAGTTGACATATGCCTGTCATCCCGGTTTTAGGGAGTCTAAGGTAAGAGGATCCTGAGTTCGAGGCCAGTCTGAGCTAAAAAGTAAGTTCCAGGCCAGCCAGGAGTACATAGTGAGAGCCCGTCTTAAAAAATAAAAAGAAAGCTGTGGCAGTGGTGGTGCGCACCTTTAACTCCAGCAATCGGGAGGCAGAGGCAGGTGGATCTGTGAGTTCAAGGACAGCCTGGTTTACAGAGTGAGTTCCAGGACAGCCAGGGTACACAGAGAAACCCTGTCTCAAAACAACCTAACTAACTAGCTGGGTGAGATGATACACACTTATAATCCTAGCAATGGGTGAGCTGAAGCTAGCCTGAGCTACATCCGGTGACCCTTTCTCAAAACATCAACAACAAAACCTAACTAAATAAATAAGTAAATACCAAATAGCACAAAACGAACAAACCACAAATGTCCTGGTCACCTCTGCCACTCAGGGTCCTTTCTGAGAATCTATTTCTTGGATAGGTCACTGTCTGTGACCCTATCACCATAGATGTGGGTCGCACCCACCCCACCCCCTTCCTTGCTGCTGCAAGCAAGTACACAGTATACTTCTTGATTATTTTGCTCAAGATTCTTTGGGAATCATTCTTCAACTATATACTAAAATTTTCCTCACTTCCTTTGTCCTAACCTTTCTTTTTAGCAGTGCTGTGTTGGAACTTGTTTGGGGGCGCTCATAAACAACCCACCCGGCCCCTTCCCAACACCAACCTCTCTGGCTGGGAGACTGGGTCATGAGCTGTACCACCTTCCGGAGACACAGCAGCTTCTGTTGTGGGGATGTACACTTGTTCAGCTGCCCCAGCTCCCTCTTTGCACGAGGGATGTTGAAGCTGTGATTTGGAAAATGGAAACTTCAGGCTACAGCAGAGGACCCTCCTTGTCCTGGTCATATACCTGCGTTGACATTTCTGACAGCCCTGAGGAAATGACCGACACAAACAGACCCAGCAGTACTTTGACCCAGGTCGGTGGCATTCCACGCAGGCTTGAAGATGTTAGAGCTTTGCTAGAAGGTTGGAAAAGTAAAAATCCAGAAGCCTGGCCTAGAGATACAGGCATGTGATCGTGGCACTCGGGAGGCTGAGGCAGGAGGATTACAATTGTAGCGCTAGCCTGGATTACACAAAGAACAGCTATCTCCAAAAGTCTAGGCTGGTGAATGTGCTTGCAACTGAGTTTGATACCTAGCACCCAACGTGGGCTCACAGCCTCCTGTGACTCTATCTCCAGGCAGATACAGCTCCTCTGGCCTTTGAGGGCACCTGCGCTCATATACACAGAAATGTATGTAAACACATAATTCAAGTAATAAAATTTTAAAATAGTATGGGGCTGGAGAGTTGGCTCAGAGGTTAAGAGCCCTGGCTGCTCATGCAGAAGACCCAGGTTTGATTCCCAGGATCCACATGGTGACTCACTGCTGGCTGTAACTCTAATCTCAGGAAGTCTAATGCCCTCTCCCGCCTCCAAGGACACTGCACACATGTGTGCACATACATGCAAGTCAAACACTCATACACATTATAATAAAATAAAATTAATGTGAAGAAAAAATTTTAATGGCAACGAAATATTAATAATTAAAAAAATTTAATAAATGCCAAAGATGGAAATATTGCAGGAGTGCATGTATTACACATCAATACTTCAGACATTTTTACACTAATAAAACTTAACTGGATAGTGAGAGCTCCTGAGCCTGGGTTCACTCAGACTGGGAGGTGAGTGCAGATAGCCATCACGTGGGGCCCACACACGCCTAGAGACCAGTTACACACTAAAGCCTGCCCCCTTAGCTCCCATGCAGCTGACTCACTGGCCCACAAACACAGGAAGGAATGGCTACAAGACAGTTACAGGTCAACGTGAACCATCTGTCATCAGTTGGGAACAATTGCACAACTCCATAGTTGTAATAGCAAGTCAGTGGCCACCACTGTGGCAGAGAGGCCCTGCCAAAGTCATTGAGGGGAGAAGCTGGCTCCCCAGCAGCCAAGCACACTGAATTTCTGAAGCCGTGGAATTCTTCTTACCTGAACTCGGGTTTCACACCGATGTCTTTCTGCTGAAGGTCTTGAAGGCTTCTTGTGATCTTGTTAAAGGCTGCATCCTAGCAACATATTTGAGCAAAGCTTCAAACAGAGATCTTTGTTCTTTGTTTTGAGACAGGTTCTCTCTACAAAGCCCTGGCTGTCCTGGAACTTAACATGTGGACCAGGCTGGCCTCAAACTCACAAAAATCTGCCTGCTTCTGCCTCCTGACTGCTGGGATTAAAGGCATTACAATGTATTTTTAATTGCATGTGTGTGTCCTGTGCCTGTGACCACAGGTATCCACTGAGGCCAGACGAAGGTGCTGGGTCTCCCACACCTGGAGTTGTAGAAGGTTGTGAGCTTTCCTTCATGGGAGCTAGGAACCAAACTCTACAGAAGCAGTATGTACTCTTAACTGCTGAGCCATCTCTCTAGCCTCTAAGTGTCAAATTTCTCAGAACAAGGCTCTCTCTTACCCTGGATAACAAAGATTACAGACTCACCTCGCTTGCCTCCATGGTCCCCACGTATTTAAAGATCAGGTCATAAATAACATGATGGACGTATATCTGTGGAGTCAACAGACCCAGGGTGTGGTGTGTGTCAGGTGACAGCGAGTCTCCCAGCCACTGCCCCCACCACTTTCCTTACCTCTACTGCCTGCTTCATCAGGTTCATCTGGGCCTCCTGCTTTGCAAGAACCTTCTAGAATTCAAGAGAAATGCTGGTTGAGAGTTTGGATGTGCACACATGCAAACTGCTGCTGTTTTGTGTAGCTATGTGCTTACCAGGTGAGAGTCTCTGAGAAGCTGCTGGAGGCATTTGGTGTAGAGAGCATTGACGGAGTCCTATGCGGCACAGAAGAGAGAGAGGAACACCCTCTTACCACAAAAGCCCGATGGGTAACACATCCAAGGATGACAGGTTCTAGAGAGTATGCAAGCCTTACCTAAGCATCTTTTTAAATTGATGTTCAGCTCTTTAAAAGTTACATTTATTGATTTTCGAATGTGATATGGCATGGGGGGAGAAGGTCGGAGGATAACTTTCAGGAGTCAGCTCTCTCCTGACACCATGGAGGACCAGGGAATCCAATGCACACTGGCAGGCTTCGAGGCTAGTACTTTGGCCGCTGAGCCAACTTGTCAGCCCTCAACTTTTTTTTTTTTTTTTTTTTTTTTTTTTTTAAAAAAAAACATATTTGCATGTTTACACATTTGTGTGTGCATGCCATAGCACCCATGAGTATTAAGGTCAGAGGACAGCTTTGGATATCAGCTCTCACCTTCCGCCTTGCTAGAGGTAGTGCCTCTCTTGCTGTCTGCCACAGTGCAGAGTACTTCAGGCCAGCTGGCTTACATGCTTTTGGAGGATTCTCCAGCCTCCACCTCCCACCTCTTCTTAAGCATATTGAGATGACAGACACATGACCCTGTGTCCAGCTTTGATGTGGGTTCTGGGCATCTGAACCCATTTCTTGCAAATGAGTATTTCTACTCACTGAAGCGCTCTCTCTCTCTCTCTCTCTCTCTCTCTCTCTCTCTCTCTCTCTCTCTCTCTCTCTGTCTTTCTCTCTCTTCCCCCTTCTTAAAGGTGGGTATGAGAAAAAAGTTCCCCTTGGTGTTAATATAGCTGAGTGTTTTTTTTTTTTTGTGATACTCATTTTTAGACTTCTCTATAAATTTTTCACTTCCTAAAGGGCCTTATATAGTAGGAACATTTTTGTTTTTGTTTTTGTTTGTTTTTTTTTTTTTTTTTTGAGACAGAGTTTCTCTGTGTAGCCCTGGCCATCCTGGAACTAGCTGTGTAGGCCAGGCTGGTCTTGAACTCACAGAGATCTGCCTGCCTCTGCCTCCCGAGTGCTGCATGCACCACCACTGCCTGGCTGTAGAAACATTTTTAACAAAATTTCCAGCAATAGAATGGTATCCAGTGGAATTCTGGAGCACACAGATTAGTGAGACAGGCAAGCAAAACAAGACGCAACAACTAACTATGTGTTGGCGGAGATTCTGCCTTTCACACTCTCGGAAAGACCGGTGGAAAGATGCGATGTTCTTGTCAAATCTCTCCGAGTGTCTTCCCAAAAATTCTCTCACATCTTCAATGGTTTTCAGGGAGAAAGGATCTGAGGGTGTTGAAAGTTCTTCTGAAAGAGATGGAAGGTAGGCTGGCTAAAGTTTTCACCGTTTCCTGATCAATTGGAGTGGGGAGGGCACGTGTGACATCCTTTCCCCTGGAACAGTCTAGAGCCCCGGGTTCTCAAAAAGGATGGCCAGGGACCAGGGAAGAAGGTAAGGGAATGTCCACATTTCAAAATACTGCCCAAGAAAACAGTTCAGTTGAAGGAAACCCTGGAGTCTAAAAAGCCACACAAGGTCTTTTCAGGGAACAAAATCACATTAATCTGTGACCCTAGATACAAGCCATGGCGCTGAAGAGAAGCCGATTCCTGGCAATTCGAGCTTCACGGTGCATTTGGCACAGGGACTGTGTGTTTCCTGGGGCAACTAAACAATCCATTGAAACCCAATGAGCTCTCAGAGAGACAAGGGTGCAGCCGGCTTAATAACACCACAGAGTTAAACCCTGAGGCCCAGATGTAAAGCCAGGGCTCTGGCTCTGCCCAGCTCCAGGGACAATCCTCATCACAGAAGTGGTGAGGCCTCTGTGAACCGCAGCACCTATAATATCCAAGGTGGCAGCCTCAGTACACATTGCCTCAGCAAGGGAAGCCTTAGAGCGTGTCCCAGAGGAGATTTTTACAAAGTTGTGCAAGTCTCTAGTGGGCTCTTTGATACTGTGTGTGTGTGTGTGTGTGTGTGTGTGTGTGATATTCAAGCTTTTAACAACTGTGTGAAGCGGAAGGATGCACACACAGACTCTTCCTTGTCGGGAGAAAAGGAAGTTCCCCTCAGTACCTGGAGTCTCTCTCTTCTCCAAAGGATGAGCGATACACAGAATGCTGAAGCTCTCCTCCTTTTCATTGTAGAAAGTCTCTTCAAACAGGATGGGTACAGAGAGAAGACAAGCAAAGCCAGCTCCTAGCTTAATCCTGTTTCCTTCGATGAGGATACCCTGGAATCAAGAACACATCACTAGCTGGGAGTGGTAGCCACGGAGACCCTTTGCAGCCTCTTCCCAAAAGGTACTTAGGTAGAGCCTGGGACTCCATCCCAGGGTGGGTCAGTTGGACACGCGACTAGGAAGCAAGAACCAGGCATGGTGACAAAATTTGCGATAATCGTGCATCAGGCTTCATAAGCTACAGGGATGCCAACCGCCTGAGCAGGCTTACAGCTAACCCTCACCATCTCAGATCTGCCCAAATACCCACAAGCTCCAGATGCTCGGGCCCTGGGGTCAAACTGCAGATCAAGTCCAGTGAGATTAGTTATGGTGGTTTAGATCCCCAAACCATGCATTAGTTGGGGGGGGGGGACCAGTTGGGTGCAAATTAAATGTCTGCCTCTTAGGCTCTATTTACTTCCATTAAAAAAGTAAACAAATCATACACACAGCTGGACATGGTGGCTCATGCCTGTGATCTCAATACTTAAGAGGCTGAGGCAGGAGAATCATGAGTTCCAAGTCAGCCCAGGAATACAGCAAAGCTCGGTTTCAAAAATAAATATGGGCTAGGCATGGTGGCATATACCTTTAATCCCAGCACTTGGGAGGCAGAGGCAGGCTGATGTCTGTGAGTTCAAGGCTAGTCTGATACACAGAGTTCCAAGCCAGCCGGGACTACAAAGTGAGATCCTGCCTCAAAATCAAAAACAAATTAAAAAAAAACCCCACAAACAAACAAAAAAATCGCAGCCACAATAAAAGAGAAGGCCCAATGAGATACAGACCTGAGAAGGGGTGTACCGCAGACCCCCAACATACAGGTAGATGACTCCCCTTTATTGAAAGAAGTAAGAACTCCAGCCTCACATCAACTTCCAATGCAGAGCCTAGGTCTTGTTCACTAGGACCCCATGGCCTCCTGTCTCAAAGGCTCCCTAACAAAGGCAGGGGTCCCATAACCCTTTCTGAAACCCGCTATATACATATAAAAATCAACATCTGATGCCAACAATGTGAAAGGCTGGGAAGTGGGCTCATCTTGCCTCTGTCTGCCCCCCCCCCCCCAACACCGTGAACCCTGAGCCACCCTAGAAATGAATACCTTTCCATCTAAGGTCTGAAAGTGTCCTTCGGCAGGCACCAGAATGTAGGACTCGAACGGGTAGGTAGATTGAAGGCTGCTTGGCAGGCTTCCTCTGCAGGGCACCAAGACCTGGGAAACACGGAGGGGCAGCGTTAGACAGCGCTGTGTGCGACATCTGCAGCTGGGGTGTCTCCAAGAGGCTCACCTGGAGTCTGCCATGCTGGGGATCTGCAGAGTGATGTTAAGGGCTGGAGGCATAGCTTGCTATGATTGGTAGCAGATGCTTTTACTTTCTGAACCATCTCACTGGCCCTAACTTGTTTAATTTTCTTTCTTCCTTTTATCTCTCCTTCCTTCTTTCTTTAAAATATTATTTTGCGACAGGGTCTTTCTATTATAATGTAATCCTGGCTGTCCTGAAACTCACTATGTAGACCAGACTGGCCTTGAACTCACAGAGATCCATCTACCTCGCTTCCCAGTGCCAGGATTAAAGGCATGCGCCACCCTCCTCACAGCTCAATTTATTTAATTTCTAATATGTAAGAGTACACTAGAAAACAAATTAGTGAGCTGGGCATGCCCTTCATCCAGCTTCAAAAGTTAGGAGTTTAGTGGCCAGTGACCTGTCATTTCCATCTATCTCCAAACTCTGTGTTATTTTGAAGGAAATCCCAGAAAATCACATATATTTTTAGAAATGTATTTCTGAACAATAAAGCTTCTTTTAAGAAACAGAGCCAGGGAGCTGGAGAGATGGCTCCATGGTTAAGTGCACTCCATGTTCACACAGCACTCAATGCTCACACAGAGGACATGGGTTCAGTTCCCCAAACCCATGTCAGCCGTCTCACAACCACCTATCACTCCAGCTTCCCAGGATCCAGCACCCTCTCCTGGATTCTGAGGGCATTGCATGCACATGTACAAACTCACATAGACATGCGCATATGCACACAATTTTTGAAAAATATAACTAAAATTAAAAGTACAACCACAATGCATTAGGATACACAAATGCCCACTGACTATAAATTTTCCTAATTGCTTCCTAGTCTTTCTCTTTCTTTTAAAAAACTTTTTTTTGGTGGGGGGTGAGACAAAGTTTCTCTGTGTAACAGAGTCCTGGCTGTCTTGGAACTTGCTTTGTAGACCAGGATGGCCTTGAGCTCACGGACATCTACCTGCCTCTGCCTACCAAGTGAAAAACATTATTTGTAAAAATATTTTTTAATTTTATGAGTATGAGTGTTTTGCCTGAACGTTTATGCACTCCATGCATGCTATGCCCACAGAAGCCCAAAGAGGGTGCTGGATTCCCCTGGAACTGGAGCTACAGACCGTTATGACTCATTGTGTGGGCTGGGAGCTGAACCCAGGTCCTCTGCAAGAGCAACCAATGGGCCATCTCAGCCTACATGTTTCATTTCTGATGTTCATGTTTTCACTGTTTATATAACTTTTTTTGGTGTTTAAGTTCTATCCTGTAGCTTTTGCTGAACTCCCTTGTGAGTCTCTAGCATTTTTTAATAATAATAATAATAATAATAATAATAATAATAATAATAATAATAATAATAAAAATAGACATAGTGGTATATGCCTGTAATCCCAGCACATCCAGGCAAGAGGCTCATCAGTGCAAAGTCACCTTCGGTGAATTTGAGATCAGCCTACAATATTGTCTCAAAAAAGAAAAAGAAAACCCAGTTTTTTGTTTGTTTCTTTTTTAAGATAGCATGTATGTTTGAGTGCCCACAGAAACCAGAAACCAACCAATTCCTTAAAACTGTAGTTACTTGTGAGCCAGCTGCTATGGGTGCTGAGATCCAAACTCTGGACCTCAATCTGAGCTGCAAGCGCTCTTAACCCGAGCTATCTCTCCAGACCCCTCAGATCTGAGATTCTAATTAAAAAATAAAGGGAAGTGCCTGGGTATCAACTTTGAAATGGTAAACAACTCCTGGGCTCCACTGAAGGCCTCCCAACTACATAAAAAGAGCAACGGGACATTGTAAGAAAGAGGACCTTGAAGTCACAGTGTGGGGTCCAGCCAAGACGCAGTCTTAGAGGCATTTAATGTCTGCAACAATTCTGCTATGCTTAGAGTAATTACAAAACAGGAATCTGATCAAAAATGGTGCGTTGTTGACTTAAGAAAATGTAGCTATGGGGACTGGAGAGGTTGCTCAGTGGTTAGGGGCAGTGGCTGCTCTTCCAAAGGACCCAGTTCAATTCCCAGCACCCACATGCCGCTACCTGTAACTCCAGTTTCAGAGGATCCGACACCGTCACACAGACACACATGTATGCAAAGCACGAATGCACAAGAAATAAAAATAAACAAAACAACAAAAAAAGAACATCTAGCTGTCTGTAGTGACCTTCTGCTATGTAAGTGACCCTGAATAAATCCATTTTACTTATCCAGATGAAGGTGAGTGAATCACTGAGGTGTTGGTGCTGTCTCACCTTGGGGGAAGATCTTAATTATGTATCTCTCCTACAAAGTCAGGAAACAACCGTCCATGGACAAGTCACAGGAGACAGACCTGCCCAAGCCACTCTCAAGAAGCTTCAAGTACATTATTAGCCTGGATAAAAGGCACAGAGGTGGCTATTAGAACACTGTGGGTGTCACGGGTCCCTGCGACTGAAAGATGAGGGAGTGTGGGAGGTGGCATGTCCAGGGGGCAACCAGGTGGCGGGAAGCAGAGTCCTCCGGGGAAGGGGTGTCCTGGAAGGAAGCCAGCCTGAGCAGTGGCCAGGCAAAGTAAGTCAGGCTGCCCCCTCCGCTGCCACACCCATGCTACTGCAGACCAGCAGAGCAGGGTATCAGACCAGTTTGGCTTTAGGGAGAAGTATCAGAGGTGGCTGATAATACAGGCATATGCTTATTATTTCATCATGTTAATTTGTTTGTTCGGGTGTTTTGTCCACAGAGGCCAGAATAGGGCACTGGACTGGCTCGAACTGGAATTACAAATGCTGTAAATGCTGGGAATCAAATCTGGGTCCTCTGTGAATCAGTCAGCACTCTTAACCACTGAACCATCTCTCCAGCCCTGACACAAAGTTTAGATGAGTTGATATCTTTTTTTTTTTTTTTTAAGTCCTATGGTTATGGTTTGAATCTAAAATGTCTTACACAACTCATGTTTTAAATACTTTTCTGTGGCTTACCCTGCTATCTAGGAGTCTGTGGAGGTGAAACCTGGTGACTGGAAGTGTGTCACCAAGGGTGAGCCTTTGAAGGTTCCTGTTCCTTCATGGTGTGAAGATGTTTCTGGCAAACACCTCGGCCATTGTGAATACTATCACTCCTTCTCCAGTGTGATGGAATGTCACACTCAGAAACTGTGACCCCAAATAAGCCCTCCTTCTTAGGTTGATTCTGTCTGGTATTTTGTCACAGCAACAAGAAAATTTAACTCTGTACCCATACAGGGTTCTGATCTCCAGAGAAGATGCTAGGCTGATTAATATTCAGGCCTGATGGCAAGCTCCCAGGACAGAAATTAGGCACAAAACTGCCGATGCCATGTTGCTCTTTCAGAGGTGACAGGGAGGATGAGGAACCTTCTAGAAACATCTGCAATATTCTTCTGTTCCACTCAACTAAGAAACATGTAGAGCACATTGCACAGCGGACAGTTGTGACCCACTTGTCCAGCCTCTGAACAACAGGGGGCCAGAATGAGCCAGCCAGCTCCAGCCTCACCCTGAGTATGCTGACAGAATAGTTCTTTCCACAGTTGGCTTCTTCAGGGAAGCTGCCTCACCCAATGAAGCCAAGAAAGTCCTCAAGTGGATCCCACAGTTCTCGGGAGGGGCTGGGGTAGAGCTCTATTTCAAAAGATGGGGCTGAACGTGGTGACACACATCTGGGATCTAAGTATTGAATTTGAGTCCTCACATGCTCTTAGCCACCAAGCCTTCTCTCTGGCTCCTTATCTATCTATCTATCTATCTATCTATCTATCTATCTATCTATCTATCTATCTATCTATCTATCCATCCATCCATCCATCCATCCATCCATCCATCCACTGGGACATAATGAGACTAGTCTCACTATGCAGTGTTTGCTGACCTTAAGCTCACTATGTAGCCTCAGCCATGTTTGAATTACTGGTCTATTTCATCATGCTCTGCTTCTTTTTATTTTTTATTTTTAACAGCATCCAAAATCCAAATTAAAAAAAAATCTCTGGTTAATACATATGAAAAAAAAATACTTATCACAAAACTCAGAATGAGCTTTAAGGAAAGCAGGTTCCTGTGGGCAAAAAAGAGGCACATGCTAATAATAGTTCTGTATTTCCAGAAAAGCCACCGACAGCCGGAGACTGACCTGAGCTAACCAAACTTCTCCTTTGGTTCAAATCCTCCCAGGCCTGACCTGAGCAGAGTCACCTCAGAAGAGAAGTAGAAACATGGTGTGAGGTGAGAAGGGAATAAAAAGGCAGTAGGGACTTCCAAAGTGGACAGCTAAGTGCCTGACACACTCAACTAAAATGAAGTCTCAGGGAAGAACAGCTCGGTCAGTAAGGTGCAGGACTGAACTTAACCCTAGAACTCATGTGAAAACCAACAGAACAGGTCTGGTAGAACAAGCCTATACTCCCAGCATGGAGGAAGCAGAGAACCCTGGGCTAGTAGGCCAGCTAGCCTAGCTATAAAGGTCCCTCATAATCCAATGAGAGACCCTGTGTCAAAAACAAAGTAGGTACATAGTGTCTAAGGAATGACATCTGCGGCTGCCATACACACGTGTCCTGATATACACATATCTTCAGACACACAAGATACTGGGATAGGCACGCAATTCAATGGTAGAGTCCCTGCCTAGAATCCCCCAGTGAAGGGCTGAGGGTGTGGCTCAGTGGTAGAGCCCTTGCCTAGAATCCCCCAGTGAGGGGCTGGGGTATGGCTCAGTGGTAGAGTCCCTGCCTAGAATCCCCCAGTGAGGGGCTGAGGGTGTGGCTCAGTGGTAGAGCCCCTGCCTAGAATCCCCCAGTGAGGGGCTGGGGGTGTGGCTCAGTGGTAGAGCCCCTGCCTAGAATCCCTCAGTGAGGGGCTGGGGTGTGGCTCAGTGATAGAACACTTGCCTACCATGTACAAAATCCTGATTTTCCTCCTTGGCACTGGAAAAAAATATGGAAAATAATAAGAAGCCCACTGTCCTGGTTGTTTTTGTCAACTTGACACAAGCTACAGGATATCTGGAAAGAGGGAACCTCAGCTGAGAAGATGCCTCCATTGTACTGGTCTAATGGTTGATGTGAGAGGACCCAGCTCACCATGGGCAGTGCCACCCCTGAGCAGGTGGTCCTGGACTGTATAACGAAGCAGCTAAGTTGCTAGGTGGTAGTGTCAGTCACACACACACACACACACACACACACGCACACACACACACGCGCACACACACACACACGCACACACACACACACACACACACGCATGCACGCACGCACGCACGCACGCACGCACTCATGCCTGTAATCCCTTGGGAGGCAGAAGCAGGTGGATCTCTGTGAGTTCGATGCCAGCAATTTCCAGGACAGCCAGGGCTACCCAGAGAAACTCAGTCTTAAAAAGCCAGGGAAAGAAAACAATTTGCTAAGTGAGCCATAGAGAATCCAGTAAGTAGTGCTCCTTCACGGTCTCTGTTTCAGATCCTGCTCCGACTTCCCTTTCATGACAGAAAACCGCTAATGTGCAAATATGAAATGTCCCCCAAAGGCAGGCTCCTGTCTTAGAGGCTTGGTCCCCAGCCGGTGGCCCTTTTAAGCAGGTTCTAAAGGCCACCTAGTCAAAGCAAGTCACTGGTAGCATGCCTCTGTGGGTTGAGCTGGTGCCCAGTCCCTCCCGGGGTGGAAGAACCTTCTGCATCATATACACCCACCACCAAAATGTTCCGCCTCAGCACCGGCCCAGAGTCGATAGTCAAGATATGAACAGAAACCCCTGAGATGACTAGCCAAACAAAATTATCCCTTCCTCCGCCAGCTGGTTTCTGCTGGGCATTCTGTCACAGTATGGAGGAAATTAACTAGGAAGATCTGCAGGATGGGGACATGGGGTGCTCCCTCCAGGCAGGAGAGCCGTCCTCACGCTGATGCCATCATTATTCCTGCTGGTTCCTCCTATTCCTGTGGCCTGGCTACCCCACAGGTTTTTGAGGTTGTGCCCTAAGTAGCAGGAAGTCTTTCCTATTGGGAAACGTCTTTCTAAGCTATGTCCTGTTGTGATGCTAAAGCGTCCAGACCAGAAGTGACACAGGAGAAGAGAGGTTTCACTAGACTTACATTCCTAGGTACTGCCCCTCCCTGAGCCAGTACGTCAATCACGGGCACAGTCAAGGCGCAGCGCCCCCCCCCCCCACACTGACTGCGGCGCATGCGCAGCATCTTCACTCCTCAGGGCTCATGAAACAGTGTGGTCCTGTGTGTCTTCTGCATCGATCAACAACCAGACCTCAGCTAGATAATTCCTCAACTGAGACTTCCCTCTCAGGTGGTGGTGAGATGAATATTACTTTTAATGAACGAATCGTATTTTTAATTAATTATTAAGCTGGTGTTGAGAACTGAACCTGGGTCCTCTGCAGACGCAAGAAGTGCCCTTAAGCAACTCCAGGTTGACATGTAAAACTAACCATGCTGCTAAGTATAAATTGTTATATAATATATAAACACACACATATTATATAAACATGTTCATATTCCCGACTCCCTTAGAAGGAAGCACCCAGCTGGGTAGATGAGAACTACCAAGCACCCAGAGTGCTGACTAATGTCAACTTGATATAAGCTGGAGTTATCTGGACCCTCAGTTGAGAAAATGCCTCCATAACATCCACCTATAAAGCTTTTTTCTTAATTAGATTGTTGGGGGAGGGCCCAGCCCATTGTGGGTGGTGCCATCCCTGAGCTGGTGATCCCGGGTTCTATAAGAAAGTGGGCTGAGCAAGCCATGGGAAGCAAGCCAGTCAACAGCACCCCTCCATGGCCTCGGCATCAGCTCCTGCCACCAGGATCCTGCCCTGTCCTGACTTCCTTCAGTGATAAATATCGAGAGAAGTGTGAGCCAAATAAACATTTCCTCCCCAACTGGTTTTGTCATGGCTGTTTCATCACAGCAAAAGAAACCCAAACAAAGACACCAGGCTTCAGTCACAGAAGGCTGCTTTATTCAGGCAGCAGCCTGAGGTGGTCCTTCACTGTTTGAGCAGACATCCAGCATGCTGTAACCCCTGGGGCACAGCACAGGGCTTTGTTAAACTGGCAGCTCTGTAACTGACTTCCTCTAAATGTCTCATCAGCCCGCCACATTTCTGACATTGCTCACGTGTTTGAGAGCAACCCTCAGGATGGTGGACTTACAATGCCGTGGATCTGGGCCACCCTGCTGCACAAGTCAGGGCGCCACTTCCGAAGGGCCAGGTAGAATGGGTTCTTCAGGAGATCTTCGTCATATAGAGCCATATGGACTTCAGGGAGGTCCAAGCGAGCTTCCTGGAACAAGAGAAGAAAAAGCCGTGTGAGACAGGACCTGACTATGTACCGTGGCTTGGAACTCATCCTGTAGACCAAGCTAACCTTGAACTTGGAGATCTACCTGCTAGTCTCCCAAGTGTTGGAATTAAAGGCTTTGGCCACCACATCCAGCATAGCTGGTTGTGTTTTCTGCTTTTTCTGGGGGGGGGGGGGGGGGGAGCTGTGGTTATCCACCTACCCAAGTTCTAAGGACTGAACATCATGTCTTGTTTTTGAAGCAGTCTCCCTACATATGTAGCCTAACCTGATCTCAAAATCAGGATCCTCTTGTCTCAGGACTCCCTAGCTCTGGGACTGAGTAGGTCTGCAATGCTATACCCAGCTTTGTCCATGCTTTTTCATCCTGGGCCAGCCCTGTGGCTATGATTTTTGAGCATCAGCCTCCATGGAAGAAAAAAGCATGGGGTGGGAGGAGGTGTCCATGTGATCTAGTGAACACAGCCAAACAGCAACAAAGGGCAGTCACACCGTTTAAGACAAAAACATCCAGTGAATGATGAAATAGGGTCACCGGGAAGCTCTTGGTTACACAGCAAAGGCCACCTGAGGCCAGGTCCCCTCCGATTTCATAAATGTCGCCTCTGTAACCTCTAACAACTCTAAACCTTCCCACATTTTCCATCTCCAACCCATCTGGATTTTATTTTTGTATATGCTATAAATCGACAGTTAATTTCATTTTTCCATATGGGAAGCCAATTGTCCCAACATAAATGTTTGGCATAATCTCCATTTTACATAGCAGCTGGGAAAGCTTCTTTGCCATGCTGCAAGGCCTCGGGTCCTAGTTTCATTCTCTGTGTTTCCATGGTCTAGACTAGTTCAAAAAGTGGTAGGTTAAAAAAAAAAGAAAAAAAAAACAAAAAAAAAAACAAAAAAACAAAACAAAAAAAAAACAACAGAATGACAGATGCAGACCATATGGTTAGGTAGAAAATGTTATTGTATTTATTCTCAATTATTACATTTTCTTTTTTGTTTTCCACTTGGGGGGAGCACATGTGCTGTATACAGTGTGCATGTGGAGGTCAGGGGGCAACTCCAGGACTTGCTTCTCTCCTTCCAACATATGGGCAGGTCCTAGGGATGGAATTTAGGTCCTCAGACTTGGTGGCATGAATGTTTACTGACGACACCACCTTACTAGTTAGCTATGCTTATTTTTACTGTACCCACATGATCTCAAATCCCTGGGCTTATATCTTTGTAACTCAACTGTCTAAGTTTCTGGGACTACAGGTGTGCCCCATCATACCTGATACACACATAATATAAATGTCTAGAAGCCACACTTAAAAAGAAAGTGGCCAATGAGATAGATGGCTCAGTGGATAAAGGTGTTTGCTGCCAACTCTGATGATCTGACTTCAATCCCCAGAATCCACATGGAAGGAGAGAACTGACTCCTGCAAGTTGTCTTCTGACTTCTTTATTCAATTATTACTTTTATTATTTATTTATGTGCATGGGTGTTTTGCCTACATGTATGTATGTGAACCATGTGCATGCCTGGTACATGTGGGGGCCAGAAGAGGAAATCATATCATCTCCCTAAAACTGGAGTTCCAAACCCTTGTGGGTTCAGGAATTAAACCTGGGTCCTCTGCAAGAGCAGCCAGTGCTCTTAACCACTGAGCCACCTCTCCAGTTTCTGTTCTCTAATTTACACACACACACACACACACACACACACACACACACACACACACACACACACACACCAAAAAAAAAAAACAAAAACAAAAAACAAAAAAACAAAAAACAAACCAGGGTTTAAAATAACATTAATGATAGAGAGAGTAACACCTGGAAACTGGAAAGAGTAATTTTATAAGCCACAAATGGACAAGACCAAACTCCATCTCCCCAGATGGAAAAGTTGGCCTGACAGCCCTCCACACAGGCCCCATACCAGATCTCTTGGCCCAATGAGAGCTAGGGTGACTGTCGACCTCATCTGAGAAGCTCCCAAGCATATTTAAGAGCCTAGAATTAAAAACCGGTGCAAATAATCCCTCCTTGGGCCCCAGGGAGATCTCAGCAGGGTTCAGGTATTTGATTCATTGAATTTAATTACTGCTGGAGCCTAGATAATCCTTTTGTGAGCCCCCAACAGAAGAGGCAGAGAATTGGGTTTTGAGGGGACAGAGTCCTGGGGGAATAGCATTTCTTCCTGGTCTGATAGTTGGTTCACAGGGCGGAGTATGGCAGCAAAAGATGCTTCGGATAAAGCCACTTCAGGAACAGGATGTGCGTTATGGCGAGATCAAGCTGGGGAAGGGCAGGCCACATTGGCAAAGTACCAAAACTGTCACTCCCACGCTAGGAGATAAGGCCAGGGGAAAGGGAACCGAGAGAATGAAGGCATGCCTGGAGAGCACCGGAGGTGAGGATTCAGGAGGTTAGGGGTTCAGTGTGAGCACAGAAAACCAGGCTATTTCTTTTTAATCAAGTAAGACGGATCCATAAGAATCCAAGCACCACAGGAGTCTTGATCATCCGTGCCATACCTCCGATGATAAGGTAATTTACAAGAACAGCATTAGTCAGAAATGCCAAACACCCCTGGGCCCCAAATTAGTCTGAGGATTTCGGGGGAGCGTGTGCAGTTTGGTGTGGTTTTGTGGTCTTCATCTGTCCTACAACCAGGATAAGTCTGGGTGGTCAGAATCCAGCTAGCTCCCCAGAAGCCGGCACGGAGAGTCTGTAGAAATGCACTCCTGGCCAAGGGTTACATTGTGGCTGACCTTTCAGGGCCCTAACCTGGCACATTTGCCAATGATGAGCCAGGCTCTTCAGTGATACACGATTCAAAGTGTGGAGAAGGACAAAAAAGGAAAACTTCCTATTCATCTATTTTTAATATCAACCGGAGCTGGGGGCGGGGTATGATCTCTGTGTTCTAGGCCTATAATATTTACAGATCTCAGCTGTATTTTTCTGAAAATCCTCTGTTAAGCCCTCGACCCTGCATTTGGCTCACAATGAGGCTGTTACAATGAAGAGGGTAAATGTCTTGCCCAGGTGGGTGAAGGGTTAATCCCAGGCAGCAGCTGTGCAGGTAAAAAGGGAAAGGGGCCTAAAATATAAATAAGATGCTCAAAGCCTGTCAAACACTCCCATAACACTGGAGTTGGGGAGGAAAGGTCAGGAGGCAGCTAAGTTTGGGGGGCTCCCATCACTACTCAGAATGCCACCCTATCACCTTGCAGCCGCCATGCTCCCATCTACTTGCCAGGATCTCCAGCAGATGGGCAGGCACTCTTGAAAGCTGTTTCTCGGTATCTCCCAAAGATGGCCAACCTCATGAGTCCAGATTCCTCTGAATGACTCTTCTCTAAGTCTGTTATCTATAATTGTTTGGTCGTGTTTCTGAGTACCCCTCGGAGAGGAAGGAGCTACTGAACGCCAGCACAGTGTCACCAGCTGGCGTTCAGGGAGTGGCCGAAAAGCACAAAATCATTGACCAGCACGCAAACAAATCAATAACAAAAGGCCTGCAGCAGCCCGGTATGAGCGCAGCACTTTTGGGGTGACATGCAGAGGTCCAGGCACATGACTTGGCCCCCAGGTCCTCCTACTTAGGCTGCCTTAGGCTACCTGAAGGATGATTTCAGGTGAGACGGCAAGGCTTAGGGAGCTCACCCAAGAGATAATATTGGAACACATAATCACCCAACTTCAAGACCATTCTCTCTACCTCTGCCTCCCAGATCTCACACATACGCACACACCTGTCCTGGTGAATTACACTCAAGTGACCTCTCCAGCCTCGAGGTCTGTGCAGTATTCTTCTGCCTTCTCCTCTGCAGTCTCCCCCTCCCCTTTACTCCCCCCTCCCCTAGCTGAATGGTGGTCTGTATTGGTGTTTGGGTTTTGTCCACTTCTGCCCTCTCCTACAGCGTCCCAAAAGGATGGGTTCTCCCTCCTTCCACTCATTTGTTCCTGAATCCTATTCTCCTGTCAAGAACCATAAGTGGTCCCCGCGTGGCTGCCACCATCCTCCCCAGAGAATGGCCAAGTTCCACGGCATCCAAGTTCTGGATACAAACCGCCCGCTGTACTGGCTACAGGACCAACCCCGAAGTGACAGTAAGTGCTGGGGCTCAGGGCTCTAGACCCTCTTCTCTGCCACACCACCAAGGCCTGCGCTAGGGGACTCTCAAAACGCTAATAAGCGCTGCTGCGCTCCAGGATCAGTGGGAAGTCTATAACTTTAATGAAAATAGGAGCCTCTCTCCACAGCACGAAACAACTCCCAGCCACTGAGCCATGTCTGTCCAGCCTCATCAGCTCATACCCTGAGTCCTTCACTCCTCTATGATGATTTGTCACTTGCTACCACCGCCACCCACCGTGTCCAAGTCCTCTGAAGCTGGAGGCGAGGCTGGGGGCGGAGGGGGGGAGCACCGCCTGGCGCGCGCGCATCTGGACAGTCCGTTTTCAACCAAGAAACTGAACAGACTACCTAAGAGTTTTCCAAAAGTATTCTCTACCTACTGGGCGAAACGACGTCGCCACGTGTAAAGCAGGCAGGCATACCCTCTCCTCCCTCATCCCTAGCGGGGACCACAATCGACCGGCCTAGACCCGGACCTGCACACACAGTCTCCTCCCCAAGTATCCAGGTCGGCCGCTGGGAAAACCTCCTAGGTCACACGACCTGTGGGCGACGACCCTGCTCACTGCCCCAAGTCCCAGATCCCGGGACCCGGGCCTGCCGTGGAGCCCGAGAACAGAGGACGCGTTCTCTGCGCCGCCTCGCCTTCTCTCTGGACTTGGTGGGCATCGAGGGCAAGGCGCGCCGCGCTGCGGATAGCAGAGGAACCAAAGGGGCTGGGAGGCTCAACCTGCAACGTGCCCGGGCCCGGGCGCCCATTAGCCCTGCCCGGGGCTCCGGCTCAGCGCAAGGAGCCCCTCCCCCTTCCGCTCCCAGTCCCCGCCCGACCTCTGCGCCCCCCAGAGTACGGAGGCGCTGGAGGACACCCTCCGAGGACACTTACTTAAGAGGCTACATAGTTTCACCTCTGAGCTACGACAGCACCTCCCAGGCTCTGGGCTGGGACCTCAGTGCCCACCACCCGGGTGCGGCAGCTCCACTCTTGAGTCCACCCCTTTACTCCGCCGTTGGGCGGAGCCTCTCCCCAGTCGATCCAATAGGAGGGTATCTTCACTGAGACTGACGTGTAAATAGAGCAATCACTAAGTCCAGTGCAGTCGGGGGTGGGACTCAGGCGACTCCGCGCTTCCTACTCAGGCTAGCCCCGCCCAGAGTCAGGGAGTGCGCGTGCCCAGAATGCGAGAGGGCGGGACCTAGAGAAGATCTGACACTAGATCTGACACTAGGGGTGGGGTCCAGGCTGGGTCCCTGGACTGGAGCTGTACAGTGATGGAGAAGCGCCCCACCTAAGTGACCACACTGCCCGACCGATCGCCGGGTGTTGCCGGTGATGCAGAACGGATGCGCTCAGTTCTCCGAGCCACACTACTTTTGTTGTTTAACAGGGTTTAGGAATCAGTGTCCCTCGGTCCTGTCTCCTCGCTATTATAGGCTCCGCATAAGCTTCTTTCTACTGAGCTTCAGTTTTCCTGGTCTGCAAAACAGGAAAAAGTTGGATTTGCAGGGCGCTAAGGTTCCAGAGCTATAATGGAATGCATGAGAGGAAAAAAAGCCACCCTTGACCTCCCTTGGCTCGGCCCCGCCTTCCCCTGGTCCAGGGGGAGGAAGCTCCCGGCCCAGACCAGCGGCAGGAGGCGTGTCCTAGGAAACGGGATTCTGCTGCCCTTGGCCCGAGCTAAGGCGCGCCGCGCGCTCAGCCTAAAGAAGTGGGGTCGACCAAGGATGGGGTCCACACCCTGGACTTCTCAGGGCGCCACCGTGACGGAGAAAGTCGTACAGAGACCCTGCGAGTGACCCGGAGCGCGCCTGGGGAAGATGGAGGACAGGATGGGAGGCAGCTAACCGGACTCCCTCTGCACGCCGGGACGTCGGAAGCGCACGTCGAGGGTCCACGGAGAGCTCCGTTTCGAGCAGAGGCAAGGCCATGAGGAGCGTTCAGTCCGCCCAGCCCAAGGCTGGCATTGGGGCTGGAAGCGACCTGCGACGCTGAAGGGTGCGAGGGGGTCACCGCCACCGAAGGGCAGCGCCATGGCCAGAGAGGAGTGCAAGGCACTGCTGGACGCTCTCAATAAGACCACTGCGTGCTACCATCACTTGGTGCTGACTGTGGGAGGCTCCGCGGATACGCAAGACCTACGCGAGGAGCTGCAGAAAACCCGTCAGAAGGCGCGCGAGCTGGCCGTGGCCACCGGCGCCCGGTTGACCGTCGCGTTGCGCGACCGGGGCTTGGCGACCGAGGAGCGCGCGGAGTTTGAGCGGCTCTGGGTGGCCTTTTCGGGCTGCCTGGACCTGCTCGAGGCCGACATGCAGCGCTCCCTGGCGCTGGGAGCTGCCTTCCCGCTGCACGCGCCGCTCCGGCCGCTCGTGCGCACAGGGGTGGCCGGCGGCTCCTCGGCGGTGGCGGCACGCGCCCTGAGCGCTCGCAGCCTGCGACACGAGGCCGAGGGCGACTTCGACGTCGCCGATCTGCCCGAGTTGGAACGCGAAGTCCTCCAAGTGGGCGAGATGATCGACGACATGGAAATGAAAGTCAACGTGCCCCGCTGGACTGTGCAGGCTCGGCAGGCTGCGGGCGCCGAACTCCTGTCCGGTGCCAGTGTCGGTGCGTCCTCGGCAGGTGGCGTTTCCGTAGAGGAGCGCGCGGGACTCTGCGACCCCAGCAAAGCCCTGGCCGCCACTGTTTTCAGTGCCGTGCTGCTGGTGGCTGTGGCACTCGCCTTATGTGTGGCAAAGCTGAGCTGACTGACACGGCCACCCGCTGCCCCTTCTCTTTCTTGGGTATGGGCGTGGGAGAGGCTGACCTGTTAAAGAGAAGTATCGAACCCAGGTGTGTGTGTGTATGAACATGATCCTTTCAAGGCACACTTCTGTCTGGACAAGACATGTTTCGTTTTGTTTTTAACTTGCTGGCCCAAGAGGAGTTAACTGCACAGGGCGGCCAGCGCATTACCTCTAATGTCTGCGGGAGCTTTATCTCCTATTAATAGAAATCGGCCCACAGTGGCCCCAGATCCCTTTGAGCTAATGGGTTAAAACGTGTGTCCCAAGTTTGGTGCCCTCACCCTGGTCAGTAGCCAGCACTCTGCATAAGACAGGGCAATTTGGGAAAGGTGTAGGGTTGCATCAAGCATACCGAGAGAGCCACTTTGTTCCCTACACAAGAAACAAATTGCAGTAAAATGTAAGAGAGTTTTATTACCTTAATCCTTCGGAGCCTAAGCTTTGGGAGAGTATGCTGATAGAGACTCATGCTTTCTCTTTGGTACACTATTGCATTTCTTTGTGGAGATTGCCCATTGGCCACCAGGAGCGTCAGCTACAAGAGGTTTGGTGTTGTAACGCCTTTTAGGAAACCCCAGCTTGATGTGGTGGATGGAGTTAGATCCATTGCACTCTGGCCTCAAAAAAAAAAAAAAAAAAAAAAAGACTCCCCCCTCCCATCCCTGGATGAAGGAGAGGGTGAACATAGGATGCTACTTTGTGTGCGTGTGGGGGGGGGGGTGAACAGTAGGATGCTACTTTGGGAGAGGCCACACTGCTATGTAAACAGGCACGTACTCTTTCCCAGAGGCTTATTTTATTCCAGAATTAGACCACAGTGTTTGACCCTCCTTTGAGGGAGGGCTGGGGGAATCCTCTTTGAAACCCTTAATCTTGTCTATCCCTGGACTTTACTTGCTAGCCAATAGGAGCACAGGCTTTCCAAAGAGCTGCCTAGCTGTCTGACCCCGTGCTACAGGAAAGGGCAATGCTGGTATCTCTGGTAACACAGAGGCCAGTCTGCTAAGACTGAGTTCAAAGTGTAACAGTTTTGACTTGGAATTTAAGGAGCTTTAAACATACATACACAACTAAAGCTCAGCTTGCTTTGTTTAAGTGTGAAGGAAACTGGGCCACACACACACAATTAAATCTTTAAAAAGAATATATATTCTTGAATAGAGATTGATTTGGGACCTTGGCTCAAACTACAGTAATTATCTACACAAAAGACAGAGGTGGCCCCTGCTTTCCACCTATAAAGGAGACAAGAGAAACACTCTTGCCTCCAAGCACAAGCTTGCCTTTCTAGTGGGGCTCTCTCGCATTTCTGAGGAAATGGGACAGAGAAAGCAAAAGCATTTAACTTGCAAAGATAATTTAATATTTGGAATGAGATCAAAGATTTGCTTGGGTGGAAACAGTTTTTTGTTTTTGTTTATTTTTTGACCTCTGACAGTGTGTGTGTGTGGGGGGGGGGTAGAGAGATGGCTCAGTAGTTAAGAGCACTGGCTGCTCTCCTTGGGGACCTGAGTTTGATGATCCGCAGTATCACATGGTGACTACAAAACCCTGTAACTCCAGTCCCAGACAACCCAACACCCTCTTTCGGCCTCCAGAGGGATTGCATGCAGGTGGCACACAGACATACATGCAGGCAAAACACAAAATGGTGACGGATGATGGTGGTGGTGGTGGTGATTTTTTAAGTGAGAAAGAGGACCAGGTGTAGGGAAATAGCAACTCTTTACAAGGTCAATTTGGAAAGCTAACAGTTACAAATGAATAGGGTCAAGATTGTTGTCCGGGCACATGTGAACTCTTAGGCACATGTGAACTCTTCACACAGGTTCTGGTGCCTCAAAGAGAAAAAGGTGGAATCAGGTGTTTTTTATTGTGCTTTTAAAAGACCTACAGGTCTTAAAGCCCACTGAACCTTTACAATGATTACTACTGAGTTCCTACCTCCTGTGGGCTAGGTAACTCTGATGAGGTACCACCTTCAAACTTTGGTTGTTGCTTGCCCAGAATGCCTTTAGAGACAATGTGGAAAGTTTTAAATTCTGTCTCCCACACACCACACAACATGGAGTCTCTGTCACATTCTCCAGAGATTCATCTCTCTAGCAAGAGAAGTCTGGAGGCATTTGGTGACACGGTGTTAGGGAATCTCTCTAAGAAATAGTTGGTGAAGGCATCCTACGATTTCCAAGACTGTAACTCTCTATTCCTTATCAGGGAATTTTTATTTATTTATTTTTTTAATTAGGGGTCAGAGAGATGGCTCAGCAGTTAAGATCACTTGCTACTTTTATAAAGGACTGCTCCTGGGGGTCTGACATCCTCTTCTGGCATCCATGGCAAGTGCATGGGTGCACACACGCAACTAATACATTTCTCAAAGTTGTTCTGTAGAGTATATTGAAGACATAAGCTATCTGGCACAGAATAATTCATTAAGACAGTGGTTCTGAACCTACCTAATGCTGGAACACTTTAATATAGTTCCTTGTATTATGGGGACCCACAACCACAAAATTATTTTGTTGCTATTTTGTAACTATAATTTTGTAAATATCTGATATGCAGGATATCTCATTGTGACCCTTGTTGGATCACGATTCACAGATTGAGAATCACTGCTTTAAAAGCTAAGTGGACAAATTTCCTAGTGTCACTTTTTCCACTCACTTTGTGAAGCGTCCACCTGTCTGTGAGGTTTCTCAGATCGCAGCCGTGATTTATGATACAATGTTGCAAAAAGAAAGGTCTTAAATTAAACATTCTTCTAGCAGATCTGTGATCCCAAGAGTTGAGTCTGAAAATGTTAACTGTGAGGTGAATTCTTTGGTACCCTGACACTGTCTAAGGGAACTGGACACAGGCAGGACACAGGCAAAGTCACTTCTTGCCTTGTACAACTGATTATTTGCTAACATGTCTACTCTTGTTTCTACGTATAATTGATGAGCTTTGCTGATTTCATACTTTGCTATTGAAGTCATTCGTTTTCTATAAATATTTGATATGATCTTATACTTGATACAATTGAAAGGAAAAAAATTCAAAATGCATCAGCTAAGCTGGGTTTTTGTACGGGCCTGCGACTTAAGAATGAAGCAGGAAAGTCACTGGTTCAAGATTAGCATGGGCTGCGGTGTGAGTTCAAGGCTAACCTGGGCACCTTAGTCAGACTCTATCTCAACATAAAAAAAAATCAAAAGAGGACTGGATCATAGCCTAATAACAGAGCACTTGCTTTGCATTTTTGAAGCTTCAGATTCGATCCTTGTGGTCCTCAAAAAATCTATTAACTCATATTAAATGACAAAAGTGGTCAAAAGACTACTCACCTATCAAAGAAATGGGCTGTGAACTAGCAGTAAGATACTAATGATTACAATAATCGTATTGAAGGAAGAAAATACCCAGATCATTTCTTCTAAGACAGGATCTCACTATGTAGTCCCAGCCGTCCTGGAACTCGCAGACCAGGCTGCCCTTGAACTGGGAGAAATCTTCTGCTTCTGCCTCCTGGGTGCAGGGATTAAAGGCATGGGCTACTATACCTTGTTTCAAATGTGTGCCCCAGATTGGTCTCGAAGTTGTAATCTCCTGCCTTAACCTCTTCAGAATATTCTACCAGTGTGGGCCACCACAACCAGTCAGGTGATTTTATAGAATATAAAAGGTTGTGCTTTTAAATGCCACGAGGGAAAATAATCAAGGTGGAGTTAAAGTCTGAGCTTTGAAGTACGATTTACAGGATGCTGTCTGTATAAAGGATGTGTGATGTTGAATAACTGGAAAGTCGTTTTGATGGAGAGATGTCTAATTTGCACGAGGTCCCTGGCAATGCTGCATCCCCCGCCCCGATGTACACATGGTCTGGTTTTAAGCTGCTCCCTCTTTCTTCTTAGAGTTCTATGACGGATGCTTTATAGGGCTGTGAGCTCCTGTGTGTGAGGAGGGAGCTAAAAACTAAAATGTTACAGAAGGAGCTTACCACTGCATCCCTTGAGGTGTGCCTCTGCCTCTAGGGCCCACCATCTGCCCTAGCCAGGGAACTCCGCCTCTCTCCAAAGTACCTCTCAAGTCATTTGATTTCCCTGTGCCTTAAATCCTCTACTGGCAGCAGGGGGTCTTGACCAGTTAGCTCAGTGAGGCCCCCTAGAGCTTCAGATGTTTAGCAACCGCACACAAAAGTGAGAAAGCCTCATTTTGTTGGTTGGTTTGGTTTGGGGCCTTTTGCTTTGCTGGTTGGTTTAGGTATATCCTCATTGAATGTAATCTCGTAGCTTGGTGGTCATTGTCTAAAAATAGTTTAGGGACTGGAGAGATGGCTCAGAGGTTAGGGCCACATTCTTTTCTTCCAGAGGTCACAAGTTGGATTCTCAACACCCACATCAGGTGGCTCACAACTGCCCGTAAGAGTCAGATACCTCTGGCCTCTGTGGACACATGCACTCATGTGTACACAGATACACATGCATACACATAATTTTTTAAAAAAGAAAATATTTTAAATGTTTAAAAAAGATTAGAAGTCAGGCTAATGAGGTGGCTCAGGTTCCAAGTCTAACAACCTGAGTGCCACCCTGGAAGCCACATGGCAGAGAATGGGCTGCCAAGAGTTGCTCTCTGATATCTACATACATGCTGTGATGTGTACGTGGTCCTCTCTCCACACACACAAAGTAAATAATAAGTACTTAGTTTTTAAAAATCAAAATTAATAAGCTTAGAGTGATTTCAGCGGACACAGTGTTATAGACCTTAAAAGGCAAGTGTGGGATTTCAGGTGTAGGTCGGCAGTAGTAGGTTTGACTAATACTTCAAGGCTCTGAATTCAGCTCCCAGCACTGCAAAAAGAAAACAGAGTTAATGCATTATGATATCTGTGTATAGTATTTAAATAGGGAATTTAAATTCAGACCCTTAAGTCTGAATCCAAGTATTTATTTATTTTTAGGGCCTGGAGAGATGGTTCCTTACAGGCTCAGAGCACTTACTGCTCTTGCAGAGGACCAGGGTTCAGTTCCTTGCACCAAGAGGCGGCTCTTGCCTGCCTGTAACTCCAGTTCCAGGGTGTCTGTCACTCTCCTCTGGCCTCCAAAGACTGTGCCCATCCAACTCACACAGGCACACACACAAAATAAAACAATGAAATCTTATTTTCATTCTGTTTTGTCTAGATCAGGACACCTCAAAGAGATTCTGGGAAACTGTAAGGATAAGCCTCTGTCATGTTACATTGGGTGGGGGCTATGCTAGCTGCCTAACCTTAGGAACCCATGCAGCAGGAGTTGTTTCTATGTATGACGGTGGATCTATGATGGAATCAAGGGTTTCACATCTACATGTGGTATCGACGGGTTCTAACCACAATGTTTGTGACTAAGTAAAAGAATTAAAGATAATATGCCGCATTAATAACCTAAAGGGAAAAGACACTTTCAAATGGCTCCACAATCAACTTGCATCTTGAAGGAATACCCTTAATTTTCTTCCCACACATTAGAACGGAAGTGTACAGCCTGATCAACAGACTTCCTCTTCACAGACTCTGATAAATAGAGATGTTCAGAGAGACTTTAAGACTGTAGCTTCCCTGTTGGGTGTTTTCTTCTGTGTCCATTTGTACTGAGCCTTGAACATGGAGAGCATGGCTGTGGGAAACACAGATTAAAGCCATATGTCAAATACAGTTTCTTCTGATTCTTGAGAACTGAGCAAAGGTCCTATGATGGTGGGACATTAGACATGTCTGGAAAAATGTCTGGAAAAATGTCCCTGTCATTTACTTATTTTACACCCATCCTGTGGAGGGCTCTGGATGTTTCCCCTCCAGAGGGATTGCAAGATAGAGGACACCCTAGTTTTTTAGTGTTTGAGACATTTAAGACTTTAAGTTTATATGACCTGTGTAAGCATGAGGGATGAGAGGTTCTGTTGTCAAATGATTTTAAAGAGTCTTTCAAACATTCTGGTGCCAGAAAGTATAGCTGAGTGTTGCCTGCATGGATATATATATATATATATATATATGCATTAGGTATGTTTAAGAAATCTAAAGAAATACAGAAAAAATGAAAGTATTTGTTAAGGGGATGAGACTATGAATGATGTTTTTCAATATTTTTATTTAATATCACATTGTTTTTACAATAAAAATTTAAATGGAAAATATTATGTTATTTAAATGTGACTTTTAACAATTGGCATGTCTAGCTGGGTATGGTGGTACACACTTTGTTTTTTCACACAAAGCCTCTGTCTTTCTCATTGTTCTATAGCTGTGAAGAGACACCGTGGCAGCCTTTACAAAAAGAAAGCTTTTAATTGAGTGATTGCTTATAGTTTCAGAGGGCTAGTCTATTGTCATCACGATAGGGAGCCAACAGGATGGTGCTAGGGCAGTAGCTGAGAGCTTGCATCCTGATCCATGGGCAGCAGGCAGAGAGACAGTGCCCACCCCAGAGACACACCTCCTCCATCAAAGCCACACCCACTAATCCTACCCAAACAGTTTTCAAGTGGGGACTGAGCATGCAAATTTATGAACCTACATGAGCTATTTTCATCCAAAGCATGGCAATCTCTCTACATAGCCTTGGCTGTCCTGGAACTTACTATGCAGACCAGGCTAGCCTAGAGCTCAGGGATCTACCTATCTCTGCCTACCAATTGAGTGTTCAGATTAAAGACTTGATACAGCCAAGTGGTGGTAGTGTATGCCTTTAATCCCAGCACTCTCAAAAGTCGGGGATGAGGGGTGCAGAGGCAGGGGGATCTCTGTGAGTTTGAAGCCAGCCTGGTCTACAGAATGAGTTCTAGGACAGGCTCCAAAGCTACACAGAGAAACCCTGTCTCAAAAAACAATAACAACAAAAATAGGCTTGATACAAAGTTTCAATCAGCACTCCAGAGGCAAGCAGATCTTTGTGGACTCAATGACCAGCCTTGTCTACATTGAGAATTTCAGGTCAGCCAAGGCTACATACTGAGACCTTGTCCTGTCCCAACCACCCACTCCCTGTCCTAGTAGCAGCTTCCAAATTACCACACAGAGACTTAATTAATATTAGTTATAAATGCTCAGCCAATAGCTCAAGCTATTGGGATCTGTGTTGATGTCTTTGGCCTATGTGACCACATGGAAACATGTGTGCTGAAATCCAAGGGCATGTTGAGCTGGCCCTGACCTTCACTGGTCCTGCCCTTGGCTGGACACCACAGCAGGAGTGCTGGTCCTGCTCCTCATGGGAGAGCTCGCCCCTGTACTCCAGAGAGATGGGCTCACCCCTCCCCACAGTCATGGGAGAACTGGCTCCAATGGCATGGGCCTAGGAAAACTAGCTCAGCCCCTCACCTGAGGAGGGAGGTTCCAGTGGCCAGGACTGACCAGCTCAGCTACAACCCAGACCCACATTCTGGACCTGGGGTTGGCCCCCCCTAACATCTACCCTGTTTTTGATTTTCTGTAGTGTGTGAAGAGACGGATCCTGTGGAATGCTAGCTGCAAGATCCTCATGACTTGTGGGCAACAGCATGATATCCCAGGGAGTTTCAGTGAGGGTCCAGTGATAATGGTATGCCAAAGGCCTTGAGCCAGACCAATAATTCACTGCAATGAACATTTGCACGTGGGCTGACTGGACAAGAGGGTATACTGTGTGACACACTGAAGCTCTTTCTATGCCACAAGGACCAATGAAAAGGTGTTGAGAGGCAGAAAAGATGGAGGAGTGAAGTAGATGTTTGCTTGTTTTGTTTTTAATTAATTTGGGGGGCTCTTTTGTGGGGGACACTGAAGTGTTGAGGGGCATATATGGAAGGACTAGGAGGTGATTGGGATTGGGGGGCATAATGTGAAATTTCCAAAGAATCAATAAAGAATTATGTGAGATGTATATGAAGGTTTCCTAAAATTCACTTCTGACAGTTTCTGCTTGGGTAGTGTCAGGCTAGATGAGACGGACCTCACCTCGGTCTGACACTAATCACAAGTGTGGCCTGTGCTCTGAGCATAAACTGGGAATAAACTGTAGGAACCTCACAATCCTTCTTTTCCACAGTTTGTGTAAGCTGCCGTAGTAACATGGCGCCGCTTATGTCAAATATTACAAAAAGGAGCCTGAAAGCACCACGGATTCTTGTGTGTTGATTTCTGTAATGGAAACCGTACAAGTCAGTGCTCAGATCAGCAGTATGTCCACCTCCCCTCCCCCGAGGCAGGCGCACAAAGGCAGCTGTGGTTAACGCTGGCTGTCTCCTCCAATGAGTTAATGACTGCTTCTGCAAAAGGCCTATGACCAATGACATGGGCTTTCTCTTCATCTTTAAAAACTTTCTCTTGGTTGTACTGACACTAAACCACAGCTCTTACCTCAAAGGCGAGAAGGTACAGCTTCTCTAGAGCTAAGGAACAAAGATTTAGATCACTACAAATCTCATGTTCCTACCTGGTAGCAGTGTCGTGAGGATTGTACAGTAACAGAGCAGAGAAAGTCATAAGTCAAGATACTTTTTCAGCCAGGCCATGGCAGCCCATGCCTTTAATCCAAGCAAGCAGATGACAGAAGCAGGCAGATCTCGGTGAGCTCAAGACCAGCCTGGTTTACAGAGTGAATTCCAGGGCAGCCAGGGCTACACAGAAAAACCTTGTCTTGAAACACCCCCTGCAAAGATACATTTCTTTCTTTCTTTCTTTCTTTTTAAAGATTTATTTATTTATTAAGGATGCAGTGTTCTGCCTGCATGTATGCCTGCAGGCCAGAAGAAAGTACCAGGTCTCATTATAGATGGTTGTGAGCCACTAGGTGGTTGCTGGGAATTAAACTCAGGACCTCTAGAAAAGCAGCCAGTACTCTTAACCTCTGAGCCATCTCTCCAGCCCCCAAAGAGACATTTCTAATACACTGTGGAATTATTACATAGGCAGATATGCTGGCTGGTCTTATGTCTACTTGATACAGAAATTAGAGCTATCTGACAGATGGGAACTTTAGCGGAGAAAATGCCTCCATAAGATCCAGCTTGTAGGCAAGCCTGTAGTGTATTTTCTTAGTCAGTAACTGATGTCAGAGGGTGGTGTCATCCCTGGACTGGTGATCCTGGGTTCTATTAGAAAGTAGGCTGAGCAAACCATGGGGAGCATGGCATCCCTTCTGCTTCTGCATCAGCTCCTGTCTCCAGGTTCCTGACCTGCTTGATATCCTGTCCTGACTCCCACTAATGATTAACAATATTGTAGAAGTGTAAGCCGAATAAACCCTCTCCTCCCCAACTTGCTTTTTGCTTATGGTGTTCCATCACAGCAATGGAAACCCTAACAAGACAGCAAGTGTGCTGGTTTGAATAAGGCTGGCCCTCATAGGCGCTTATATTTGAATGCTTACTCATCAGGGAGTGGCACTACTTGAGAAGGATTGGGAAATGTAGACTTGGGGGAAGTGTGTCACTGGGAAGATGTGTGGGCTTTAAGATTTCAAAAGTCCATGCCAGGCCCAGCCCCCACCCCCTCTTTACAGATCAGTATGTAGCTCTCAGTTACTTCTCCAACACCACATCTGCCTGCCACCATGCTCCCCACCATGATGATAATGGACAATGCCTATGAAACTGTAAGCCAGCCCAATTAAATACTTTCTTTTCTAAGAGTCGCCATGGTCACAGTGTCTCTTCACAGCAAATAAAACAGTGACTCAGACAGCAGGTTAAAACAGAATGGGAAAGTCTCTCGATGGGTCCCAGATACTATCCGACGGCATTCTTAGCTTTCTTGGTTGATGGAAACTAAGATTTTGCTAAGTTAATACAGTCAAAAAGTTTCATCTGTTAGTGTTAAGCCACACATAGAAGTGGGCAAGGCATGGCTTCTTAGGGGACTAAAGGTAGCCCAAGATAATTTGTAGTTATACTCTGGATCTGTAACAATCCATCTCTTCGTTACTACAGTTCTAACCAGCCAGCCTTTTGGGAGATTCAGAGACAAGTATAGCCTCTCTAGAAGCTTCCACTCACAGGTGTGACAGCTTGCACCTGGGATTCTGACTTGCAGAGGCAGGAGGACTGCAAATCTGAAGCCAGCCTAGGCTACATATAAGACCTTATGTTAGTTAAATGAATGAATGAATGAATGAATGAATGAATGAATAAATAAATAAATGAATAAATAAATAAATAAAGCCAGGTGGATGTGGCGCACACCTTTAATTCCAGCACTTGGGAGGCAGAGGCAGATGGGCCTGTGAGTTAGAGCCCACCTGGTCTACAAAGAGAGTTCTAGGACAGCCAGGGCGGTTACATAGAGAAATCTTGTCTCAAACAAACAGATAAATAAATACAGTGTTTTACCTTTTCCCAAACCATCTCTAATGAGCCTGCCTTCTACCATATGCTGAGCATGCTGAGCATTGTGCAGTCCCCACCTCCATCCTCCATCCTCGTAAATCCGTGTCTAGAACTGGTCACTAACTTGAATAGACTGAGACACACTGAGAAGCATAGTGATCACACTTCTGTGTGGACATTGAGGCTGTTTTAGAGAGGACTGGGGTCTGTGTGACATGAGGACAGCTCCTCAATTTGAATAGCACAGTGCAAGCCAGCCTTGGGCTTTCAAGATGCCTCTGGGTTATGGCACTTGCTGCACTCCTGTGAAGACCTGAGTTCTGACCTCTAACCCCCATATAAATGCAAGCTCCTTCAATCCCACCTGGCAGAGGCAAAGACAGAGAGAGGTAGAACTCTGTTAGTCTGGGACCAGCCTCCTCTACAGAGTGAGTTCCTGGCCGGCTGGGACTACAGAGTTAAATCCTGTCTCAGAAAAATTAAAATAAAAAATTGTGTGTGGCCATGATTTCAGGGCTGGTGTAGGGAGGGCAATGTGGCTGCGACATGAGACAGGAATACTGTTGGGGTCATCTGGCTGCTGTCATAACCAGAAGAAAGATCTCAAGCTCCATGTTCATTGAAAGATCCTGCATGCTTATACATGTACACACACATACACACAGAGGTATACACACATAATACATGCATTACACATACACACATACAGCACATTTGTGCGTGTGCACACACATACCATATGCATTGCACATATATACAGTATACACATATATAAATGCATACTATACAGCCTACATATACATAGACACAACATATACAGCCCACACATACACATATCACACAAACACATACAGAGCACACACAGCCCCCACATATATGGCCACACCCTATAAATAACACACAGAAATATATAATACACAACACATTCACAGAATGTATATACAGCATACACCTACATACATACACACACAACCACATAGAAGCATACATGCATGCCCAAACCACATACACAACACACAGAAATATACAATACACATATATAGCACATGCACAGTGCACACACACACAGAGACACACATGAACTTGTACACACACACCAAGATAAATGTGTTAGCTTTTATTATAACTTTTGTGGTTTTATTTCTCTAGAGACTACTTTTAACTGGAATAGATATCTATGTCACTAGCCTAATTAATGCCCTGTTGTCCTTCTGGGTCTGCAATCTTTTCCTTCCAAGTCACTATTTCCTACAGTAACCTTGAAATGCAGAACTGTTCTAAGGGATTGATCAATGAGACTGATCAATAAACATATTGTGACACGGGATTGAAGCTACCTCCAGGTCATGGTGAGGCTCACAGGATGGATCACTCCCAAAACAAGAGTAGTTGTCTGCAGTAGGGAGATTAAAAAAACCCTGGGGCAGGAGCGGTAGAGTGCCTGAGTGCTCCTCTAAGGTAGTAACAGCAAGAACACCTCTAAGAACCGGACAAAACCAGACAGAGGTGAAGATCAGGCAGGCTTGACCTTGACCAGACTGCTTCATTACACAGACCTCCTCCTCCCTCTGTGCTTTCCAGCATCTCTCTGCTTATCCAGGGCAGGACAACCACTCTAGTCTTTGGTCCTGCTGGACACACAGAACTTTGTCCCAAAGCTCTGATTTGCTGTGTCTATTTTATGTTAACAGGCTTAATCATTTGCTATTGGAACTAGACAGAACACCTCATTTACATTAACTGGTTTGTTTAAAAAGCAACTATAAAGGTCACAGAATAATAGTCAGGTGAAGAAATGCATGGGGCAAGACATGAGTGTGGACTGTCCATTCCCTCTTTAGGCATACCACCCACCCACCCTGCATGTCTGTGGGTTTAATAATCCAGAATTCCACCAAACATCTTATTACAGGGGCTTACGGAGGTTTTGTTGATGTATTTACTTATTTGTTGGGTTCTATTTGTTTGCATGAGACAGCGTCTTGCTGTGTAGTCTAGATTGGCCTTGAACTCAGTATTTAGCACAGACTGCAAGAAACATTTATTTCCACCCTCCCACCCCCATCAAAGTTAGTCAGACCAACAAGGCTTATATTCCCTAGGCCTCCCCCGACTCACCTGCGAGCCTACCCTGTCCAGTTGTGGAGTTGAGCTTCTGACAATAGATGGCAACAAGATCATTAGCTATGTCAGGCATAAAAGATGGGCCATTTCAGTCATGTGTGCTTGCTAACCTGCTTTATGTTTTGGTTCATGCATTCTTTACCAAAAAGAAATGTCTTGCCAAGTTACTTTGCTTTATTTATGTGTTTCTTTGTGCAGCATGGAGATTTTCCTTCTCCAACAAGGCTGTCCTTGAATGCAGGCTTCTCCTGCCTCAGCCTTACATCATCATATGTAGTTTTGTCTCAGAGTTACATGATGTTTAATCTCCAGACTTCCCCCCTTTTCTTTCCATATCCCTAGGATTAAAATTAGCGCCTCTCTAGTCCTCCATCATTTGGGGAACCTTTCCTGGGACTCTAGCCCCAAATCACCTCACTATATAAAGTCAGGTATTTTCAAGTGAGCTGAAAGTAAATAAGACACTTTTATCATTCATGAACTCTCTGAGGGGACGACATAGAGACAGAGATAGAAACTGACAAGGTGTCTTTAGGACAGGGATCTTGAAGACAAGCAGTTATAACTTCTGTCCTTGGCCAGTGTTAGCTACTATAGGCTCCTTTGAGACGGTTATCATTCTAAGAAACATGCTTCCATAGCCTGAAGAAAGCAGGCCTCACACACTGAAGCTCTCTCCTGGAGACAGAGTTAAGAAGCTGTCTGTTGGGGCTGAAGAGATGGCTCAGCATCTGAGTAAGATGCACTGGCTGCTCTTCCAGAGGACCCAGGTTCAATTCCCAGCACCTAGATGGCAGCTCACACCTGTAGTTTAGAGTTTCTGGCCTCTCCTAGCCCCCAGGTCTGGACCAGCAGTCCCAAATAATCACAGAAAGTCGTATTAATTACATGGTGATTGGTCTATGGCTCGGCTTATTACTTGTTAATTCTTGTACTTTAAGTTAACCTATATTTGTATGTATGCTTAGCCACATGGCTTGGAGCCTTTTTTCAGAGCAGCCTTCTCATCCGGCTTCCTCTATGCCTCAGTGTTGTCTCCTGCTCTGCTCTTCCACTTCCCAGAATTCTCCAAGTCTGCTTGCTCCCACCTCTACTTCCTGTCTAGCTACTTGACCAATCAGCATTTTATTAAACCTATATTTACAATGTCAAATATTTTCAGTGTACAAGAGCATAGTCCCATAGCACACACCTGTCTGTAACTCCTATTCCAGGAGATCTGACACCCTCATGCAGACATATAGGCAGGCAAAACACCAATGGACATAAAATAAATTATATATATTTAAAAATTAATAAGAAGAAACATCTGTCTGTCTATGCTCTGGTCCTAACCTTGCTTGCCCATTCTCTTTGTCACATTAACTATCCCATACTAAATCAAGTGGTGTGAAACTTCCTGACACTCCTGGAAAAATACAAAAGCCTGATAGCTTCTTTTGCAGGGGATTTTTCCAAGGTAGGTCTCTGCCTCAGGTTATCCCTGTCCCCATCATGGTATCTCTCTCTCTCTCTGTCTTGTGGGTTATGCTCTGATATATTATAGATATTTGTCCCTCCTATTGGTTTAATAAAATGCTGATTGGCAGAAGGCAGTCAGGAAGTGTGGGCGGGGCTACCAGACCAAGAAAAGTCAAAGAGCAGAGCGGAGACACCAGCAGATACAAAGGAAAGAAGACAGCCATGCTGCTCTGAGAAAAGGTACCAAGCCACATGGCTAAACAGATTAACAGAAATAGATTGAGATGAGAGTGCTAGCAATATGTCTGAGCCATAGGTCAATCAGCATGAAATTAATATAAGCCTTTGTGTGATTATTTGGGGCAAAGCAGCAGCAGGGCCGAGGGCGGGTCTGAACCTCTGGGCTAGGCTGGAAAGCACAGGCCAGAAATTTCATATTACATCTGTCTCTGTCTTTCTCCCTCTCTTCTCTCTCTCCCTCCTCTCCCCCCCCTCCACCATCTTATTCTCACTCATAATGAAGTGCCTCTCCATATATTAAACCAAATGTCTTCTTTCTCTTTAAGACCCGTTACATCACTTTTAATAGACTGCATGCACTTCATCTTTCCTTTACAAATTTTTATTTTCATTTTTGCGTGTGTGTTTTGTGTGTGCATGCACACACACCACCTGCTTGCAGTACCTATTGAAACCAGAAGAGGTCATCAGATCCTCTTGGAACTAGGTTTATAGGAGTTTGTGAGCCACAATGTGAATTGATCCAGGTCCTCTGGAAAAGCAGCCAGTGGCTGGGCTTGGTGGTACACTGCTTTAGTCCCAACACTTGAGAGGCAAGAGGCAGGAGGATCTCTGTGAGTTACAAGCCAGCCTGGTCTACAGAGTGAGCTCCAGGACAGCCAGGGCTACACAGAGAAACCCCATCTTGGAGGGAAGAAAGGGAGAATTTATTCTTACTCCTGTGTGTGTGAGTGTGTAAATGTGCACGAGTGCATCGCCCATGAAGACCAGAAGAGGACATTGGATCCCTGGGGTTGAAGTAACCGGCAATTGTGGGCT